>CM038231.1:58743291-59348174 GCA_021442155.1 Cymbidium sinense
TTTTTGACTCATTTCAAATCTGCTAAAATCAAATTCAATGTCAAATGACCACTTTATCTTTAGGTCAAGGGCATCCCATGAAAAAATACACTTGCTCAAGTGGTCATTTCTCTTCCTTGGCCACTTGGCACTCATCCATTGACTCACATAGGCACAAAAGACACTGATTATCTAACATAAGAGGTGGTTGTCGCAGCCATGACTCATGGGGAGGTGAATTCACCTCACGTCTCCCATTGAAACACTTGGCATGAAGGACTCCTACTCTCACTTCATGGGAGTCCTTCATCCCATAGAGCTAGGATACCTATTTGTCCTTCATGCTAGCCACTTTCCATGCCTTATCCAACCAAAATGAGCCACCTAGGATGATTTCCTTCCATTCCCAACCACCCCAAGCCGATAGCATTTTGGAGCCAAAATCAAACAAAATGAGAGATTTTTGACCACTTTTGAAACAAAGGCATTAGAGGATAAAGAATACCTCCTCACACTCTCATTTTCATCCCATAAAGCTCCCAAACCAACCTATAATCATTCTCACTTGATTTTGGGGTGAAAAACACTAAAAATAAGTGGATTTCGGCAAGAAAGTTGTAACGATTGGAGAAGGCATCGTTCTGAAGGAAGGCAAGTGGTCTAGGCTCGTTCAAGGATTCCTCCCCCACTCAAAAGCGTGCTCGGATCATCAACATGATAGAAAATAATCTCCAATGATGTAATCTTCAAAAACTCATAGCCGACCTTAAGATTTCTTACTTTTTATGATGATTTTCATGCATTTTTAGTATTTTTTTTCTTAGAAATCCCTCATATTTTTCATTTTTATTTGATCCCAATATGAAATAGAAATTTTTCGGTGAAGTTTGATGCAAAAATGAGCCCAATCGGACCTCATTCTGCATTTTTTTGTAATTTTCTCATCGATTTTTACTATCGTGAGCGACTATCGATCCACGTTGAGGGGATCGAGAGCTCATTGTGTCAAACCTCTTTTCATCCCCAGATCACGATCCACCTTCGGATCATGTGGATTAGATATGGACCGTCCGTTCCATGATCAAACAGTCTAGATCGAGTCGTGCGCCGCTCTCCGCTTGTGCATCCCGCATCATGTCTGGCTAATCACGTGGCATCGCGTTGCCACATCAGCGATGCGAATAGTGGTGACTGGTTAAGTGGGAAAATCCAGATTTTCTGATATTAAAAATTATTTAAATCACCTGAAACTTTAAAATTGATAAATAAAATAAAATATTTAACTAAAAATTTCTAATAAGAGGTCGTTGGATTCATCTTTCCGATAGGAAGTCAATAAACCCAAAATGCCCAAATTTTGCTAGATAGTTTGAGCTTAATTTAACTTTTGGTAAAATTCAAATTTATTAAATAAATTAAAAATACACTTGATTAAGTTGAAGTTTTTAGAAATTGAAATTGAAGCTAAATTCTACCATCCATAAAAATTTCAAATCAAAATCACTTCTAGATTGAACGATATTAAATTTTAAATTTCAAATGATTTATTTTAATAAAATAAATTAGCAAACTTCATAAAAATTATCTTAATCAACTTAAAATTTGAAAAATCATAACTAATTAGAAATATAAATAAATACTCATTTTAAAGATATTTTAAAGGAGATTAATTTAAAATTAATTCTAATTAACTTTGAGCGTAATTAAGGCTTAATTTTAATTTAATTAAAAATTTATTAGTTTAATTACCTAATTACCCAAGTAATTAATCCCAAACTTTTTTGAGTTTGATTATTGGGATGATATCTTCCTCTGATAATTTTCTTGAGATTTATTTCTTAGTTAATTAGTGAAATTTCTTATCTTAGCCTTAATTACTCTCTTAATTAAGTAGGTGATTAATTAATATTCTAAATAGTAAAATATTCATTAATTAAGCTTGTTAATCATTATGAGATAGTGAATGGACATGGGGAATGAGATTGGGGCCTCTTTCCCATTATTTTCCCCAAGTTCACTTCACTTGACTTGAAATCAATTAATTTGAGACTAATTAATGGTTTAATTCATTAATTAATTTGAAATCATAATCATTCCATAACTTGTCTAATTTAATCTTGGGTATCTCTTTGGGTGTTCAATAACCCAAAGGAGGAAACAATAAAATTATGGTTAGCTTACGTGTGAAAACCATAAAAGTAGTCAAGTGAGATCCCTTAAGCTTAATTAACTATTAATCATGAGCCAATTGTATTAGGCCCCTTTCATTTCTTAGGTGCATTACAAATTTACTTTCCATGTGGTTGCATATCATATAGGCTCATTATTACTTAGTTAATTAACTTAAGGTGATGTCGGTAAGGGTTAATTAATTCACTTAATTCATACCCTAACCTATTTAAACCATAAAATTAACCTAATTACTTCTTCCTTAAACCAAAATTAACTCATACATGGGGCGGATTAGGACCAACAAACCTCTTTCACTTTCCCTAAATGAAACATTATGATTGTCCTTGAACGAGATTATGTGCTTATGTTCCTTTATTTCTTTCCAATTATGTTAAATGTTGTTTGCCATATGTAACCATGCATTAATTTCTCTTAAAGTTAACTAAATGAAATGATTCCTTTTATGTCAGATTGCATGTGGTGATTTAAATTAAAAATAGGTGTGGTTATTATCATAATTAAATCAAATGTTATTTTCAAAAGCTCATAAATCAACTATAATAAATGGATGATGTAAATTACAAATAGCTATAAATTTTCATGTGTTGATAATATTAAATATGAAATATGGAGCTCTCTTTCCTTACTTTACATGGATTCACATAGGAATTACAAATGTATAGTTCATTTGAAATGAACACAACATTTGTTTAAATCTATTCCTATGCATTTCCATGCTAAGACTTAGGAATAATTTCATATCATATATGTAAATCATATAATCAAATCAAATATGACTTCTTGCATGACTTCTTATTCTTCTTGTGGGTTTTATACATTCATCCATGTCTAAGAAAAGTGGTATATTAGTTTGAACACCACAGGGCTATGAGGATTTATGTATAAGTAGGTCTTGTATCTTATGCCGATGTAAAAAATAATGGCTCACTTAAAACTCTTATACATGTGTATGTATGATGTCCCCAATGAATAAGAATCATAATCATAAATCAGATACAATTTTTTGCATGGGTTTATCCTATCCTTATATTTGCTTATACATCTACATGTATATAAGAGTGGTATATTAGTCTGGACACCCTGGGAATGTGAGGCTTTAAATAGTCACAAGTAAATCTTGTACCTTATGCCCCTGGTGCAAAAAATAATGGCAATGTCCTAACTTAAGACTTTTATACATGTTAATGTGTATCAAGCTAATGGATGAGAAATCTCTCTTTTCTATTAAAAAGGTATGCATTCATAATTCAAACAAATAAAATATTTAAATTCTAAATACACTTCCTTGCATTTATCACTCAAGTATGCTAGAAATCTAAATCACATGTATAGATATGCTTAGATTTATTCATATGCATGATATGCATGTTGGAAAAAATGAATGAATATGTGTTATGTGATAGTAATCCATTCTAATTAATCTTAAGATGACTTTCTTATTGAATAAGGTCATTTAGAGTGAACCTAAACTTTGGATTAATTAAAACATATAACAAGCCATTCATTAAAGTAATTTGATTAATTAGCTTGCTTTGGAAGTCACTTAAGGTAGGGATGAAAGAGAGATTCCCTCGCTTTCTTCTCTTTATAACAATTAGTTGTTGTTAAGTAGCCATATGAAATAAAATAAAATACTAAGTAAAATCTTCAAATTAATTAAATAACTTAAAGAGAAATCAACCCCTTTATAAATTAAATCCCTCATACTTAGAAAATTACAACTCTAAAGCCTATTTAGGACATACCACATAAGCTTTAATTCATACACAATAGACTAAGTCACCATTTCTATTTATGTTAGAGTGTATGGTTTGATGTATGATTTTATGATGAAATATTGTATGGATGTTAGGTGTATGTGCATAGTAGATGTTAGTGATATAATTATATTTTTTTTGTAGGGGTTGTGCTTAAGAGATAGCTGTAATAAGGTTGCTTAGCCTCAAAGCATAATCCAAGTTAGGATAAATGGGCTTGGTTACCCTTGTGTAAGTTTAAATTATTTATATAACTTCTTAGATTGTATGGTGTGTTTAGCAAACATTTATTTTTCAAGTGTTGCTAGATTTACTTTCCTTCTTTAAATGTAATTTTGCATTAGGATTATGATGAATGTTATGGGGGATTAGGATGAGCATTGGTTATAAGACCATGTCTTATGTACCATGTGATGCCTTTAGCAAGCATATCCAAATCAAACAAAAGGATGAAAGAAATGAAGCAAATCAAATGAAGAAATGGAAGGTGAAGAAATGAGGAAGGAAGAATGAAGAATGAAGACCCCATAACATTCATCATTTGTAATTGTAATTATTTTCTTGGGTTGTGTAAGGGAAGAGCTCAGTTACTCACATTTCTTTTTGAGTTCTACTGCGACACCCGACAGCATCAGCCTTTTATTCCTTTGTGATAGCTTTATAAAAATTATTTGATGTTTTGTTCAGCTTGTGCATTAGACAAAGCATACATTTTCATAATTTATTTACAATTGGTGATTATTTTATGGCCTGGATGTGATTAGGTTCTTAGGATAAAAATAAATTTTCTATCCACTAATAACTCATAACTAAGCTTTTAAAATAACTCATAATCTCACATAAAAGCCTAAGTATTAAATCAAGATAATAAAATATTTAGCAACTCCTTAGCTGGATGTTGTACATTTAATATCATGTATAACC
Organism: Cymbidium sinense; assembly: GCA_021442155.1. Lineage (NCBI taxonomy): Eukaryota > Viridiplantae > Streptophyta > Magnoliopsida > Asparagales > Orchidaceae > Cymbidium > Cymbidium sinense. Next base: position 58,748,145 of record CM038231.1, read on the forward strand.
ATCTTGTTTCAATCTTATTACGAGAGGGCTTCCTTCTTTTCTAGATATAATGGGCTTAACCTTTATGAGCCTATGATGGAAGAACACCTCTTTCCCTTTTGATTTGTCCCATAATCAATTTCTCATGCATTTAGGCATACAAAATCTCATATCCTGTGTCAAAATAAAGAGTATCAAATTAAATGGAAATTGATAAAAATTTGCATTAGATTTAAGTCATTATCCATACCCCTCATGCTCTAGTCTCTTGAGTGGGTTTAAGGACTTAGTTTCTTTTCTAAATAATAACAACATAGCCATCTTGCAAAAGCATAAGACTTGCCTACATGGCTTTAAATCATAGGAGGAGTTAGCTGGCTACCACTCCATGCGGTTATAAGTCCAGTAGTTAGGTGGTTTACTCTCTCTTGTGGAGGTAAACTATATACCCATTTTCACCTTAGATTTAGGTCATTCTTTGGCCCTCACCAAAGCTCCCTAGATTTAGGATCTAAGGTTATTATTTTTCTTTGTGGGCTACAAGCATAAATCCTCACCTCTTAGGCATTTCTATAATCTTGTATTATAGAATTATGAGTCCTAGATTTCTAATAAAATTTTAACTCAAATAAATAAATCTCCTCAATTTAAAATATATAAAGCCCAACTATAGGATAGATTGGAATTCTCACTAGGTTTCTTAGTATCATGAGCACTCTCTACTTATCTCCTTTGGCATCAATAATAACTCCTCTCTTTTGATCTATCCCACATGATTTTCTAAAATACAACCAACTTATTGATAGTCTTATCTTTGAATTCTTTGGAGACAATAATCGCATACTTTAATCAAGAGTATTATTAAGGGATTCACTTTCCTTAAGATGTAATTAATTATGGAGGCTTACCTCCATAGGGAATTTAACAAACCTGATTTAAATAAGTCCTGCTTTACTTTTTCATGTAAAATAAGGAAAAAATCTGTGGTACATTCAATGACCCATTATGCCTTAGGGATCCTTGTTAGGTGATTAGGTCCATCGTAGGGTAGTACTTCTATCTCTCGAGATAGCACACTATTTTTTGATGTGTACCCAATCACCTCAATAAGTACATCCTGATATCGTGTCCCCTCACATATACACACACAAATGTCAAAATATACACCACGCATATTTTTCAATGAGTTCAATAATAAGGGGACTTGCTTATTTTGGACCTCTATTAATATGGACTCATCTTCTGGACATGCCAAATCTTTAACAAGCTTTACTAAGGCATCTGTTATGGCATTTTCTCCTTGAGGGATCTTGTAGATGGTCACCTATGGAATTTGGGCCAACAACTCCATGGTATATTTATAGTAGTGATGGAGTCTAGGCTTTCGAACCTTGTAGGACCCAATGATTTGGTTGACCACTAGTTGGGAATCCCTAAAGATGTTGATCTTTTGGATGCTTAGTGAGATGGCTAACTCCAAACTACCAATCAGAGCCTCTTACTCAGCTTCATTATTGGTGCAAGGATTGGATAGATGATATGAGAATCCCATCATATCATGGTCTAGGGTTAGGAGAATTATTTCTAACCCTGTCTTTTTTGGAAGAGTAGATTATGGTTCTTCTCCTCTTTGAGAGGAAGTTGCACCATCAAAGTACATCTCCCAGTGATAAATTCTAGTATCCACTAATTTCATGATTTGTTCATTGAGGAGATCATCACTAAGTGGAGAGTCAGTAAAAAGTGGTGTGCTGCTAAGAAATCCATGAGTGCTTGTCCTTTCATCACACGGAGGGTACGGATGTGATATCAAACTATAATAAAATTATAGACCAACGTACCAACCATCTAGATAGTAATGGTTGTGTCATGAGATATTATAGTGGATTGATTATAGAAAGCAAGTTTACTTTATGAGAAAGCATATAATGCCATAGCTTTTGAGATGCAAATATTAAAGCTAGATAATGCTTCTCAATAGGTGGATAGTTTGCTTCAGTAGGTATTAGACGATGGCTGAGATATTAGAGCATGTTCTCTTTTACTTCGACATTGTCTTGGGCCAAAAAAACCCCAAAAGATACATCTAATGCAGCATTGTAGGGTATGAGAGGCTAGCACGGGATAGGGCAACTAGGACAGGTGGTGCCATCAGATATTGCTTGATGCTCTTGAAGGAATGCTGGCACTGGTCATCCTACTTGAACTTTGTATCCTTTTTAACCAGTGGTGAGAATGGTTGGCATCTACTTTATAGGTTGAATATAAAATGTCTTAGCAACACTCACCCTTGGAATGATCTCGAGTTAGGTTAGACTTTTAGGGGTGGCATTTATAATATCGCTTTAATCTTCTTTTGATTTTGATGCCATGGTGTCGGACAAAGAACCAAAGTAACTTCTACTCAAATGCACACTTTAGAGGATTCATTTTGAGATTATATTATCTTAACTGTTTGAAAACTACTCTCAGGTCAAAGAAATGGTCTTCCTTTTCTTTACTTTTGACCATGAGATCATCGACGTAGCATTCAACTTGATGATGAATGGGTTCATTGAAGATTTGAGTCATGGTTTGTTGGTATGTGGCACCAACATTTTTAAGATCAAAAGGCATGACCTTGGAGTAATAAATTCTGATCGGTGCTCTAAAGGTAGCATTTCTTTCATCTTTAAGTGCCATCTTTATTTGGTTATATCTAGATGAACCATCCATGAAAGAGAAGACTGCATGAGATGAGGCAATGTCCACCATCAATTCTAGCATTGGTAATGGAAATTCATCTTCTGGACATGCCTTATTATGATCCCTAAAATTGATGCATATGTGAATTTGGTCATTCTTTTTCTTAACTGGGATGACACTAGCCAACCAGGTGGGATATTTTTTCTCTTGGATGAAACCAACATCAATCAGTTTCTTGACTTTAGAAATGACATGTTGTTCAATGTCTAATCGTATGCATCTAGGAGCTTGCTTGATAGCGTTAGCATTAGGTTGTATCTAGCTTATGGACCACTACGTTAGCCAATCTTGACATTTCTTCATAACTCCATGTAAAGTAGTCCTTAAACTCAGTGAGTAGCCTAACTAAGTCATTGGTTTTAGTTTCATTCAAGGCGATGTACATCAATGTGGGTTATTTTTTCTCAGTAGATTTCTTGAGTTCATTGATCATTGACTTGATTTCTTCTTTGAATTCTGGAGGTGAGTCTTTGACTTGAAAATATATAGATCAATTGAAGTTCTTAAGCACACCTCCTTATATGAGTTAATCTAACTTAAAAAGAACCTATCAGATTCCAAATGATTAATGATAACCTAGTAGTAATCATCATCATCGATTGGGCCTACTATACTGAAGCTTAGTCCTAGCCTTGATTGAGAGCTTTTGCATTTATTATTCAATTGCCTTTCAAAGTTATATGACTTGTGCTTAGACCATGTATGTGGAATTAAACCTTTCTTTGCTAAGTTATGAACATAAGGCGACTATCAATCAAAAGAAAAATTCTATTAATTCTTTATATGAATCATCCTCAAGTTCTACATCAACTTTTTGACTTAAGGATGATTCTCCAAGATATCTCGAATCTTCATGGTTGCATAATTTAGGGGCCTCCTTAACTATCAAACCCTCAACTCTTTGTGGAGAGTGGGTTAGAGCTAAAGTTCCCAACTAGTTTCATATAATGAGGACTTGGATACACTTATGCTTGAGAATCCAGTCTTCATCGTTATTTGGCTTGAATGTCACCTCCATTGGGATCTGTTGTTGAGAAGGTTGGCTAGTGTGCTAACCATATAAGACTTATCATTTGAACTAGATTCAAAGTCTATGAGGATTAGTGTACTCTTGGGAGCTAGGATGAATCTCTTACGGTGGGTGGTAAGTATGGAGGCCATCCATCTGGGGCTCTCTCTAGACTTGCCTCATCCTCATTCTAGTGGAGGGTCATCCTCCCCACTTGTTCAAATGAAGTAATGAACTGTGGGTGGAATCTAATCTCAGGCTCCACTTCCTCTCTAATGTCTATTTCTCGCTCCCTTTTATTTTCTTTTTCATTTACTTTTTCTTTTTATTTTCTTTTTTATTTCTCTTTCTTTTTCTTTTTCTCTTACATCAAGATTTGACTAAATTCATGAGAATAGAATATTTTGTTTCTCAAGGAGGTTGTAGATCGCATCTTTATATATCATGATCTCATGAACTATAAAGGGCTCGAGATCTCCTTTGATGCATTACTCTATGCGACCTCTTAAGAACTTAATACACTTATGTAAAGAGGATGGAACCATGTTGTTCTCATGTATCCATGGTCTCCCAAATAAAACATTAAAAAGATCATTATGTGGCTGTATGAGCCTAAGGCCCTCTTTGTGTTGATTGAATCCCTTCAACCTCATCCTCTTCGTTTGGAGTTTAGAGATGTTAATCCTCAAGTAGGCAAGGTTCTTAAACTCATAATATTTATTGATTCACCTGAGTCAACTAAAACTTTGGACAGCCTGAATCGGCTAAAATCCACTGTAATGTAGAGAGGATGGTTGTGCTCGATCATTCTTAGAAGTAGGTCTTCATCTGTGAATGTAACTCCTAGGATCTCCTTTGAGTAGCATGGTTTCTCTTCAGTAGTGGTCAGCTGAGCTAAGCATATCTCTAGATCAAGCAAACTTTGATTAGGGATTCCCTCATCTCTTTGAATAAGACAATAATGTCATATAAGCTTAGCTTAGTTGGCAACTTTCTAAGATGTGTGAGGACATTATAATCAACTTTGGACTCCTCTATAAGCATATCCATAGGTGAAGCATCTTGGAGGGCTATCACACTAGAACAAATGTTTACCCTTATCACGAGGTTCTACCTCGGAAGGTAGAACTTACAACACGAGGTTGACTTTAGTGACTTCTTAGAATGAGCGGTTTGTGGTAAGTTTTACTTGATCATTGGGTATACCTACCACTTCACCAAAAGGATCCTCGAGTTAGATTACCAAGTTAATCTCAAGAGGTGAACCCTAATGATTCAGGAAAGGGAAGTCCATTTTTGAATCGATTGGATTGATCAAAATTATTTGAGTTATTATTTTTGAGAGATTTCAATTGAAATAAAATCAACAGGAACATCAGAAGTAGAAAAGATGTAAGCAAAATCATATTTCTTCATTAATTTCTTTAATTTTGTGGGAGGTACATAGTAGAAATCAAGTAAAGTAAGTACGATGAAGGGTTTGATGCCCTCATCTAGATACCATGCTATAGGTGGGAGGAGCTAGTAGAGGCGGTGGTGGCTACAATGGTAGAAGGAGTGGGTCACGGTGGTTACTATGAATTTATCTCGCAAGTGAGGTAGCAGCTAGCTATTGGGCTTCCACCCTCCCCAAGTTGTCCCTCACAACTAGCAAGTCGTCCTTGGTATTGGAGGTTTGAGCTGATTTAGACATCTGTAGAGAATGTTTTTATATTTTAGAAATTATTTTCTTAGAGGTTTGGGATAAAGAAATATCCCAACTTTTTTTTATCTTAAGAGGATCAGACATATCCCCAAGGATTACTCCAATGGAACCGAATGGTTTTTCTACTAAGTATTCTTTAGGGATAACTATAGCTTCTGACTTGTAGCTACACTCAAGACAATCCTTGAAAGTAATGCAATCCTTTAAGACATAGCCTAACATGTGGTGGTAGGGCGAGTTAGGATCATCACTCCTGCCCACTTCCTCCAGTTTCTTAGGCTCAGGTAGCTGAAAATCAAGCTTCTTCAAGAGATTATTGAAGATCTTCCTAACTACTTCCCTCTTGAATGAGTATGGTTTGTTGAGCTTATCAGCAAGATTAGGTGGAAAATAGCTATCTAGTGGTGGATATTGATACTATTTTTGTGTAGGCTGTTGTGGCAGTGGTGGTGGCTATTGTGGCGATCTAGGTAGTGGAAGAGGAGGTGATAGTGGAGGCTGCTAAAATCTAGGCCTCTCAAACTGAGCGATCCTTGGCTGCTTCCCCTTATTGACTACCAATATAATCCCAATCTTCTTCTCAAAGACCTTCTAAGGCTTAGGCTTAGATGACTGGTCTGAAAAGGGTAACTATTTGGCTTCCTCTTGTAAGTTAGCCACCTTGTTAATTAATTTCTCAGATATCTTTATGGTGAAGCCCTTAAGCATGAAGGTGATCAGGCTATGAATATTCTTGAGTAGAATCTCAATGGCATGCTGTTCTTGCAGTTGTGGTTTATATTTCATACTCAGGTTGTGCAATATGAGAATTTAATCAATAAGAGACTCATTTGGCTTTCACTTCTCTATAACTACGTCTCCTACAGTTACTCTTTATTGAGCTCCTATAAATCTCTTGATGAAGATATGCTCTAACTCTGAATCTTCTTGAACCATTGGGTAGTTTGGCACACCAATCGAATGCTACCCCTGACAGGCTACTGACAAGCAACCGAAAAAGAAGTGCATCACTACCATCGATGTTGTAACAATTGGGCTTGAAATGTGTTATGTGATGCCTTGGGTTCCCACTTCCATCAAGATCTTGAAGGATGGTGGCACAAAACCCTTGGGGTATTGAACTATATCAAATTCCTCTGGGTAGGGTCTACCCTTTGGAATAAATGAGCTCCCCCGAGCTTGCACCAATGCTTCCATCACCTGCTACTCCACCATTTGTTTGATGTCTTTTTCATGCATGGAGGTGCTATCGATGACCTTTTTATGCAAGATACTAGCATCATCATCCATGGGAGTGAACTTGGAATGATCTAAGGTATGAACTAGCTTAGGCCAATTGGCCTCCATGGGGGAAGGTTGTGAAACTAGGGCTTGGTTCTGCAAGGCTAGAACTACTACCATCAACTCCTCTACCCTTCTCTCCATCCTATCAATCTAGCCATCTTTTTGCTTGATTTGTTAGAGGAGGCATTGAGTTGAGTCTGATGACTCACCTTCCTCAACTAAAATGCATTCCTGACTAGGTTGCTCCTAGTGCAGGGATCCTTAGGTATCAACCATGTGGACTTCTAGGTCTAACATATCATCTTCATACATCAAACTCTATTCTACCCTCTTCCTAGTCAAAGCCCATCATCTCCAACTATCTCACTTGTGATAGTCCTCTAGATTATCATCCAAGGAACGATCATTGCTTCTCTACCAAAACATAGGTTGGTTGATGGCCAATAGGCCGACTATGTAGGAGCTATGCATTAAATACTTTACCGGTGGAGTACTCTCCTAATTGACTCAACAATAATTGGGGCTATCGATCTATCCACTCTCCTCCTCCAACTATTGTGGTGGGCGACCCACACTTTTTGGGACACCACCACTTCTTCACCACTATTGGGATGGAAGGACGAGCAGGGGAGCTCAGCCTCACCTTAATGGGCAGAGTAGATGGAGGGGGGTTCTTGGGCTGTAGCCAGATCACCAAAGGAGAAGCTCTCTCTCCAGATAGGGGCATGTGTGGTGGGGACTATAGATGGTGGAACCTGGACTAGTGAAGGTGGATGACAAGTGGAGCGGTGTAATGGTGGGGACAACAGCTACCTCTCCACCAAAGATCTCCTCATATGACTGGTGGTATAGATAAGGACAATGCGGTCATAATGATCAGCTCTATTAGCTCATCAATCAAAAAAATCAATCAAAGTGGAGGCCATCGATTGCCTGGCAAACCTCCTTCTCTCTCTCTTGGCTACTTGGGCAGTCACCTTGGCCTCAGTGGACATCTCTTAGTGAATCTGATCCCTAACACTTCTAGAGATCAGTCTCCTCAGGTCATGCAAAGTACTAGACTTTGAGTGCCCATGGGCACTCTAACTCAAAGCATAGATCATAGACCAACATAGGGCTTCCTCCTCTCCCTAGCAGCTGTCTCATACTTTGTAGGCGATGGTGTAATGTGATAATCCTCTGATAGTCCTCCTCTCCCTCTGAAGTTGAAAGGGGGTGAAACCTACTACCACCCAAGAGTGGAGAGGTCTCATGAGGGGAACCCTCCTCAACAACATGAGAGGCTTCATCTACCTCCTTCCCTTCACGCTTATATTGCCTCTTGATCTTGTGGTTCTTATTGTGATGTTGGGTCTTAGTGAGTGGGGTCGGACAGAAACTAGCACCGACCTCAAAGATGGGGGAGACTATCTCAGAAGCCAAGATAGCATTCCCCATCAGAGTAGGGGCAACCATAGAGGCAGTACTTGCCCATGCTAAAACTATAGTAGAAGCAACTAAGTGAAGCACTAGTGGTAGCGAAACCTCAACAGCCTTCCTCTTCAAAGAGGGGGACTTAGAATCTTACTCAGTCAAATGGAGTGGCTTCTTGTCTTCTACCTTCTCTCTACTAATAGTGATGAGGGCTAGTCCCTCATAGGAGACTTTGAAATGCTCAAAGCCAAGTCCAAACTTGATGACGGAAATGGTGAGTATGACCCATCCAAAGCATCCACACACGGAAAGAATAGGAGAAGGGCAGCTTGCGGAACATGACTAAGGAAATAAGAAAAGATGGTATCTATGTTGCACTGTTAGAAAAGAAAACTGAATTAGATTTTGCTTTGATGTTGTTGATTTGAATAGTTGATTTTGATTTTTAATTGGAACCCATATTCAACAAATTAGATTATGTTGAATGGGGTTCAATTGGAAGAGTGGAGATCTTTGAAGGAGATTATTTGCTTTGGATTGTATGTTGTTGGATTTGTTTTAGATGTTGTGTTGAAACGCACATTCAACAAATTTGGTTATGTTGGATGGGGTTCAATTGTGTAGAGAGATTTGAAAACTTTTGGGGATGAGGCTCTTGTTTTGTGGTTTGTTGTTATTGGTTTTGATTTAATTTTGAAAATGGGAACCTCATTTAATAAATTTGGTTATGTTAAATGGAGTTGGTTAATTTTGTTTGAAAAAGGGTTTCAAAATTTTTGAAGAAGGGATTTTTGTTTTGGTTTTGTTGTTGATGTTTGATTAATTTTAATTTCAAATGAGAATCTTCATTTAAACAAATTTGATTATGTAAAATGGGGTTCATTAATTTTGTTTGAAAATTTTGGGATTTTGGAAAAGATTTTTCTTTTTTTTTTTACCTTGGGTTTTATTGAAATTTGTTAAGTATTGGATGAACCTTACTTCACCGAGCATGTGGTAAGAGGTTCTTAATTTTGTTTGGTTTATGTTTGGTTATTTTTCTTTCTTTAATAAATTTACTTTTACCTATTGGGAGACCCAATAGGGGTTTTAAGACCTATTTAGAGGAGGTCTTAAAACCTAAAGGATGTTGGTCGTCTTTGCTTAAGGAAACAAAATGAAAGATAGTCTTGAGCTTATATAAAATATAAGTTCACTATCGATACTTGGAGTCAATAATTGACTACTAAAGCTGGAGAGAGGAACCCTCCTAAGGGAAGTCACCAGAAAAATCTATGGTGTTTATTTTCGGATGGTCGTGTGGACACCACGTTGATATTAGGGGAAGGGTACTTATTGAAGTGATCAAGTATGACATTGAGGTATGATGTACTATCTCGAAAGATAAAAACATTATCCTATAATGGACCTAATCACCTAATAAGAACTCCTAAGGCATGATGGGTCTTCATTTATACCAGAGTTTCTTCCTTACTTTACATGAAAAAGTAAAGTAAGATTTATTTTATGCTTGGTTCATTAGTTCCCTATAGAAGCAAGCCTCCATAGTTAATTATATTCTATAAAATGAGATTTCTTAAGAACACCCTTAATAAAAGTAGTCCATCATTATCTCCAAAGATTTCAAGGTTAAGACTATTAAAGGATTGGTAATTTTGAAAATCAAATAGATTGTTCAAATAGAAGGACTTATTTTATTAATCCAAAGGAAGATGAGTAGGAAGTGCTTATGATACTAGGAAGCCTAAGCACTTTGACCAATCATATGGTGAGGATTTATATGTTTGAAAGAGAGGATTTATTTGTTTGAGTTGAAATTTTATTAGATTATAAGGGCTTATAATCCATCAATACAATATTGTGGAGTTGTTAAAGAGGAGAGGATTTATACTATAGCTCGAAGGAAATAAGCAACCTCAGATCCTAAATCTAGGGTGCTTTAACATAAGTTAAAGCATGACCTACTAAGTGAGAGGGGACATATGGGTCTATTCCACAAGAGAAGATAGACTGTTCGACCCTTACGGACTTACTGCCAGTGGCTAGCTAACACCTCTTACGATTTGAACCCATGTATGCCGGTCTTATGAAATTACAAGATGACTAGGCTTGTTATTTAATTTGAAAAGAGACTAGAGTCCTAAACTCACTCTTTAATAGACTAGATCATATTTGGTATGAGAATGTGACTTAGTCTAAAAATGTAAGAATTTTTTCAAATTTTATATTATTTTTACATATTCATTTGGACAAAGGATTTAGGATTTCTTATGCCTAAATGCATGATGAAATTTGGTTATTAGACAAATTAAGAGAGAAAGAAGAGAAGCTCCATCATAAAGGGTTACTCTCATAGGTCAAGTGGTCCCTAAAGTGTTGAAATGGAAGCCATCATGTTTACAAGAGTGATTCAATATGACATCCATGATGTGAGACATACAACATACAGCTAACGGGTTGTTAAATCTTTCAATTATATTGATTATAATCTAAGCTTTAGAATGAGGTTATGAGGTATTCTAAATTTTAGTTATGAGTTGTTATTTGGGTAGAAAATTTAATTTTTTCCTAAGAGCCTATTGCATCCAAGCCACACATTCAATCATTAATCATTAAGAAACTATGAAAGTCATGTTATTCTATTGTGCAATCTAAGCACAACAATAATCATATTATAGACTATCATAAAATAATAAGAGACAAGTGTGATCAGGTACCTCCGTACTCCCAGAAAAGAGAAAAGATGAGAAGCCAAGCTCTACCCTTATACAACCTAGAATTATAAATTAATATTATAATTTAGAATTAAATACATGGTACGGGGGCCTTCACTTCTTCATTTCTTCTTTATTCTTTTGATTTGATTTACTCCAAGGCATCACAGGGCACCCTATGACTAAGCCTTCTAGCAACTACTCATCCTAAACTAGATAGCATTAATCTTAATTCCTATTTGCAAAATTACATTTTATGAGAAAAGTAAATCTAACTATACCTGCAAAATAGATATCAGCTAAACAAACATACAATCCCAAGCAACTATTTTTCATAATTTGGACTTAGCACCCTACACATGAGTAACCAAGCCCACCTATCGTAGTGTGGATTATGCTTAATGACATAAGCAACCTATAAATAGAATATTTATATTTATTTTTAAGCTGCCTCTTATGCATAAATCCCCTGTAGAAAATAATATTAGGTTACCAACGATCTAACATCAAGTCTACGATCCACATTCCTAACATCCAATCTAAAATATTACATCATAAAATAAAACACATAATTCTTACATACACCGTCCTAACCTAAAGCTAGAAGTGGTTACTTAGTATTCTAATGTGAGTGATTAGGCTTTATGTGGTATGTCTTTCGCTAAGCATTAGAGACATGATTTTTTAAAATTTAGAATTATTTAATTCAACATGATGGTGATTTCATTTCAAGTTGTTTAAATAATTTGCAAATTTTAATTTATATTTAGTTTTGTTTCATTTGATTTACACTTAGTATCTAAGTGTTATAAAGAGAAGAGGGAGGCTTAACCTTCTTCATCCCTACCATAAGCCACTTTCTAAATCACATTATTATGATTTCGTTTTCTTTAGTGAATGGTTTATTAAATATTATATTAATCTTAAGTTTTGGCTAACCTTAAAGAATCCAATTCAACATGAAAGGCATCTTAAGATTAATGTGGTTGAATTATCATCACATAGAATATGTTGGACCATTCTTTTTTATCACCCATGACATGCATGTGATTTAACACTTAGTATACCAACACATGCAATAAACTTTTGGCACAATTAAATGATTATGAATTTATGCATTTTTGGTAGAAAAGTTTTCATTCTAGTTAATACATATACATGTATAAAAGATGTAAGCAAGTATGTGTCATTGTTAAATCAGGGAAGTGAGGTAATCAAATGACCTCCTTGGGGTTACTTAAAATCTCATATTTTTGGGATGTCATACTATATACTTTCTATCTTAAATACATATGAATATATATACAACTATATGAATAAAAAATTATGCAAAAAAATTGTATTTTATTTAATGATGTAAATTAAAGCTATCCAAATTCTAACCCAAATATACATGTGAATGAAATCAAACAAGTGCGTACCATTGTTAAACTAGAAAGTGGTAATCAAATGACCTCCTTGGGGTTTTAAGTCCTGTATTCTAGATGTCCGGACTATATTCTTATTATCATTCAAACATATGTAAATTAGATGAACATAAGAAATAAGGTACATGTAATACATTTTTGTATGCTTAAATGATTATAGATGCATGTGTTTTAGTAGAAAATGAGTCTCATTCTTCAATCAAATACACATATACATGTATAAAAGATGTAAGCAAGTAGGTGCCATTGTTAAATCAGGAAAGTGAGGTAATCAAATGATCTCTTTGGGGCTACTTAAAACCTCATATTCTTGGGATGTCCATACTATATACTTGCTATCTTAAATACATATGAATGTATACATGATTAGAAGAACAAAAATCATGCAAAAGATTATGTTTTATTTGATTGAATTATTTATGCATGTGAATTAAATCTTTATCCAAATTCTAATACAAATATACATGAATGAAATCAAAAGAAAAGCGTATTAAATGTAAGTAACAAATAACCTCCTTGTTACTTAAATCCTCATATTTCAACTTATATACATATTATCATTCAAAATATGTAAATCCATATATGAACATAAGAAAGAAGGCACTACCTTTACATGTAATACATTTTTGGTATGCTTAAATGATTATAGATGCATGTGTTTTAGTAGAAAAGGAGATTCACATTCTTTAATCAAATACACATATACATGTATAAAAGATGTAAGCAAGTACCTTTCATTGTTAAACCAAGGAAGTGAGGTAGTCAAATGACCTCTTTGGGGCTACTTGAAGCCTCATTTTCCCCAGATGTCTAGACTATATACTCACTACCTTAAATACATATGAATGTATACATGATTATAAGAATGAAAATCATGCAAAAGATTATATTTTATTTGATTAACTTATTTATGCATGTGAATTAAAGCTCTATCCAAATTCTAATACAAATATACATGGGAATGAAATCAAAAAAATATGTGCCATTTTTAAACCAAGATAGTGAGGTAATCAAATGACCTCCTTAGGGCTACTTAAAACCTAAGATTCTCAAGATGTCTGCTATATACTTAATATCATTCAAACACATGTAAATTCATACATGAATGTAGGAAAGAAAGATAAACTTCAAATGCTTAAGCTATAAACACATGCAAATCTATGTATATATTCATAGCTAATATCACTCCACAATTCATTATCAATTTATAACTTAAGTAATTTTGAATTTATTAATGATAATCCACACATATAATAAATTTTAAGACACATATCATAAAATCTAAGACAACACATGCAATTTTACATAAGTAAATTCATTTGAATATTTTATTTTTATATGAATGCATAATATCACATAACATACAACCTTTATGGTCATTGAAAAGGAATATCCAAATATTTACATGATTCATTCAATTACATTAATTCATAAGGACAATCACATTAAATAAAATTACTTAAAGAAAACCAAGGATTCTTATTATGATTTTCAATTTTCATGGAACAAGAAGAGAGATCATTTATATTTTCCATCCCATGTTGGTGATTTAATATGTTTAAGGAAAGATAATTAAGTAAATTTTATGATTTAATTAAGTTGAATCATTAAGCAATCCATTTAATTACCTTTTTTGTGCTTCTATATTTTAATTAATCATTTAATCATGAGCCATGAATGATATGAACATGAGAAAAATAAAAGTGCAATGCTCTTAAAGGACCTAATACAATTGGCTCATGATTAGAGATTAATTAGTTTAAAGAATCTAATTAAGTACTCTTATGATTTTTCCACACTTATAGGCTAATCATAATTTCCTTGGGGTCTTTATATTATTGAACACATAAAGAGGAACCCCTCATTTAAATGTTGATTATCTGAAGGGATTAGTAATTTAACATGATTTGATTTAGCCCTTAATTAATTAATTAATTCCTTGATTAAGCCATATATTAATTAACTCTCTTTAATGAAATCAATTAGGAAAAGTAAGTAGGAAAGAGGTCATAATCACTCATAAAATAATTAATGATTGATGAACTTTAATTAATTTTTTACTGATTAGAACTTTAATTAATCATTAGATTAATTAAGAAAGTAGTAAGATTTGAATTTTAAATTTTCCTATTACATAGCCAATAAATCTAAAAAATCATGCGAGATGAGGTCATCCCACTAAATCATCATACCAAATTTGGGATTAATTTACATTAAGGCTTAATTAAGCTAATTAGAAAATTCAACCTTAATTAAGCCTTATTGTTCAAAATCAACTGAAATTATTTTTATTAAATTCTCCTCTATTTAACCTTTCTAAAATGTATTTATTTATTTAATTTTCTACAATTACTTATGAATTTATAAAATTTTGAGCAATTAATCATATTTTTAAGCCTAATTAACCCCTAATCCCATCGATGCCATGCGGGCAACTAACATGGCAGCACTTTCCATGTGGGGCCACGGGATTGGCCACTTAAATGATCGCATTGGCGTGGCATCATGCTTTCATCCTAGTGGATCTAAGATGATGGTGAGGATTAATCTATTAGTTCTATTAATTAATTAATATTTTATGGATTAATCATGACTATCCTTTCTAATCATGGAAGGCATGATCCTTCATCACTCGAGCATTCGACATTTGCCCCTCTCCACGATTACCGTGAAGTGTCGGGTCGATCCCAAAATGTTCCAGAGGATACAAAGGGTCCTACTATGGGATTTGCACAAAATCACACTTTCCTTCATAAAGTCATAAAAAAATTAAAATTCAGTTTTCAATTTACCTCATGGCTGGACTAGTGGTTGGCCAGGGTAGCTTCATCTTGAAGAGATGAAGCCTCGTTGGCTCGTGCCTTGCCATCTCACTGGTGGCTCTGCATCAAACTCCATCCAATCATCACCGAGTTAGGCTTGGAGTTGTCTGGGTCCCCATGATTAGGAATTGATTCGTTTCTCTAGTCGAGCATGGTGAAGGTGTGTGTAAAGTTAATTTAAAATGGTGGAGGTTAAGTGAGGTTGGATGAGATTGGCTATATCTATTTGGTTTAGTATTTCTAGAGATGGGAGTCTCAGGGAACTCAAGAAATCACTTTGGTGTTCATGAGGCTCTCTCCTAAGGAAACTTTGATTGTGAATCGAATGGGGGAGTATACTCTCCTCCCCATCCAAGCTGCTTGGATCAAGTTTCATGAGTAGACATTCAGGCCACAATGACCCAGTGGAGTGGGGGGTGGTGAGGTGGCTCTGGGTTTGAGTGGAGGGGTGCAAAGGTTGAGGTAGCTTATCCTTGGTTTCAAGTGTTCCAATGGAAGGAAGTGGGTTAGCTCACCTCATTGGCTCACCTAACTAGCTTTGTGTAAAGAGAGCTAGTGGTCCTCATGTCCATTTTGAGCTTAGGGGTGGTAGATAGGAGAGTGGGTTTGACCATCCAAATATAGATTTTTGTCCCATTTGGAAGGATCTTCCCATTGGGTAATGGGTCAATTTGGGTTGGACTTGGGTTGAGTTTGGTTTGGCTGACCCATGGTGACTCAAGGATGGGTCATGCCAAGTTTGAATGGATTTGGGCTTGGTTTGGTTTGGTTTGGCTCAATTTGACCCATGTAGGTCAAATTGGGCTAAGTTGGGTTAGGTTGACAAATTGGTCAAATTGGGTCAAACCAAGGCTTGGGTCAAGTTCAAATGATGATTTTGGTTGTTTTGATTTAATTGATTTGATTTGGTTTGGATTGGATTTGAATTTGACTCATATGGATTCATATGGGTCAAATGGGCTAAGTTGACCAATTTGGTCAAATTGGCCAAATTGGCTTGGGTTAGGTGTTGACCTAGGTTCAATTGATCATTTGAAAGTGATTGTAGGTTTGATTTCAATCAATTTGGATTTAGGAATGATTTAGACCAATTTGATCCTTTAGGCCAATTTGGGCTAAATGAGTGGTTCAATGGAGACTTTGGTCATGTTCAATAATCAATTTGTAATGGGTTTGAATCATTAGTTGCAATAATTTGGAATAGAATTTCATTTATCCCAATTTGGCCTTTTAGGTCAAATTGGGCCAACTTGAGTCAAGTGGCCAATTGGATTTGGCTCAATTGATGGTCAAGTCAAGTTGAAGAATCAATTTGAAGTTAGCTAGAATCATTGGTTTCAATTTATTGGGTTCAGAATGAAGTTTGGTTCAATTTGGCTTATGTAGGCTAATTGGGTCAACTTGATAAATTGACCAAATTAACTTGGTTTGACCTAATTGATTGTGACTAATCAATCAAGAATGATCAATAATCAATATAAGAGGTTTTGGATGATTTGGTTCAATCCAGTTTGGGTTCGATTGAAGTTTGGTTCAAATGGGTTCTTTAGGTCACTTTGAGTGAATCTAATGGGTCAATTGAATTGGTTTTGGGTTGAATTGAGTTTTATTGAGTTTGATAATTTATTTGAGATTGATTAATGGCTTTAATTGCAATTGATTTGGCTTTAATTAGATTTTAGCTCATTTGAACATTTTGGGTTCAAACGAGCTAGCTTGGGTTAATTGAATTGATTTTGGTCAATTGGTTTGATTGTAGATTTTGGAAGAGTTTGGAATGAAGGTTTTGAATGGTTGGAATGCTTTTATGAATATCAATTGAGTTTGGTTTGATTGCAGGAATTTTGGTTAAGTCCATAGTGTTGGCTTAAGGGATTAATATGGATTTAAGTTATGGGTTTCAATTATCTGGCTTGGAGTTTGGATATGAGCCTGTATTCAATTGGGTTTTGGTTGGATTGATTTGAAGTTGGCTTTGGACTTAGTGTTAGACATGGGGTTTGTTTTAGGCCATGGATGGACAGTTCCTTTAGTCTAAGGCATAGCTGCAACACCCAAGCCTCTAGGTTTGGGTTAAGTGTTCACTTAGTCACTAAAAGTCTCTTATGACCAAGAAATTCTTAGAGTCTAGGAGAGTCCTAAGCTTAAGATTGGAAGATTGAATCCTCACTCCAAAATTAAGGTCAACATGCATTAGATAAGAAGCTACATAGTCAATTATTAACTTCGAGAAAAAGTAATCATCTTATAACTGAAAACTTGAATACTTTTGAAGATCTAGTTCCTAGAACTAATTGCACAGATAATGAGTGGTAATTGGCCAATAAATTTTTTATTAGACTTAGGACTAATGTTAGAAATGAAGTTGCATTATTTGACCCAAAATCTTTAGAGGAAGCATTTTATCATGCCTTATTGGTTGAACAACAAAATCTATTTCCATCTCTAAAATTAAAAGTCAAGTACCTTCCACTTCATCTCATTACTACTAAACCAAATCTTGGGCAACACTACCTTACTTTTTTTTTTGTAGGCCTTGGGAAGACCTATCAATGGATTTTATTCTAGGGTTACCTAGACTTGACATGATAGCGATTTTGTTGTAGTGGATAGGTTCTCAAAAATGTCTTATTTTTTGACTTGTTTAAAACAAATGATGCTTCTTATAAAACCAAATCATTTTTTTAAGAAAATAGTGAGACTCCATGGTCTCCCCACTAATTTTGATAGAGATGTTAGGTTTGTCTCATTTTTTTGGAAAATATTATGGAAATTAGTAGGTACCAAATTAAAATTTTATCCTTCTTTTCATCCATAAATTGATGGATAAACTAAAGTAGTCAATCATACCTTAGAAAATTTGCTTAGATGCTTGGTAGGTAAAAGTTTAAGAAATTATGATTTACATTTATCAACCTCAAGATTTGCTTATATTAGTACTATCTCTATAACTATAAAAAAATTACCATTTGAAATAGTCTATGGTCAAAACTCACAACGACTAATAGATATAGCAAACCTACCATCTCATGTATTTTTCTGATGCAGCATTCTCATTTGTTAAATATTTTCAAAGCCTCCATGAAGATATAAGAAAGCAAATTACTATAAGTAATGAAAATCATCCTTCTAAGGCATACCATAATCATTTAATGAAAGAATATAAATAAGGTGATTATGTATTGATTTGCATTTGGCCTAAGCATTATCAAACCACTAAATATAAAAATTTATATGCTTGAGCCTAACTCTTTAGCAAGAGATATAGCACTGTACTTGCATAAACCCTCTTTCTTTGATGTTGACTATATTATCACCAAAGAAGCACACATTAATCTAGTTTCTGACATCATTTTCTTGTTCGTTAGAAGCAAAAGCCACCAGCTAAAGACACATGGTTGGCTCGTACAGATTTGGAGACTTTAGCCTCACAATTAATAGAAGACTTCTTAGATTTTAACTCTATGGAGAAGAGTTTAATTGAGCCGAGGGTAGTTGATGTAGAATATCATATGGATCAAAAAATTAGGGCTCAAGGTCATTCAAATCAAAATATCAAGACTTCTTAGATTTCAACAATTAATAGAAGACTTCTTAGATTTCAACTCTAAGTTATAAATTTTAAATTAAAAAATTCAAAGCTTGACATATGAGGTGGTTGGCAGATGAAATAATAGCATGTGAAATGGGTGGATGGCATAAAATAATAAGGTAACTTAATGCTTCACATTAATGTGGCCACCCACCTTTTCCTCCATATTTTGAATTCTTTTCTTTTGAAAGATATTTGTAATTGTTATAAATAGCTCCTATTATGGAATGAAAGGAGACCTTTTGGCAATTACTAATTATTTGAGTTATTCTTGTGGTTTGGAAGCTTGGTGGCCAAACCTTGGCAATCCTTGGTGGAAGTGCTAGTTATGCAATATATATTTCTTTTCTAACCTCCAATACCCAAGGTAATTTATTTTAATCTTTATAATATCTCTTAATATCATCTTCAATCATACACTAAGCCTTCTATTCTCCTCCAAAAGCCTACACCTTCCTTCCAGTCAATAATACATCTGCTTCATTAATTACGACCTAGTCATACTCCTTATAATAAAATAATCACTTAAACCCTATAATTCCCAATCAACTACTCCAAATCATAAATACATATCCTAACATAAGCCTCTATAAGTTTTTTTTTAAATCTCCTTCCTTATTGCTACATTTTAAATTATCCTATCCCACTATCACATTATCCTGCGCCCTTCATTATCCTACCAAAACTTCAAAATACATCTTTAGATATTAATCTAAAGATCCATGTCTATTTAATTCTCTCAATCTCACCAAAAGAAAGAACACCCACTTCCATCATCAATCTTTAACCTTAAATTTTGATTTGGATTTATTCAACTTCATGTTATAGTTTCATGCTTTTAATTTCATTTGATTTGAGTTTGTTTGGTTTTAATTTGAATTTCCATAAGTTTATATGGTTCTTAGCTCAATTAAGGTAATTAAGTTTAATTGCTTAATTAAACCCTAGTCTAAGCATAATCAATTTCAAATTTAGAGTGGTGTATATTTAAGTTGAAGATTTGGGTTGACTAAACTCATTAAGTTAGATTAATCTAAAGAGGGTGCACTAGATCACTAAGTGTGATGTCCTAAGTGATTAGTTAGGAGATTTCTAATTTAAGTTTAGAAGCCATAATAATTTTTGGAAGAAATGTTAACCTCATTCAAAAATGAGGTCAAAAACTTCTAGTGATGCCGACAGATTCATTAGCATTAATGTTGATGAATGATGTCAACACTCCCTCATCCATAAACATTTGATCCCGGAGAGGAGCTTCTAGGATCACGGTGGCAGTGTCAAAGGGTGATCGTGAGATGAGGCTGGGCCAAACTGGCCTATGATAATATATTGTGCATTGTCCTAGTGGTTGGTGAGTTCTTCATGAATGCATATGAAAGCCAGGATAATAAAGTGTATGTACGGGGGAAACTAGTAGGTTTCAACTAGTTCTATTAACATATATTACAATCCCAAGATATTGATTACAATCAATATCTTTCTTATTATAATGATCAACTTGATTTTGATGAGATTTTCTATTTTCTTTCTAGCGTAAATGCAAATGTGCAATGGAAATGATGGAAGAAAAGAATTATCAACTTTCTTGTCTCAGTCTCTCTGTGAATCTAAGGCTTGGCATTATTTCATTTCTACCAAGCTTATGCTCACTGTAACATTAGTGAGATTATCAAAGATTATTTTAAATTTTGCTCTTCATAGGGAATTTACGATCGATATTAAGAAAGTTATTTATAATTCTATTTGTAATATGTTAAAGAGGAGTACTACTATTAGGTACGATCACCCTTCTTTGATTTATGGTTTATGTGTCATGATAGGAGAAGTAGGGAACCCTCGTGAAGAAATACATAAACAAAAGCCTTCTCAAACAAATAGGGTAATTGGGGGATTTGGGCCAAGGTTTGAAATTGGGGAAAGCTCATGTACCCTATGATCTCAATCCCAATCTTCAAAGTCCTTGGTTAAGCAAGCCATGAAATTGGTAGTCAGGTCACGGACTTAAGAAAAAGAGTGGACATAGGCAGGAGATTCTAGAGCATAAGTTTGGCCATCATATGGGTCAACAACCGATATAATTCTCTTACATGGCCCATTTAAACACTACACTAGTCAACATGCTCTAGAATAACAATCCTATAATCCGAGTCAAGTCTCCTTCCCTAAGGTGCCTTAGTATCAGCCTTGCGTAATTACCCCGCTAGTATCAGACACGGAGGAAGAAGAGGAGGAAGAGGAGGGTGATTTCTATGATTATTAGTTTTTCCCATTTTTATAGTTTTCCCCCTTTTTTATAATTTGAAATTTTCTTTGAATTTAAAAATAAAATTTCCTTTTTTTATTATTTTTATGTTATGTGCTTGTACATGATTAGCATTGTTGATTTATTATTCCAGGATTTAGATTTAAATAAAAAAAACTCAAACATATTTATAAAATGAAATCTAAGTGACAACACCTTGGCATTATGAACATATTAAAAAGCGAGCATGGCACTATATGTGACCTTGTGGTGTATGATGATGGGGAGATATTTTGCCCCTTATCAAAAAAATTTTATAAGTTCTTCTCACTTATGCTAGGGAGATATAGCACTGAGGCACTGATCCTATGGCGATGTGGCACTAGGGATTTTATTAGAAAAAATTTGAAGTCATATTTCTCAAGCCAAGTCAGCATGGCGTGTTAGGTGATTGTAAGGCACCGATGGTGTCTGGTGTGGTAACCTTTACATTATAATAGGCATACCCAAGGGCATAGGGCTTCGACGCTGATAGTTAGCACTAAGGCACTGTAAGTCATAATTTCTTGTAAGATTTTAGGAAAAAATTTAGAAATTTTAGCAGCATTTCACATTATCATTACTAAATTTCAAAATCATAGTGTAAGGAACTCTTCTACCTTGTTATGGATCTAAGATCAACGGAGGGAAGAGGTATTCATCTCTCACTGGAACAAAGTTCAACAGAGGTGATCTTCAAATCAACAATCTTCTTTTCCTCACTAGATCCAAAATCAACTGAGATTATGATTTAACACGCTTTTCTTTAAAGGTAAAATGGCATAAATCTTTTACCAAAATTGAAAGTGTCTTGAAACAAAAGAAGATCATCGAAGCATGAGTGTAATGTTGGATTGTAGTGAGAGTAAGAGTGGCCATAAAGATAAAAAATGGGGGAAGTAGTAGACTGGACACTAGTATTTATAACAATGTTTCTTGTAACTATTCCCTCTCAATAGCTAGTGCAGTGCCTTGGAGCCAAGATCACAATGCCTCTACACAAAGATCACAGAACTGCGGTGATATACCATAATTTTGATAGATGGCTCTAAATAGTTGTCCTTTTAAAAAGGTAGGGTAGCGTCATGGTGCCCTGAACACAGCACTATGGCCAGAAGAACAAAATTTTATATTTGTTAGGTGAACACTTTCATGCTTTGTAGATCACTATTGATGTTATACCTTTGTTTAGAGGTTTGATGGACAAGTATAGAGAGGCCTGATAAGTGGAGAAAGTGCTTATTGGTTTCTTTTTTTAAAAATAATGGTGATGCACAAGAGTGTGCAAATAATAGAGAAATTAAGTTAATGTGCCATAAATTAAAATTATGAGAGGGAGAGAGGGAGAGAGAGAGAGAGAAAGTAATTGAACATAGGTTATAATGTAGTATAAAAGTTTTTTAAAATTCATTTAGTTTCATGCGTGGTAGGTCATCAATGCTATACATTTGTTTAGAGATTTGATGGAGAAGTATAGAGAGAGGAAGGAGGATTTACATATGATAATTATTATAGAAGGTTGTACAATAGTTTTTGCTAATGACATTTTTCATATTGATAAGACTAGAGAGGGAGTTCAAACTCGTGTTATGGAGGTCAACTTTATAATTTAAAGGCTTTCATTTAAATAGATCTAAAACTGAACATATGGAGTGTAATCTTAGTTATAAAAATCTAGTGATGATCTGTGATATTGAGTGAAGAAGTTGTTAAAAAGTGTGAACATTATAGATATCTTGGGTCGATGAAATAGATGGGGATATTACTAGTAGCATTCAAGTTTGATGGTTGAAGTGGAGGAATTCATCTGGCCTATTATATTATAGAAAAGTACCACATAGACTTGAAGGAAAATTTTAGAAGATGGTGGTAAGACCTACAATGATTTATGAAGCAAAATGTTGGCTAATGAAAGAGAGGCATAAAATTAAGTTAAGTGTTGAAGAGATGAGAAACGTAGGTAGATGAGTGGCTTTACAATTAGAGGACAAGTGTGGAATGTATATATATATATATATGAAAGGTTGGAGTAGCTCCAATATAAGATTTGAGAGAGTCTCCTTATATGGTTTGGTTATATAAAATGTTGACCATTTGATGACCCACTTAAAAGAGTAGATATATTAGATTTAACTTATGTTAAGAAAGGTAGAGGTAGACCTAAGAAGACTTGGTTAGTTAGTTCATATATAAATTGATCTTATTTCATTAGAATTAAATGATAATTTTACAATTAATTTGACACAATGGAAGAAGGATTCATGTAGCGACACGTCTTGGGATAAAGGCTTAGTGTTGATGTTGTTATTATTTTTTATTATTGTTGTTGTTGTATTGGATTAGTTATATGTTTAGATTATATCTTTGTATTTTTAAGTCATATAATGTTTGTGATAACATGTTTTATAACAAGGTGTCTTGAAGTTATTATATGGTGAAAGAAGGTATATAAAAATTTCAAGACTATCCTTAGGTGAGAGAGGACAAAGCTTCATTATTTGTCATTAATATTATAAAATAATTAAATAAAGATTAAAGTACTTAACTTTATAATTATGGAACATCTAAAGAGGAGTTCAAATCAATTTCAATAATCTATGAAGCCATAATACCTTACTCTTTATATAATCAGGGTGTGGTTATGACATATCACTCCAACCACCCAAATGCCTCCTTGGAACATGGAACTTCTTTTATCTTTGAGATAATTTAAATTTAATGGGTGAAAATGTAGAAAATACTTATAGTAATCTTATTTTCTTTAATAAAAATTTATTGTAGATTCAGGAAATAATTTTATGTGTGTTTCCTCCTTAAGCTTTCTGATTGAGAGGTACCCTTTTGTGAAGTCTATTTTTTATGTTAAAATTTTTTTTGTTGTCTGTCTTGATCTAAATGATTTTAATACATTTCCATGCCATAAGTAAAAATTGATATAGCCATCTACTTAGAAAAAGGAATGAAGAAATCTCAAGGAGAATAAAATTGGCAAACTTTGGATTAAATGTGGCCTAGTCAAGGCTTTTCCTCCCATTTCTTCACTCCAATCACCATTAGAAAAAAAATCAAAAACTTCCAACCTATTTGGCATCATTTTTATTTTTATTTTTATTTTTTATTTTTGTCTTACTTTTAAAAGTATATTTGTTTAACATATTATAAAGTTTTTTTTTAAAATAATTTACATTATTTTTAAAAATACTCAAAATAACCTTACAATGTTTTGAGTAATTTTAAAATAATAATAGACATCAAATACATTTTCAAAATATAAACAAAATTAAATAATAATAAAAATTTAAAGATAAAAGTGATCCCAAATGTCCCCTTACAAAATTAACTAAAATTATAGCTCTTTTTATTTTCAACTAGTTTGTATTTATTATTCATTGAAAATTTTCAAATAAATAAGGCAGGTCAAGTTTACCAGATAAGAATTTCTTTGAATTTGTTATGCTTTTATTTCTCCCTTAGAAATTCGCCATATGTATT
Source organism: Cymbidium sinense (assembly GCA_021442155.1). NCBI lineage: Eukaryota > Viridiplantae > Streptophyta > Magnoliopsida > Asparagales > Orchidaceae > Cymbidium > Cymbidium sinense. The sequence continues at coordinate 58,772,608 of CM038231.1, forward strand.
TGACAATTTTTCAGTCTATCTCCAAGTCATTTCAAGGTCATGGAACCCATCATATAAAACCTTAAATTTATAAAGTCACCATACTTAAGATTGAGTTAAATGATGTTATTTCATCTGGTTAACTCTAATCATTTTAGTACCATTCCTACACTTTGGACACTTTATTTTTTAAATTCCTAAGACATAGAGGCATCTTTGAATTATAAGCTTCCTTTGAACACTTAAATACAAGTCTACATCAAATAGTCTTATTATTTTAATGAATTGTTTTGGGTCAATTAAACTAGTTCAATGTCTAAGTGTTGGAGGTACCTCCAAGAGTTATTGGTCAAAGTCTTTGTTGAGTTTTAATTAATTAAAACAAAATGCAATATAATATATTAGTCAACTTCTATTACTAAAATTGTTTGTGAATTAAGTTGGTCCCATAGTCGATAAATTATAAAGCTTGTTCTAAGCTTATCACTTTAGTTGATCAACGAAAACTAGTTGTACAAAGGCATACAATCATAAAATAAACTATCTTCCATTATGATTAAAGCTATATATTCAAACTTATGCTATATTTGATGCCAAAAGTAAATGTTACCAAAGAAATATGGTTGGAAACCCCACTTTGGCATTGTTCAAGAGAATCTAGTAACAATTACATAAGGGATTGTGAGCCTAGAGGAAATAACCCTCCTTCTTTTATGCTTAATCATTATTTTATTTTTCTAAGAGATTATATGTCACACTTAATATTTTGACAATTTTATTTTGTATAAAAATTTGTTTTCTTACACTCTTACTCTCTGACAACAACTACCTCATAGCCACATGTTTTTCTCCTTGGCACTTTTCACCTTGTAAAACTATCTTTATACCCTTCTCACTCCAAGGGAATGTTGAAATGGTTGATTTTAGCCTCCTTATAAGTATTATATATGTATTTTTTTATGTATGTATGATATAGGTGATCGCATGACCCTCCCGTTCTTCCCTCATCGTTCATTGATAGATGTCTCCTTGGTCTTACTTTCATTTAAAATACTATGATGATAATGTTATTATAAATATGCTCTCCACTCATGAATTCCATTAGATTTTTCTTCAAATTAATGAAAACTTGTTAAAGACATTTTTTCCCATCTTATCACTGCATTAGCTCGAATTATTGAAATAATATTTTGTTGATTTTATTTATATCTTGAGTTGTTTATGGCTTGCACTTTCCTGCAAGTAGGCCTTGTAATAATAACTTGAAATTTTCTTATCTTATACTACAATTAAATTATCATTTCAAAACCATTATGAGTGCTAATGGCTTATAGTGCAATTTCATGCTATAACATCCAGCACAATAATCCTTTCACCCCATAAATCCATTGATGGTATTATTGAGATCTTGTTCAACATTAAGGAATTTCATCCATGGCATGTGGTTAAACTTATTTCAAATTGGATTGTAAATGGGAGATCTAATAGACAAATCAGAGAGCAGAATCATGTACTTATAAGAATAGCCAAGGGCTTTTTAGGTTGCTTATTGCTAGAAAAAAGAAGATTTATAAAATGATAATTATTTTTTTCTGGTTATGTGTCAAAAATCAATTCATTACATTCGAGAGAGTTTTGAGCAAAGTTTCAATTTGGTGACCTTTATTGAGTTTCATGGTTTAGGATCAACTTTTGTTGAAAGAGAGCCAAAATCAAGCAGTATTTTTAGTTTAAGGTTTGTTTGGGATAATTTTATTGTGTATTTTTAATTTTTATATTATATTTAAAACATATTTATTTAGTTTATTTTTGAATATTTTATTTTCTTAAAATAAATCACAATATTTTTTTAAATCGTCAAAACAATTTTTAAATATTTTTAGTTTTTTTAAAATAACTATCATTGTTAAATATATTTATTTCAAATTAAAATATAAATAAAACAAAACAAAATTAAGAAAATGAAAAACTTAAATAAAAGTGACGTCGTATAGCCTCTTAAATTGGTTGTTGAGTTTTAAATGAAACTTGAGAATTTTGTTGAAGTTTAGAATGAAGTTGTGCTCTATCTAGGCATCCTCAGGATAATGGTAATGAGCTGATGGCTTCCCATTCTAATAGCCTTCTCTTCTTCTGTTCTTACTACAACCCGAGTTGGTAGCCTCTTCTCACTATAGAAGGTGTGAAATGAATGATCTATGAAGTGAGAAGGAGTGTGGTCTAGTTTCTTGTGGTAATTAAGATTGTATTTAACTTTAAGTAATTATGTGATCATGCGTCCTAAGGCCAAATTATATTTTCATTGACTTTTGAATTCTTTATGAATGTGAGGTTATCAATGTAGTGAATCAAAAGAACCATAAGATTGAACGTGTATGGGTCATGCAAAAGTATGTAACTATAGGATGAAGAGGTGTGATATTGATTTGATTGCTAGAATTAGGAATGACATTATGCCTAAGCACATGTTGGTTGATATGAGCATTCAACATGAGTCCACAAATTAAGGGTTGGTGCGAAGTGGTGAATCTCTAATGACCATATTAATAGATGACTAATTATAAGTGAGGTCATTTGAGATATTGTGGTCGGACAAATCAGTGTTTGAGATGTGGAAATATTCATGAAGATCAATATCATAAATTGAAAATTTCTTACGACAAACTCTAGATTATGCAAGGGTGCGGTTGATAAGAAGACTTATAGAAATTTCAAAAAAAAGTTTGGAGTGAAAATGATAGGGAAGAAATTAAAATTGAAAGATTATGCTAGCAAAAAATATAAGATAAGAAAGGATAACTTATCTAGAAGAAAAAACTTCGAATCTATTATCCCACATTCCTTATACTTTATATACACAACTTCTTCATCGTCAAATTAAAAATGGTTATCACACCTACTACCTCATGATCTCTTACAAGCCATTGGAAAATATCTTGTACACAAATAGCTTCAGAAAATGTGTAAGAAGTGAAGAAAAAATAGCTTAAGACTTATGAGGGAGAATAGAAAATGATTGATTATTTATAGAAATTTATTTATGAGATCGTACCATCAGAACTGAGTTCTTATAGTATGATTTAGAATGTCCCAATATTCATATAAATGACCATATTGATTAAGTCAATCATACAATACAATTATATAAAATTAATCATCCCAACATTCAATTCAATGGCTAGTTTGACTATGTTAATCATATCAATGTAACCATATCATATAGTATGATTGTAAATAATACAATATGATTTATTTTATTATATATCGTCTAGCCAATCATCCTATTATTTTGATGATCTAGATCATGATTATAGTATGATGTAGGGTTGTACAATGATTAAACCATTGAATTTTTTAGCATAAAAATAAAAATAAATGAGATTGAAGAGATCAACTTGAGAGAAAAGAAGAAAATCATAAAATTAGAATAAAGTAATAACAACAAACTATAACGAAAAAGATGCATGAAATGTAAGAAAAAACATAAAATAAAGAAAAAATACATGAAAATAAAATAAAATGAAAATGAACTATAAGAAGAACAAAGATGACTTAAAATAAAGTTAACACAAAAGAAAAAAATAAAATGCCATAAGCGTTAAAATCTAATCAAAAGTCCACTAATAGATTAACCATGTCTATGAATTAAGTATCAACAAATTTACCTGTAGAAACTTTATTTAATTAAGGCTCAATATGAAGTAATGTCAATCCAAACTTTTAACTCTTTAGATTGTCTCAAAATGTACCTTTGACCTAAACTTAACTTAGAATCCTAAGAAATGAGTATGTATTCTCATCTCAAATTCTTAGCTCATTAGTCTTGAAAATCTTTTAACAAAAAATTATTAAATCCAAATCATCATCCACATAAATTTGTATAAGTATAATATCAAAATTAGTACCAAGAAATCTTTAATAAAAGAAATTTCAAACATGTTATACCAAGGCCTTTCACACAATCATGAGCATTTCAAAGCTGGGTGGGTAATTAACCAAACATCTTCTTCTATTATGCCATTCAATAAAGAACTTTTTTATCATCAAATTGTTAGTATGAAAATTTTCTAAAATTAATGCCTTTTATTTAATTAAAATTTTTCATAACATTTGCTTCCAAGTAATTTAATTTATTAGACCCACTATATTCCAATCACACTTCAAGATGACTCCAAAATATCATTTTTAGCAATTGATTCAATTCTTCCTACATTGCCTCATCTCAAAATTCACGATATCACTCTTACTCATAGTGGGTACCATCATGGATATACAAGTTGTATGGCTATGATCATTATTAGTCTTAACACTTTCCAAACAATGTTAAAAAATATCACTTAATTGTCCCAAGTTAAAAAATGTTTTCGATTAACAACAAGAAGGGCCTAATCAATAGACAAAGAATTTTTTATACTAATGGTTCTAACTTGAATATTTTACAAGTTGTGTTATCCCCAAGGGTAACCTTTCCTCCATTTTTTAGTTCTAATGGATTTGATTTGGTCTCTTATTATGTGTCTTGTGCACTCACTATCAAAGTACCATATGTCTCAATTGACCCCTAAGTGAATGCATTGTCTACATAATAGATTTAGGTTAATTTTTTGGAGACTTAGAATTGCTAGGGTTAGATACATTTAGAAAAAGTTTTTGGTATCCATGTATATGTTGGGTTTGAATGTGAATAATGTATGCATAGATTAGTTATGTGTTCAAACATACCACAAGAAAAAATAATGAACTTTAAGGAAGAAATGCATGATCTTATTAGCTTTTTTGAATGTGTGTGTTCTTTTTATAATTTTTAACTTATTTTTCAAGTTTTCATTAGCACATTCAAGAAAATCAATCATTTAGATAAATCTTATTCTCTTATATTTTTTGAATTCTAGCTCTTTATAATCATTTCAATTATACATGTTAATTAAGAAGAGTGCTATGATTTTTTTTCAAAGAAGAAAAAATTTTCTTAGAGTTGAATATTTTCTTTACAAAAGATGTGAATGTTATATGTAATTCATACATAAATTTAATATTTCATAATAATTGAGATTACTTATCTATTTATCATTAGAATTGTGAGAATCTTCTACCATAAAATAGAGGTTTTGGGTTTCTTCTATAGTTTATACTTTAAAAGAATCTAAATTTGAGTTGTTCCACAAAACATGATGATTCTTTTTCATGCCTTCTTTGCACCACCTTTTCTTTTTGTTTGTTCTTCTCAATGTTATTATTGAGTGACATATACTTCCATTTAATGTGACATGGTATCTTACATTCATTGCAAAAAAGTTTAGTAACTTTGGTATTATTATTTTACATTTACCTTTCTTTTGGTCAAATCTTTCCTTTTTTTTCTCTTAAGAGATTTCGAAACTTCCTAGTTATGAATACTACAACATCTTTATTAGTAGTGCTTTCCTTCTCATTGCATTTAAAAGTATTTTCTTTCAAAGCAATCATCTTTTCCATTAATAAATTTTTTGTAGAATTTATTGTTCATAAGCAATAAGAGAACCAAGAAATTGATTAATTGAATGAACAAATAATTTTTTAGGTTTAGAAATTACATAACCTTAGAATTCCAATATTTAGGTAAACAAGAACTTTTTAGCATTTTTAAAAAGTAATGATTTTTATAAAATGTGTATACATATCTAAAATAGACTCATGAGGTAACTTATGAAAAAGTTCATAATCATGTAAAAGCATGTTGATGTGAGATTGTTTAATCTCTTTAGTTCCTCCATAAGTAACACATAATTTTTTTCAATTTTATTTTATCAATTTTGCAAGTGGAAACACGCATATAATCTTCAGACTTTAAAGCACAAAAAATATAATTTAAATATTTTGAATTTAATAGTGTATGTTCCCTATCTTCTATTAACCACAAATTAAAAGAGTTTCAACATGTTTGTTATTGACAAATTCATGTTGTGGTTAGTATCCCACTCTATCATATTTCACATTTAAAAATCAATTAATTTAATAAAAATAGCTTTGTAAAATTTTCAAAATTCAAAAGGAATATCACAAAAAGTGGAGGTTGGATAATAGAGTACCCTTCCATTATGCCTCAACTTCATACATGTGCCATTGATGGATCAACTTGAGGTTATTAGACAGTGAAATAAGTAACCCACTATGATACCATTTGTAAGTATGACACACCCAAGAGGGAGCTAAATTGATGTGCTTTAAAAAAATTAAAAGAAAAGAAAATTCAAATCAAATCCTTAAAATTCAGCTAGAGATATTTAAGAAAAAGAACCATCAATCTAACATAAAAATAAAAGTAGAAAAAATAAAAGAAGGAAGAAAGAGGGACGCAATGACTTATAGTGTTCAGCATAATTGACCTACTTTCACTCTCTAGATCTCCTCCCAAAATCCACTATCTCTCATATGGCACTACAAGCTAAGGAAAAGATGCTTCTCTCTTTAATAGGTAATGGAAAAACCCTAAACAGCTCCCATTCTTTTTAAGGTAAGAAGGATGTCAGTCCTTTCTAAAGAACAAAGAAATTTTCTTAACAAAAATTTTACAAAAGTTCTCAACAAGAACAAACTCTTGAGTTAAAGCACAAAACTCAAAGGTACAATCAGTTTAATTCTTTAGGGTTAGGGACTCTAGATGATACAATTATCTCAACAGTTGTCACTATTTATATTGTATTACCTAAGATAGTACAATACAAATACAAACTAAAAATTTGGCTCTCTGTTTGTTCAGCCTACATGATAATATCATACAATACAAACATATTAAGGAAAAAATTCTTTTGACTGAATCACCCAAATTTTAGTTTAAATTTAAGTACTTACGAAATAAATTTCTACTAGACATTTGAACATCATGCTATATAATTTATCAAATTAAACAAAATTATGATTAATCATGTTAATCTTAGTGGCTAAAAATAATTAACAAAAATGAATAATCGTACAATATGATTAAGTATCATACTATATGATTAGTTCTATTTTGGTACTTTTTGTATTAATCGACTTAATTATGTCAATTAAAACAAATTAATAAATATAGATAATCTTCTAATATAATAAAATTCATATATTATCATTTCCAAAAAATAATTTAATTTTTAAGAAAAATTTTTTTTTTTTTATTCTCTCAAGTGTTTGTGTGTTTCATTATTTTTCATCATTCACATGCCAATTACATGAAGAAAAAATGAACAAGAAATTTCAGAAATAATGACAACTTTAGGCTTGACTCAAATCTTCTAGCATCAATCATTCCTTATTTGTGGTCTTCATGGGATCTTCTTTGATCTAGCACTTGAAAATAGTCATTGTTTTGGTCTATCAATCATGCTTCATTAAGCTACTTATTAATAGTTTTTGCATTGAAAGCATACAATAGTCTATACATACAACTGATTAGTGAAAATATTTGTTCAACCATAAATATTTATGATCATTGAAATATTTTGTGAAGGCTCATAGGGTTAACATATACTATCCTATAAGCACTCTAGTGAAGGTCAAATGAAGCCCTAGGCAACACATATGATGTAGTGGTAAACCTAAATGCATCCTATGATGCTCCTATGCTAGATATGATAGATCACCTTGGATCAACATAAATAGTTGTTAAAATACTGAAGAAATTAATGACATTACTGATGGGACTATAAGGGGATCAGTTATCATGTAGTATTCACTATAGTGATTGTTGTGGAAACTTTTATGGGAAACTTATAAACTCTGAAATTGACTTTATATGATTTATCGAGTACAAATTTAAAAATAATATACTATCTCAAACAATAAAAATATTATTCTGTAATGGATTCCAAAACTAAAATAAAGAAATTTTTTTATTATTGTACCTAAATATGATGTTGAGAATAATATATTATCTCAAGAGACAAAGATATTATTCAATTTTGGATTCATATGCAAATACCAAAAAAGATTTCAAAGTTTGCCTGGTATGTATTTTCAAGAAACTTCATTAATTTAATTGAAATTTCATTAAGATTTTGGGGATACAAGTTTCTTATATAGCCAAATCACTGTATTTAATTACCTTAAAGAGTTCAAACTCTTAGGAAATACTCTTGATTAATTTTATAATTTATTCAATGTTTAAACACAAGGATTTGAATATTTGAAATTCAATTGTTTTCTCAAATCAAGAATGTTCTTTTCAGAATCCAAAGGAAGAAAAGAGGAAGCAAATAATAATGAGAAGGTCAATAGTCCTCCAACTATTTTAAGATTATACTTTATAATTTGGTGTTTGAATTTATTTATATTTTAAGTTGATCGTTTTATTAAAGTGTTAAGACTTATAATTCACTAGCATAAGACTATAAATAACCTAAAAGGTGAGGACTTATGATGTAGCCCAATGGAAATGACCAGTCTTAGAACCTAAACTAGGGTGAGAACTACTACAAAGTATTCACTCTAACCTAGCCTAACAATATGTAATAAGACTTGCACCTTTCAACTTCACCTGAAGCTGAAACATGCGTGACTCTATTGGAAATACAAATTTTCTTGGAAAGCTTTAGCTAATTAACCAAATCGCTTTAAATTCATGAAATCTAATCTTATGTGAATGTAATATAGGTAAGGTTATTGTTATTTAGAAAGGTTCCTAAGCCTATACCTAAATATTAAATCTAAACTAAATGTGGGTATGCAATGCACTTAACTAATGCATCAATTTATAATTTGTATATTTTTTTACTTCGACACTAAATTATTTTAAAGTTTTAGGTATGCAAATTATTCTTATTATGCATGTAGTAAGAAATAATGAAAAGACTAATCAATTTTTAGAGATTATTTTCTCCATAAAGGATGGTCATTCTCACTAAATGAAGGCCACCTTATGTGTATTCGGTGAAGAGCCAAATCAAGAAAATAAAAATAATATGCTTTATGATTTAATATTAAATTAGATAGAGATTGTATTATTTTAGTTGTGCAGAAAATTTATTTTACTCTAAAAGCTTAAATGAGCATATCAAATTAATATTTAAGCTTTAACATGCACAAATAATCACAAAAATAAACCTAGAAAAAGTAGGTATCTCTGGTACATAAGTAATGTAAATATTACAAGTAATAAAATTAATATAAAGAAAGACCCATGCAGCTCATACTACTATACACCCTAGAAGAAAATCAAAATAGGCAATCTCTACTATAGCTACTCCTAGACCAACTAACTAACTCAACTTGCAGGTCTTCTAGCTTCATTTTCTAGTTCATTTAGTTGACAAATGCCTATAAGGCCCCACTTACATGAGGATCATCCTTATATCCCTTGCTTCACTCCTTCTAGAATCCAATAGGGCTAAAAAAAATAGCCTAGAAGCTTAACAAAGTAACATTTATAAAATAAAAAAAATACAATCCAAACATATAAATTAGAGGTTAGTCTAGCAATTATATTTCAAAAAAAAATTATTTAATCACTCAATACATCATAAAATCCTTAACACTTTGAGTGTTAAGCCATAAATATTATTAGTCATTTTTAACGAGCATTAAACAATTATTATTTAACATTTTTAGCAGTTCCTGCACAAAACTTATTAGCTTAAATATTTATCAAATCATAAAATGTTTCCCCCTTTAAACAAGACCACATGTAGAAAATAATGTTTGTCTAGTTATAATATAATTCTAAAATCATAATAGAATTAGCCTAACATAGATAATCACATAACTAACCTAAGGCAAACATCACATCATAGCAAAACATCATGACATCATAATCAACTAGAAAGAATAAATCATCTCCGCCTAGAGGTCTAAGGGTTGTGTCTAACAAACAAGTCAAGTATATGCTATGCTTTGTGGGTGTTCACCAAGTTGCACTTTATGTTTTAGTTTTCTAAGTCTTTATGTTCAATTTAGTAATGTGTGATTTCAATTAAAGTAATTAATGATTTTATTTAATTTTATTTAAGTTTTATTGTATTTGAGATTATTCAAGATATTTTAAAGAATACATTAATGAAAATAAGGTTCACCGGGGTGGCAAACCCTATCACCTAAGCATCCTAAATGTGATAACATATCCATCATCAAAGGCTTGAAGGTATATTTCATCTTACTTTCTTAAAGTCCTAAGTAGATTTTATGACATTTATGACTATTTAGTTAATTAATTTATTTATGATTTATGTTATTTTCTTAAATAAAATTATAAAAAAAATTATTCAAAACATTTCCTAAATTTTAATTAAATTTTGATATGATTAAAGGAATCTAAACTAAATTTATTGTAAATTTTGAACTTATTTTGAATTGATTTAAAATTTTTATGAATTTTCAATTGATTTTTGTATTAAGAAATTAAAGAAAAAAGTTAAAACAATCCTAAAAATTAAGAAAAACTTTTTTTAGCTTAAATTGGCAAGAGAGACTTCGCATAAAATTTAAGAAGTTATTTTAAATTTATTTAGTATCTTTATATTTTAATTTATATTTGTTTATATATTTTAATTTTAATTTTCATTTATATATTAAATTAATTATAAATTTTATGAATTTATTTATGAGGTTTAATAATAACCTCTAAAATTATCTATAAAATTTTGAAGTTAATTTGATTCAATTTGAATTATCCAAGATTTATTAAAGTTAATTTGAATTATTAAATTATAATAAATCTAATATTATTTATTTAATTTTTATTTTTGTTTCCTTTGGTTTATGTTTTAATAACTTTCTGTTAAAATTTATTTTAGATTATTATAATTTAATTCGAATTATTTGTTAAGTTTTGAAGTTTCAATGAATAATTGTATTATTTTATTAAGGTTCACTTTTATTTAATTTGTTATTGACTATTTAATTATTATTAATTGATAACAAAGCATTTATTATTTTTATATTAATCTTTTCTACTTATTATGATTGCTAAAATTACTTTATTTTATTTTATTTTTGTAATTTTTTTAGATTTATTTTTATATTTGTTTTACTTATTTTGGCTTGAAATTTAAATTTCCACTAAAAATATTATTAGAAAAATTTAAGAAAATTATTAAAGGTTGGAAAGATCACTAGGAACTTTTTGTTATAATTTCAAATTAATTTATTTTGTATTTTAGATTGAATTTCATTAATTTATTTTTGGATTTGATTTAAAATTATTATGATTTTTTAAATTTTTAAATGAATTTCATGTTTATTTTATAATTTAATTTTTTTCTTAACGCAGTTCAAATAAATTTTTCACACGCGTAATACTACTAACTCTCGAAATGGGACCTAGTCCACGTGGCAGCCACCATGAAAGTGCATAAAAGGTCCTGTTTCAAGAGTACGGGTTGGATTTCCGGGTTTCGCATCCAATATCTGAAACCCGCTAGATTTGATGTTCAGAAAATTATCTTCTAGCTCCAGTGGAACATTAGGACTATTCATTACGACCACTTTGATCTGATCAATGGAGATATAAAAATTACAAACTCTCGCACTAGAAAGTAGCATAAATGAAATGTGCAATTCTACGGTTTGATCCTAGCTTTACTCACATCGACATTGTGGAGCATGAACACCTAAGGCCGAACTAAAGCTGAAGATGGTTACCTTGATTCAGGTTGCTTTGGCTTGTTCTGGTTGATCCTTGAGCTTCATCTACACTCGAGGAACACTTTGGTGAAGACTGCAACTCAAATGAGAGACTGAAAATGAAGACCCACTAAAGCCGAAACTCTTCAATGGTGTCAATGAAGCTTGAAAGAAGTATCCGGAAGGTGGCCGGAGGTTTGGGAAGGGTTTTCAATGCGAAGAACTAAACCCTTGGCCATTAGAGAAGAAGACTTTATAGCTCGAAGTTCTCGGGTTATATAGGGGCTCTGATTGGAATTGTCGGTTAACAGCCGTTAGGGTTAATGCAATGAGGTGCAGACAGGTAGCCATTACCGCCTACAAGCTTAGAGACCATTGTGAAGTTCATTATGACCTGAAACGGTAAGTGCCCACGTTGAAAATCCATGGCTATAGAAAAATTCTCTGAACGACCAAGATGACTTGCAGGGAATGGGTCGACGTGGAGAAAAAAGGGCGTCGAAGATCATTTAAATTTTTTTATAGCCTGAAGTTGTTACATCCAGTGCAGAAAAAATAAAAGAGGTGATTGGGGCCATGTGATTCGTTATAGCTGCAAGAATGTCTCTGCCATTAGAATTATGGTTATTTCCATTTTGGATGAATTTCAGGGAGTTAGAAGAGCATGCTATAAGGATCCATTTCAAGGAATGGTTGGCCATATTAGGCAATCAACACTTTTGTTTCAAGGGTAAATGTGTTTTGGTGCATCTGAATTAATTGATATTTAGCATTCATGAATTAGCCAATCCCGAGGCATTTTAGCTAACTACCTGAATTATCACTTGAACTAAAGTCTGATTTATTCAATTTACACTAAACTCAATTGAGGTCAATTTTGTTATAAACAATCCTTAATGAACTCATTGAGGTTTAGTTGGATTTATTCAAGCTTAGTTGTATTTTTTGCTAATTTATTCAAAGATAAATAATGTTTGTATCATTTCAATTATCGTTAAACTCAACCGAGATTTTTTTTTAATGTTGATAGAACCTAAATGAATTATAAGTTTTTTTGGGAGTCAATTGATATTGGCAAGCTTTATTTATTATTTTATGTAATATAAACCCAATGTAACTTAGAAAACATTTCAATGGGGTGAAAATTTATTTAAGTCAAGTTTGAATTTAATTATGCATAAATTTTACTTAGATGTTTCATTAGAATTATTAAGGATTATTTGATTAAGCTTGAATTGTATTGACGGAATTTTTAGTTAACTTGTCCTAAAAAAGGTTGTAATTGAATTATTTGGATCATTTTATTTTTGAATTGAAATGAGTTTGATTTAGGTTAAGCAAATTTTGTTATAAAAATGTGTTCAACAAATGAACTCCCAAAATTTATGGTGGACTAGCAAAGTACACAGCACATATTGGCATTAACTGACTTTGTTTTAAATTTTAGATTTTATTTTGAATTTAAATTTTGATTTGATTTATTTGGGTTTTAATTTTGATGTAATTTTAATTTAATTGAATTTTAATTTTGGTTTTGATTTAGTTCTTGTTAACCCTATGAGTCCTCACACTTATCCTATGTTTTGAAGATTACAAACATTCTTTAGTTGATTACTCATTTATACTAATCAATTATGTGTGTATCACAATTAAGCATCCAAATGGATGTTGACTAAAAAAGAACAACAGTGACAATTTAATCAAAGAACTGAAGTATAAGAAGACTTCATTGATCCATGAAGACCTAAGTCAAGCACAATGTCACATTATTATTTTGGGTTTGTATTTTATTTTGACTTCTTGTAATTGACACGTGAATGCGGAAAAATAACTGAGCACACACACAAACCTAAGAGAAGTGAAAAATAAAATAATTTTCAAAATTTTAAAATTCTTGAAATTCATACCATACGATTTACTATCGTACTTTATAATAATATATTTTTGTTAATTAAATAGCTACCATAATTAAGTCAGTTAGAAAATTTAAAAATTAATATTTTATTGAGAAATCATTCTATATAATTTCTATTATATTATATGATTGTCCATTTTTGTTAATTCAAAGGCTATCATATTTAAGTCAATTAATTTCAATTTTTGATTAATCATATCGTACGATTTGATTCATACAATAAGATTAAATTTGATAATTACCTAACTTAAATCTCAAAATTTTGATAGATTTTGTGGATCTTTCTTATTCAGTTTGTACTGTACAGTGAAATTGTCCAAGATGAATAAATAAAGACTTAAAATTTTTATTTATACTAATCATATAGAATGACTCTTTATCATATGGTATAATTAAGGTGACTTTTGGGATGATGGTATCATCCAATATGATTAAACAGAAAGAATATTAATTATTTTAAACTGATTGTATAGTATAATCTAGGATCATATAGTATGATTTAGATGGTTTATTTTAAAATTAATTTTTCAATTTTTATTCAACATTCTCCTTATAAATACCCTATTAGGAGAGCTTAACCAGTCAACAACCTGTACATGAGAGAGCATTAGAGAAGCATATGAAGGAGAGTTCTCTTAGTGAAAAGTGGAGAGAATTCTCTCTTCTTCTTTCCATTAAGAGATAATTTGTGAAAAAAATTTTAGTGAGATTATACTTTATTTTGGTTATTCTTTTTCATCCACCTTGCCATTGTGAGTTATACTTTAACTTAAGAGTTCATTCTTGTAAGGAGAACTTGAGTGAAACTTATTGTTGTGAGAAGATTTTCTACATTGCAGAGTGCATGGCATCTTTCTTTCCTTGGAAGAGAAGGGGAGCGATGTAAGGTTTCTTTAAAATAGGTTAAGGAGAGAGGCATCTCTACCTTAGCTTGTTATACCAAGCGAGAGATAGGGAAAATTTTGAAGGAATTTTAGAGAGTGAATGTAGGTCTGTTAGGTCGAGCCACTATAAATCGATTGTGTCCCTATTTTATTCTTTCATTTATTTTTGTTGCTCTTATCTTTGTGTTGGATTATTACCTCTTTAATCATTGAATTTGAAAGGTTTATTTTATTTCTATTTTCATTTTTTTTTAAAAAAACACACACCAATTCACCACCTCCCCCCAATCTTGGGCATGCCACCTTTACAACTCTAATTTTGATTTAATTTTTTAGTTTTATTTTAATTGAATTTTAGTTTTAAGTTCATTTTGACTAAAGTCTATTGATTTTATTGAATTTAGAACCTATTATTTCAAAGAAAATTTTAGATTTTAATTTCTTGACAAAGGGTTAAAGGTTTTATTGGACTTCTAAGCTAAAGTTAGAAGTTCTTCAATTTGTTTTAGATTTCAATGTATCAATAAAATTTAGAGGTTTGAATATTCTTTCAATCTTACTATGACTAAAGTCAAAAAGTATTTTAATTTGAATGTTGATTTAAATTTAGCTTATGCCTAGAGGTTATATAGTATTTCAAACCTTCTAAAAACATATTTAAGGAAATTTTTGATTTGATTTAGAATTGCTTCAATTTGGATTATGATAAAGGCTTAGAAGTTTGCAAGATTGCAAACCTTAAAAAGTCTAAATAAAAGAAGAATTTATTTGAGTTTGAAATTTGATTTTGATTTTGATAAATTCTTAGAAGCTCTACAAGATTTTAAAACCTAAAGCTTAAATCAAAGGAGATTTGATTCAAGTTTATTTTTATTTTGATTTAATTCAACGATTTGAGGTTCCACTTGATTGTAAATTTTTAGAAGCCAAAATCAGAGAGGAGGGCTAAAATTACCTAAGGATATTTATCTTAAGACTAAGAAGAATTAAGCTAGGAGGGATCTTAGAGATTTGATCCTCCCTAAACTCACTAATCTTAAGAGGAGATGCCAAAAGACTTTAATATAATAAGAAGGATGCCACTAAGATTCTTTAGTTCTATCCTAATCATAATAATGGGAAAGAATGTTGTTTGAATTCCCCTACACCTATCCTCTTTTTATTAAAGTGAGTTTTACCAAAAATGAAGATACTTGGGTTGTCTTACTTCTTACTTAGTTATGCTAAGAAGGATGGCACATTGGTTCTCTTACTCCTATCCTACAAGAAATTTTCTAGAAAGGATTCCGTTAGAATTTTTTTTTCACTTATCTAGGTGGAAAAATGCAACATGGGCTTCCTTACACCTAACCTCACTACACTAGAGTAAACATTCTCAAAAGGATGCTACTTAGGTTTGCTTACACCTATCCTATTAGAACTTTCCAAGATCTCTTTAAAAAGGATATCGATAGCTTCACTTACTCTTACTTTAGTGCACTAGTGGAAAAATGATGCCACTTAAAATTTTTAATATCTTACCTAACTGCACTAGAGTAAACATACTAGAAAGGATATAGCTAGGGTATTTTCTTTCAACTATCCTAGAAAAAAAAAATTTGTACAAGATACCACATGGGTTCGCTTACACATATTTAAGCATATTAGTAGAAAAGGATGCCACTTGGGTTCTTTTACACCTAACCTAATTGTACTAAAGTGACTCCACTAAGTAAGATGCTCCTAGGTCATTTACACCTAACCTAATTGTAATAAAGTGACTCTACTAAGTAAGATGCTACCTGGGTTTTCTTATTCCTAATGTAATGGTGTTTGGAAGGATGCTACTTAGGTTTTCTTAGTTCTACCCTAACTACACTAGAGTGTATTTATTTTCTCATCGATTGTCAATGATAAACATAATAAGAATGCATAAGGATTCACATCTTCTTAGGAGGAACTAGCCAAAGGGATATATGGAGAAAATTTGTGACACTACATAGAGTTTAGGAATTTCTTATTTAGATAATCAAATTCATCATTAAAGAATTAATATATTATCTCGAAAGATAAACATGTTATCCTATAATAGATTTAATCACTTAAATAAGGACTCTTAAGGCTAATGAGTTTTATTAATATTTTAAAGATTTTTTTCTTTCAACTGCATGAAAAAGTAGAATAAGACTTATTTTATATTGGATTGTAGTTCCCCATGAGGGCAAGCTCTTACAGTTAATTACATCTTAGAAATAAGAATATCTTTATAAGAATACTTTTGATTGAAGAAATAGACATTTATTTCTATAGATTTCTAAGCTAGTTCCAAAGAAAAATCATAATTTAAACTTTCAAAAGGGAACACTACAAAGTGGAAAGGATTCTTTTAGAGGCTAATTAGGATAAAGTAGGAAATGACCATATATATTGGGATACCCAATGGACATTTCAACTATCCTACTATTGCGCTTTAAATTTTACAATTTAAATTAAATTTTGAGTTTAAATTTTATTACAGATCTAAGGCTTATATTTTAATGGCACGAGATTATAAAAATGCTTAGGGTTGAAGACTCACTCTAATAGGATGCTTTAGATCCTAAGTTTATAATTACTTCTGACATAAGTCAGAGGCTTGACCTAATTTGACTTTCATGAATTATTAGCTCTTTCTCTCATTTGAGAAGGGAAACATATCCCAAACTCTTCTAGACTTATAACTCAGCTGGAAGGGCTCCTAGTTAACACCACCTAAGTGAATTTTAAATCCATGATGTCAAGTCTCATAAATGCAAGTTGGCTAGGCTATTATATCTTTAAAAAGAAATCTAATAATCTAGACTCACTTTATAATCCCTAAGATCATGTTGGGTATGATATGTACCTAATTCATGCAATAAATTTTAGCTTTTATATCTTAACTCTCAATTCATTGAAGGCTTTTGGGGTATGCAATTTATGCCTACAATGAGATGCAATTAAAAGTGGTCATGGCTAAATCAAGAAGAGAAGGCAGACTTTCCCAAGATGGTAGCCATCCTCAGAGATTAGATGCCCCTTATGTGCAATGGTTGAAGCACCCAATTCAAGAATTTAGAATAATATGCTAGCATGATTCACAAAAGCTAATTTTTTCTAGTTGAATTTAAGTTATTCCTGGGGCTTTAAGTTATATGAGAAGTTTCACATTTCTTTATTTTTGTTTATGTTATTTAGATTTAGGTTGGGTAGAAAATTTAGTTTTTCTAAGAGGCTAACGTCCAAGCATTCATCACAAAAAATAGAACACAAAAAGAAACTTAGAAAAGCAAATTTATTCTATTACGTACCCAAAGTAAATCAAGTCAAATTTAAAATAAAAGAATAGGCCAATGTGGCCTAGTACCGTTGTATACCCTAGAAGAAAGAGAAAAATGAACAACCGAGTTTTTCACTTATACAACCTAACCTAGAACTATAAGTATAGAATTATGGGTCTTCTTCCAGGATCGTCTCCTTTTTCAGGGACCTCCTTTAGGCTTCACAGAGGACCACTAGAACAATATAATCAACTCTTGCTATTCATAGACCCCATAAATCTTAACTTAATTCTAAGCTCAAATTGCATTTAAAATTCAAAAAGAAATTCCTAAGCCCTGAAAAACAAATGTTAGAAAATGCAAACAGCACACCAACAATTGTATTTGCAAACATACGGGGCATAGCATTAGTTGCTTTCCAAGTGCACCTGTCATATTGGGTTATGCTTAGAGACTTAAGCATATTAAAAGAAAATAATATTTATATATAATTTATTATGGTGGTCCCTTTTAGGACAACCCCTTGTAAAAGATAGTATTGGTTCTAGAAAAAATGTATTACCATCCAGTTTAACAAGCAAACAATCCTAGCCATCCAGTCTAAAATATTACATCACAAAATAATAAAATATCACATCACATCATAGATCAGCTTAATCTAAATCTAAAGTTGGTGACCTAATATTCTAATGTGAAAGAAATGGGCTTGTGTGGTAAGACTATACTAGGCTTTTTTATGTTCAAATTTCAATTTAAATTTCTAACATTTAATTTAATTTGATTTAGAGACTTTTTACATTTATAATTTTATTTCATAAATATGTGTCATTGTTATACTAGAGATTCAAGGTATCAAGACCTCCTTCGGACCAATAACCCTATGATCTCGGGTGTCAAGACTATATACCATATGTTACTAATTATGAAAAAAAATTTATTTTTATTTTTTTATTTCTTTTCATTTTAAAAATAGTTTAGTTTATCATGGGTGGTTTCAATTTAAATGATTTAATTTATAATTTTATTTTTAGATTCATTTTATGTTAAAATGAAATTTATGTTTTCAAGAATGAAGAATATAATAAGTTTCACTTTGGGTGGAACTCATTCTATTCAACATCCTAAATCCTAGTAGAATGAAGTATTTACTCTAAAGTAAAGATTCATTCTAAGAGTTAAACTAAGACTTAAGTTTCTTAATTAACCTCTTCTGAAATTCTTTTAAGTTGGATTTGATTTTATTAGTGTTTTAATTTTGATTTAGATTTGCATTAAGATTCATTCTTTTTTTTATTTGATTAATGTTTCTTAATTTGATTAATTTTTAAATGATTTAATTTATTTATTTCATTAATGTTATGTTAATGAGTTTGGATAAATTAGCTTAATTAATTTTCAAGTTATAATTTCATTATTTTATTTTATTGATGTTATGTTTATTAATTTTTATGCTTTATAGCTTAATCATCATATTCAACCTTTTGATTTGATTTTGTTTATTTTATTAGATTTGTTTGATTTTAATTGAATAAATTTCATTAATTACTTCCATTAAATGATTTTATTCAAGTGATTATGTTTTATTTAATTTAAATATTTCATTAAGGTTTATGTCTATTAATGTTTGTGTTCATTTAATTTATTTGAATCTAATTAATATCCTAAATTCAATTTTAATTTTAATTTTAGCATTTTATTATATTTCAATTATATGATTTATTTGTTTCTTTTGTATAATTTTTAATTGATTATTGAAGTTTTATTTTTAATTTTTTTTTGTTATTTTCATTTATTTATTTCATTAACATTCTTATGCTTGCTAATGAGTTTAGATTAATATAATTTATTTCTAGTTATAATTTCTTTCATTTATTTCATTGACATTCATGGGCTATGAACTTGGATAAAATGATTCAATTATCTATAATTAACTTAAAGGAAATGTTAGCTTAATTATTTAGGAAGGTTTTTTTATCATTCAATTTAATGGGATCTTTATTGCTAGTCAAGATCTAAGAAGTTTAAGGACTTGACAACTTGCTTATCAAACCTAACCTAGGCCATTTTTAACTTTTTATGTCATTTTAAGTTTAATTGATTTAACTTATTATTTTTATTTTATTTACATTTGCAACTACATTACTTCTTAACTTAAATGGGTTTAATGGATTCATATGTTAAGAGATTATAAATTCAGAGGTTAATGAATCATATATTTCAATTTATTAGTAGATTTATCATGATTTAATCAATTATTAATTTTGAAGTTTGATTGAATTTTTCATTCTTAATTATTGTATTAAACCTTGAGTTTGTAATTAATTAAGTTTCTTGACTTCATAGTGTTAGACAACTTTATCTAAGTGTTTTGATATTGATAAACATATTTCAACTTGATATTATACATTTTACATTTTTTTATAATTGTTTATTTATTATTGCATTTAAATTGGCCTAGATACTTGAAAATTCAACAACTTCCACTCCAAAGGTTAATTAGCTTTAAACCTTTTATGAAAAATCGGGTTCTTTGCAATTTAATTTTTATAAAGTGTCATCCATATCACATGTATAATTTGAGATTAATTAAGATTTTAATTATTTAATTAAACCTAAATTAAGTAAAATTACTTAGGGGTTTTAATTTTTCTATATTCCTCTCTGAAAAATGTATCCATAGAGAGTTTATTTAAATTTTTTGAATATTTGGTTGATTTATTATGATTTTTCTAAGTTCAAGTTGATTAATTAAATTTATTAAATTAATTAATTACTTAATTAAGCTATTTTATGCTTTATAGGGTTTTAGAAAGTTTCGATGGGTTATTTAAATTCATTATAGTTTATTATGATGATTTAAGGTGGTCTTATAATTTTCTATGATTTTTTTAATTCTATATTAATTTATTTCATTAAAATTAGGGTTTAAGGTTTGAAATTCAATATCTTTTGACTCACTTTGAAATAAATCATGAAAATTTTTGTTAAAGTGTATATTAACCTTAGTTTTATTTTCCCAAAGTTTCAAATTAATTGAAATAGTGGTTTGAGATTAATTTGAATTTGATGTTTTCATTCAAACTCAAATTAACCCATAATTACCAAATAAAAATAGGGTATTTTGGGTTTAATGGATTCCTCTCATTGAGAGGAATCCATAGAGCTCTTAATTATATTTTTTATGTGTATTTGATTTTTTTTATAATTTTTTGAAGCTTCTATTTATTTTCTATAATTTTAAAATTCAGAAAACCCGAATTTCCTATTTAAACATGTGGCACCGTGTGATTCATTCATGCAGGATCCATGTGGTGGGATGTAGTTTGATCCGACGATCATTTAAATTTATTATAGTTTAAAATGGTTGTTTAATCGATCAATCCAACCAAATCTCGGCCATCCATTCTTAATAAAAGAAATGAATGCAGAGATTACGTCTTGTTTGACGGTGGCGAAAGCTGAGAGCTATCCATCAATTATGGAAGATTTATGGTGATCCAACAGGTGAAATCATCTCATTTCAATTCCAAATCCATCAAGAACTCACATACACATCTATATGGCTTAATCTCCCTTGAGATTAAGTTTCTTTTATAAAAGACAAAAATCAGAGGTAAAGAAGGTTGGGTTTGGTGTGTACCTCATTGGCGGCAATTTCAGGAGGCGGGGATGACTCCGTTAGCTTCATGGAGATGTGACTAGCCTCTAGGAAAAATGAATTGGATTGTCTCTCCATGGATCAACATGGAGACCAAGCTTTGCACATTTTCTTGTGGGTTTGGTCGTTCTCCGATTTGTTGGTGACATGGGGGTTGGGAAAAGGTTGCGCTCAATGTCGTTTTGCTTAGGGAAGGAGATGGGATGCTCAATTTGGACTAAGAGTGACTCTCTCTTGTTTTTCCATGTGTGGTCACAAGCTTTATCAAAGCTTCTATCTTGCCTTGGTCAACCAAGGTGATTACCACCCTTAGAGGCTAGCTCAAGGGGTGGTTAGCAGATTAACACATATCCAAGGGTGCTGAGGTGGAGGAGCAAAGAGAAGGAGTGAATTGGGAAAGAAAATTTGTCTTCATGTATTCCTCTCTTTCCATGGTATATTCCTTCCTTGGATTGACTTGGACTTTATTAAATTGATTAATCTTGGCTATAAATTATCCTAATCTCAACTTAGGATAGGTTTGAATGTATTCCGAGATGATTAATTGAAGCTTTGGTTCAAATATTTTATGCCATTTAGAAACTTTTTTATATGACTTGATCTAGCTTGCTCCATTTGATGGATTAACATTAGATTGATACTTCAATTGCATCAATTTAATCATTTTTAAATGGGTTTTATGCAACTGAAATTGATCATTTATTTAATCCATGTTTAACCTATTATGGCTTGTGAATTTACTTGAATTGAATTGAGTCAAATGACTTTATTGGCTCAATAATAATATATTTTTATCTTTCAATTATGTTAATCCAAGTATTTCGGATGCATAGATCAATTAATTTTATTTACTTAGAGTTTAAAACCCATTTTGGCCTGACTTGATATTAATGGGTTAAGATTGGGTTAATTAGGTTAAATGATCATATTTAAATCCAATAATTCGTTGATTTATATTTCATAATAATTTTCAAATGATTTTGAGCAATCAATTTGAGTTGAATTGAATTTGATTTTGATTTAAGTTCAAAAATGCTCATTTAAGCCCCAACTAGATGAAATGATCTAATTAGCCTAATTAAGTTCTTAATAGATTTATATTCTTTAAATTTATATTTTAATATGTTTATTTTATTATTTAGATTATTTGAAATGATTTCATTTGGTCAAATTTTGGTGGGTTGACCTTTGACTTGGTGGGGCCCACATAAGTCAAACCTATGTCAAAAAGAGTTGGCCAAATTTGACTTTGATTTGGATATGATTTCATGCTTGTCATTTGATTTCATGGTTTCATTTAATTTTTATTTTGAATTGTTTTGATTTTGTTTGAATTTCTTTATGTTTAAGTGACTTTAGGGTTAAATTGGATAATTAGGTTAATTATCCTATTCACCTTGATTTAAGTTTGATTATATTTAGATTTCAATTATTTTAGATTTGAATTTGAATTTAGTCTAGGTCTATCCAATCCTGTTGGGTTAGGTTTGACCTTAGAAAGGTCCACTATATCACAAAGTGAATTGTCTTTAAGTGTCTAATTAGGAGATTCCTAATCTAGGATTAGGTACCTAATTACTAGTCTTCAAAAGGATGTTAATCCCATCCATAAAAGACGTCAACAGGATAGTCTATAATAATTAACCAACCTAAGTAGTGACTACTTTGCTTGATCCTAGCTTAAACTAGCGGACTAAGGATTTCATTTTGATGTAATGAAAGAAAAGTTTTAGTTAAGCTGTAATGAAATCCTTAAGTTTTTTGAATTAATGGACTACATTTTGATGTAAAATGCTAATGCTAACTAACCAATGGGAACTACGTACACATGTTTAAGAAGAAGACAAATACATGAAATTTAAATTCCATTCACTTTTCCTTAAAAAAATTTAGGAGTTGCAGCCTTCCCAAAATAAATCATCCTTTTAACAATGGAGTCTAATTACATCAAATTAGAAAGAAAAAAAAAAAGTATTGAAAGCACACATAGCCTCGAGCAAAGCCGGATGATATACACTCCTTTCTTAGCTGTTGATGTATAGCTTATGCTTCCTCACAGCTCAGCTCATCTCTGTCTATCGCACAGCCTCACTGATGCAAAAGAAATTCCATCACGCATCCCTTCTTCTATTAGCTGGAGTTGGACGAACCAAGTCAGGCTGCCACCTTCTTCTCTTGCCTGCAGAGTTCGGTCCGAACGCCCCAGCCAGCCCTCTTCTTCCTTCAGTTCTCCATGCCGGCGCACACTCCAACCAGCTCTCCTTGGTCAGCTAACTTGTATAACACCTCCACCCATCCCACGATCCTCTCCCAGTACAATAACAGCATGATTCTTATTTGGAAGGCCGTTGCTTCTTCTAGAGAAAAGCAGCCACATGCCGACCTCGTTTGTCGTGGCTTCAGCTACATAGCCCAAGCATCAAACCTCCATCCTCCCCCTTGCCAGCTATAGAGTCCACGTTCATCCTAAGCAGAGCTACCAACAAAGGTCGCGGCCTCCCAACCTCTCGACGTTACTTCGCCGCCCTCTCACGTCGGACAGCATAGGCCGTCCCACTCCCTTACCCACACCTCTAAGTCTTCCTCCTGTATCTCTTCTCCAACAAGCTACACTCACTAGACTTCTTCGCCAAACCTAACCATGTAGTCGCAGTCGCCTCCTTTCTCCATGCACAAGAAGCTAGCCAAGGAGAAGAAACGTCCTCATTTTATAGCAGAAGATACGGTACATGAACATAGTGTGGTTGATGGAGAAACTTGTGATCTTGACCTACATGCACTTTCTCGAGGTTCGCCAAAACCCTGTTGACGGTTCACTGCAATTTGATCCGGTGAATAAATCGTTAGTGAATTACAACTTTAGTTCAGGGAACTGTAAGCGAGTTATCAGATCTCGAGGAAGGTGTTCGGGTCAGACGTGTACAATGATTCTGACAATGAGAATCAAATATTCCAGCATCTCAACAGGGTTTTATTTTTTCCAAATGAAACTATTTCTCGATCAAAATTCATCAAATATTAGCTCCGATAAGATAAAATACTCAAACATTTAAAAAATCTTAAGAATCTCTTATTTGATGAATTGAATGAGAGCATCATTAAGATCCAATCATTAGATTCTCTACACTTCAATGTTTAAACATTTTGGCAAAAGTTTAGAGATGAAGTCAGGCTATTTATTCAATTTTATTTGGAAAGAATAGTATTGATTAAGTCCAGTAGCATAGTAGCTTGGGTTTACTTATTAGGCATAGTTAATTGGTGAACATTCGATCCTGAATAGAATAATCATGACTACTTCGATATCTATTTTTTTTCTATTAAATTAAATTGAATCTAAAAAAAAGTGGAGTTAATAAATCTGTAAAATTCAAAAAAAAAAAAAAAATAGAAATAATATATGATCAAACAACATCTTTAAAAAAATTGTGTAAGTTAAACTACCAAAAAATTTAAATAAAACTTAGTGTTAAAGTCAAAAAATTAAATAATTAATAATTTATATATTATAATACAATGCAACAAATTAGTCATATATAATTTATGAAGTCAATTATAAACCAATTTAATTTGAGTTTTTTTTGTTGTTGTTGACTCTCAAGGTAAAATAACAATTAATTATATCCCATATTCTTAGTTGAAATTAACCAAACAGTTAATTAAAAAAATTAAATTATAATTAATTAATTAATTATTTACATGAGGGTTTTAAATATGAATAATTCATGCCATATTTTAAGAATAAAAACCAAAGTATAGAAAATCTAAATGATACTTGAAATCAAATTAAATAATTACCATTTCAAATATCATAATTAAATAATTTAAATTAATTAATTAAGATGTATATGGAATCAAGATTAAATCTAAATGACTCATAAATTTCATGGGTAAACTTATAAGTCAAGAATTCTACAAAATAATTCTATAATACTTTTAAATTATTTTCACATGTATTTTAAAATTAATATGATATCACCTATAATATAATAATATCAAAACTTTCTTTTGAAATTCCTTAAAATATTTTGGAATATCTCTTTCTCATTAAGAAATAATTTCATAATAATTAAAAAATTGATTATCTCACTCAATTGATATTTAAATGATAAGAAGTTATATTAATATAATAATTAGTTGATTAATCCTGCAACTTAGAAAGTTTAATATAAGTTGATTAAACTTAGAGAAATTACTATATAACACACACAAATACACACACATTTACAATAATAATAACAAAATTAGCTTATTTTAAATAATAAAATTTTTTATACTTAAAATATTTAATTAAATTAAGTAAATTAAGAAAGATCAACCTAATATTTAAATAACATTAAATTCTTATGGGAGCATTTGGATCTTATGCCAAATACTCCAATAAAGCAATGGAGAATTATAATGTAAATATATATTTAACTTAAATATTATCTAGAACACAAAATAATATAATAAAAAATTTCAAATTAATTATAATTCATCCCAAATCTTCATGTAGTGTTTCTCAACTTTAGAAGAAAATTATCATAATTTTGTAAATATTTTACCATTAATGTTGAATTTCCTTATTTGATTATTTAATTAATAATAAGTGATAACTAATAATTCAAAATTTTAATCAAAATATTATGAAATATCCTTAAGTGTTTTTTCTGACCTTGATAATTAACACATAAAATTTGTGAAGCCATTTGGATTTAAAATAGAGTTAAAATTCATTGCTTAGTTAATAATTAAAATTATCTAAAACCCATAAAACTCGTTTAGTTTAGATCCTTAGGAAGACCCTTCATCTTTTGATGAATTAATCACTCTATTCAAACTAGAGCATGAGGAATGTGTCCTACCCTAAGTGGGGCCTACTATTTCTCATATCCGTAAAAAATTAAATTCAACTTAAATTTAAATTAAATTAAAATTAAAATTCCATCTATAAATTGTTAATCATTCAAATTTGAACTATCTGATGGTAATAAATTAAATCCCATTTTAAATCACAACTTAAACATTAAAATATATTTTTTGTCATATCACACTAATCTTTGCACACACACTAGATTGATTGAGCATAAATCCTAGACTTAGGTTTGGTTGGTCTTTATTATAAAGAATTAATTTTTCTTATTTTATGGTGTATTATTTTAGATAGAATGTTAGTATTGCTTATGTGCTAATCTTGATGGTAGGCCATTATTTATTAGACTAATGATATTGTCTATTTGTGATTGTGATTAATTAAAGGAGCAGCTATGATAATAAAATAAAATATATATTTTTAGCTTTCAAGTGTTTCTTGCCATTTTAATCATAGCCCATTAGGACAAGTGGATTGGCATCTACTAGTGCTAAGTCCAAATGTGTGATATATAACTACTTGGTGTGTGTGTTATAGCTAACTTATGTTTTATAGGTTTGGTGAGGATTTTCTTTTTAATATTTTTAAATATAATTTATATATTCATACCTAGATTAGAGTCATGAGATTTGGGATGATCAAAGCTAGAAAGCTTTGGCCTAGGAGGCCCTATGATGCTTTGAGGATGCAAGATTTGAGAGATCAAGAAAGAATAAAGACCTCCATAGACTGCTTCATTTATTATAATATTTATTATGATCTCAGCTATATAAGGGTAGAGCTTGACAACCCAAATTTTTTTTTTTTTGGGTGTATAGTGGAACCAAGTTGCACATTCTTCATTATTCTTTTGATCTGATATGTTGTTTTGTCTGTTTACTTTATGTGCACACTAAAAATTACATGCTCTTCATAAGTTGTTAAATATGATGTTTTGATGTATGGCTTGAATTTCAATAGACTCTTTAGAATTTAACTTTTTTTTATCTCAATTTAAAATCAACTTGAATTTAAATTAATATCACTCAAAATCTCATTTTAAAGTCTAGGGATTAATCAATTAAAAGATATAAAAATAATTAGGTCTGTGATGGATGTGTAGCACATGCATGTATATTGTCTTCTCTCCATGAATATATGAATCTTTACTCATTACATAATAAGAGGGAGTGCAGGATCATTGATAGCAACTCCCTTAAGTGAAGAACACCCTTCTTACGGATTGGCCCATAACCTAATTTCATCATGCATATAAGCATACTTGTCTACCCAAGCGAGAGTCAAATTGATGGGTTAATAATGGATAAGAATATGTAATTTTTTTTGCATTAATCTATGATATGATTTCATACCTGTCATAATTTAGGCTCTTAAGTTTTCTTTCTAATTAAATAACATCCAAGCTATCTTGCATGGACATATGACTTGCCCACATGATTTTAAAGCATAGGAGATGTTAGTTGACAATCATTATAAGTGATAGAAAATCTAGAAGAGTCAAGATGGGTTCACATCCATGTGTATGAATGTGCCATTTCCTCGAGTAAAATTAGGTTGATCTCTTAGCTTATGCTATAACACTTTAGTTTTAGGATATGAGGTGGCCTATTTCTCTCTTATCATGGTTGTAAATCCTCATAGCTTAAGTATTTTCATTATCTTGTGTTATTAGAATATGACTCATATATTTCTAATAAAATATCAACTCAAATGATAATAATTTTTAATTTTAAAAATATGAAGCCTCAACACTGTATAACTAAAGTACTCACTGGACTTCTTAGTATCACGAGTATTTTCTACTTATCCACTTTTGGATTCGATTAATATCTCTTTTTATTTGAGCTCTACCATTTGAATTCCATTAATCACCAATCCTCTAATATCAAGCTCTAGAATTCATAGAAATATAAGTCGATGACTTTAACTGAGAGTTTTCCTAGTAGATTCATAGTCATTAAAATGTAATTAACTATGAGAGATTGCCCCTATAGAAAACTTAAGAACCTTACATAAAATAACTTATGTTTTACTTTGTTCAAGTAAAGTAAGAGAAAAATCTTTGGAATACATAGACCCATTAGCCTTTGGAGTCTTTATTAGATGATTAAGTCCATCATAGAGTGATATATCTACTTTTTGAGATAGTATATTATTCCTTAATGATGTTGTCGATTAGTTCAATAAGTATTACCTAAGATATACATAGTATTTCTCATCATATTTTTAAACACCACAAAGATCATGATCGACCTTTACTTCATATAATGGGATTGCTTTAGCTCATTTAGAGAGATAATTAGTAGTTACTAATATAAAATGATGGCCTTTATAAGGAAGATTAATTAGTATGATAATATTCATATCTCAACATTCAAAATGGCATAAAACTATTATAGGAAGTAGCACATTAGGCAGCTAATGCAGGACTACACCATGTACTTGGCATTGATGATAATGGTGCATGTCTAGGCCAATAATATATAAGTCTTTTTATTTTAAATTTAAATTTTGATTGGTGAGCACTACATAACCTGACATGCAGCTTAGTCATGATCTTATGAGATTACTATTTTCTAAATAATGTAATCATATTTGATCAAATGGCTATAAGTCTAAAATATTATTGATTAAAGAATAAGATAATACTCTTTTCTTTATTTTATTTGCAAAAGATTTATTTTAAAAGAGTTTGGCTTCACATAATTAATCAACGAATGATTGTCTATAATCAGTACTTTCATCATTCTCTGCGAGAGCAACTTTATCTTAAGTGATAGTTTTATTATTATATTACAAATTTATAGAGATAAAGATTAATGATTCTACACTTCTATAGAAATGAACTTTTCTTCAGTACGAGCAATTTTCTTTGTAAGCTTTGCTAAGACATTTACTATGGACTTGCTTCTATGGGAAATTCTATACAAAGTTACAATAGTAATCTACTCGAACAACTTTTTTGTGCATTAGTGATAATTATTGAGTTTCAGGTTTAGTAGTTTGTATATTCTATCATCTTGACTAATGATTAATTAAGAATCTCCAAAAATTTTAATATTTTTTATTTGAATTAGGATTGTAAATAGACTAATCATTAGAGATTCATATTCAATTTTATTATTTGTGTAGGACTCTGAAAAATGGCAAAAATATTGCGTCATTAAATTTTGTAGAGTTATAAATATTAACATGATCTTAGCTTTCCTAAGGATAGTATGATGTGGCCCTTTCCCTTTAAGAAGACACCACACCATCTAATATGACTACCAAGAAGAGCTTCTTCAATCCCTTAAATTCATGATTTGTTTGTTGGGAAATTATCATTTAAGAGAGATTTTGCAAGAAGCAGGTGTGTTGCTATGAAGTTGATGATGGGCTATCCTTTCACATTACACATTAGAATAAAAGTTATGTCAAACTAAAGCAAAATCATATACCATTGTGCCAATCATCCAGAAAATATTAGATGAATCATCATATATTGCAATAGTTTGATAAGCAAAATTAGATTCACCTCATAAGAAAGCATGTAATACCTTAATTTTTTGGGCTAGAACAAGTAAAGCCAAATAATACTTTTCTTTAGGTGGATAATTTATATCCATGGGAACTAACAGATGAATTAGATAGTTTAGCTAAAGTATTTTCTTCTCGCTCTTCAATGATTCGGGTCTATCGATCGAAGAAGGCACTACGTGGTGGTAGCAACCGGTGCTTTGGTAATTCAGTTGACTCCTACATTTCCCTTCTAGATGAAACAGAGTAAATGGACTTTCATTTGTATTATGGAGGGGCACAAATAAAAAAAGAAAAAGAGGCTCTCATTGTTATTCCCTAATTGGGAAGATATCATCTAATATACATTTCCATCGGACGACAGCCCTTTTGGGGGTTAGGGACTGATTCACTCTGCGTAGATTGACTGAATGCACAAAGCCTTCCACTGCCAGCAATCGTGTTTTTCACAGGATTTCGATCTACTCCTCATCGGTCTGCAGTGAAGGTCGGCTCGTGGCCCAGAATATGATTAATCCAACATGAGCTACATGAGCCTTCTGCCTATACCAAGAACTTCTTTGGTCTGGAGGTCCATACACAAATCTGTTGTCAATTTGACTTCACACTGCTTGCTTATCATCACATAGTTGCCCAAATGATATGAGAATCTTTTTTACTTTGGGGTTGGTGGATCAGTTAGGGCCTCATCCAGAGCCCTATATTTTCAGACCAAGGGGTTGTGGGCCCTATGTTGACTAAGAGGTGAGAAGGTGCCCCCCTTCAAGCACAGAAAAAGTGAAAGTAGTATAGTATTTTTCTCAGTAAGAGTAGGAGCACAACTAGTTCCAGCACAAAAAGAAGCTCTTTGACCACTTGTTCTCCCGGAATGCATAAAGTATCTGCCCAACTGGTTCCTCTCCGCCTTCTTTGGCTTCAACTGAATTAACAAAGAACCAAGGAATTCATCCAATGCTATTATATAAAAAAATTAATGGCCTTTCTAGGATAAGAGCTTCCAATATAGGCGCAGACATTAAATACTCTTTATATTATCAAAGGCATTCTAACAATTTTCGCTACAATGAAATTTAGAATCATTCTTAGTCAATGCAAAAAAAAGTTGAGACTTTCCTAATAAATTTGAAATGAAGTATCTTAGATATGCCAGCCTACCTTGAAAATATCTTAATTGTGTAAGACATTTATGAGGCAACATTTCTAAGATAGGTAGCCATTTGCAATTAATTCTTAAGTCATAAAGATGATCACCACTCTCCTTGCTTTTAACTGTTATATCATCGATGAATTTAACTATTTCTCTTTTTAACCAAAATGATGTTAACCAACCAAGAAAGATATACATTTTTTAGAATAAAGCTAGCCTTGATCAATTTTTTAAACTCTATTGATTACTTATTATTCAATATTTAAACACACGTGTCAAAAATCGTATTTAATAGTAATAGTGTCAAGTTTAATTTTACATTTATGCACTGCTACTTTTAAGGATAAGTTCGGCATTCCATAATAACTCCAAGAAAAATCTGAAAGTAATCTAACTAAATCTTTAGCACCTTCTTTATTTAAAAGAGTGCTTGTGAATGTTAGGCAAAGATTTTCTTCTGTACTGAGGTTGATTTACTTTAATTTATCAAATGTTGATTTTAATTTTTTTTCAAGTTCTAGGGGTGTATCCCTAATTTGAAGATTATTCAAATCATTAGAGGTCTTCATACAAATTTCATCTGTAGAATTAGATTTATTTGTAAAGAGTAATTCAAATTCCAAAGTATTAGTATTCATTAAGCAAAACTCATTAGTGTGTAATGGTCTAGTGGTGCCAAAGCTAACACAAGGTTTGGATTTTGGTTTTATATGTATGGTTTCCCATAATTTTTCTTGGTGTTGGGCTTTGCACTTAGACTATGTACATAGAATTAAGCCACATTCAATTGAATTTTTAACACAAAGCAATTATTTTATTTCATTAAAGGATTCATTTTAATGCTTTACATCTTTTTCTATGCTTGAAGATGATGGGACATAATAAAGCTTTTGGATCATCCAGGTTGACATCATTTTTGAATGAGGTTAATATTATTTCTGAAATTAATTAAGATTCTTAATCCTAGATTAAGAACCTCCTAATTAGACACTTAGGACACTATACCTAGTGACATAGTGTATCCTCCTTAGGTTAGATCTAACCTAATGGATTTAGGTAGACTCAACCTAAAACCCAAACAATTTAAAACAAAACAAAATGAATTTAAATTAAATCAAATGAATGAATCCAAATCAAAATCAAGTCAAATCTTGTTAACCCTTTTGACATAAGTTTGACTTATATAAGGCCCACCAAATCAAAGGTCAACCCACTAAAATTTGACTAAATAAAATTATTCCAAACGATAAAATGATAAAATAAACATGTTTAATCATGAATTTATAGAAATTTAAATTTATTTAGGCCCTAAATGGATTAATTAGACCATTAAGTCTAAATGAAACTAAATGAGTCTTATTGGATTCAAACCCAAATCAAATTAAAATCAACTCAATTTGATTATTGAAAATCATTTGGAAATGATAATTAAACATATCCCAACCAATCATTCAGTCTAATTTGATCAAATTGGTCATTAACCCAAATGAACTCAAGCTTAATTCATTAAGCCTAATTTGACTCAAATGAGTTTCAATTGAAATGAAATTCAAATCAAATGAAATCAATATTCTAAAACACTCTATATATATAATCAAATCTGATTGGAATCCAAACAAAATTCAATTAAGCCAAATGGGTCATTTGAAACCAATTAAAATCAAGCTTAACCCATTTAATCCTAAATGAGTTAAAATTGAAATGAAATGAAAAATTAATTCAAAACCTAAAGGAATTAATCAAATTAAACTTGATAAATCATCAATTAAAAATAATTAAACCCAAAATTAAATGAATTAAATCAAATAAACAAAGTTAAAACACTTTGAATCCAAATGTCATGAATTGGGTTTAAACCTCCAATCCAAGTCAATTAGATTTGGATTTAATTGCAAACTCACATGGGGTTTGAGGCAGCCGAACACAAGCCAAAGGGCTATGGTGGTGATGCCAAAAGCCATAAAAAGAAGTCAAGGGGAGTTGAGTTGGAGTATACTAAGTCAAGATGCCTTTGTGCTTCTTCCTCCTCCCATCATCCAAACTCCTTTGGACTTTACCCAAATCATTTGACCACCTCTTGGAAGATAATTCCAAGAGTTGGAATCAACTAGCCATCCCATCAGAAAAAGAAGATTTGGCTTCCTCCATATGAGGGAGTAAGAGAAGAGAGAACCCATGAGCTCTCTCTTGACCAAGGAAGGAAAGGGAATGAAATGACTTCCTCCCCTCAAACCCTTCATCCAAACAGACTTATAAGGTCAAGAGGAAATAAACCCACCTTTTGGCCAAGTGCCTCACTGCCAGTGGTCAAATTTTGTCCACCTAAAGCTCCATATGCATGGCTCTCGGCCATGTATGGAAAGAGAGGAGAGAGGCCCTCTCCTCTCCATATTTTCATTCCAAAATGTTCACAAGATGAAGGGAAGGCAATTTGAAGCATTCCCTCGACCTCTCACCACCAGCAAACTGTAATTCATCCAAAGCTAGTGGACAACCTCTTGGCCTCCAATGGAAAAAGGAGAGGGAGAGCTTTTCATGGCCAATTGGCCTTCTCAACATGTTCTAGAGGTTGATGCGACCTCAAATGTATCTCCACTGAGGATTATCATCATCAGGGAGCTAGAGGAAGACCAAACCCAATGGGAAATGGCTGATCCTTGGTCTCCACGGCATTTGATGGGGAGGAAAGCCACCAAATCATGTCCATGGCTTCATCCCATCGAGGCGAAGGTGCTCAAAGCACGGCGACCATCGGGGATCACTGCCGACAAGGTATGCCTCATAATCGATGCATATAGCAAAATTTTTTGGTCTTTGTGAAGAGAATTTGATCCTCAAAGGGATCAAATTACATGGATTGATTGCAAATTGATCCTGGATCATTTTGCAACTGAAATCACATCAAAATTCAATATAGATTACTAGAATTCTATAAGATTTGATGGACGACATTCGTCTCTCCCCAGAGAGAACAAGGAATGATCTCCACCATCCATTCCTTCTATTTGGAATAGACAATCGGGATCTAGCCAAATGGTTTGATTAAATCCCTAAAAGAAACCACAGGTGAAATCGGGACCGTTTGATCTTTAATCGAATGGTCAAGATTAATCTCGCATGGCCGCCTCTTTTGATGTGAGATTCGCGTGGATCCCGCACGGCCCAATGGCCCCACGCCATGTGGCAATGGCGTCACGTCGTCGCCCCATTTTAAAATGAGATTTTTCTTCTTTTAATTATTAAAATATGGCATAAACTTTAAAAAATCATAAAAAATGAAATATAAATCCAAAAAATGCAAATGAGGCTATATGGATTCATCTCAATGAGTATAATCCATTAAACCAAAAATCTTTAGTTAATATTGGGTAATTTTGGTTTAATTTGGCTTTAAATAAAATTATTCAAACTCAAATTAATCACAAACTATTTATCATATTAAAATGAAACTTTGGGGAACGAAAATTGAGGTTAAAAAACACTCTAGGAAAAATATTCATGATTTATCTCAAAGTAAATCAAAAGATATTAAATTTCAAAGCCTAAACTTCAATTTTAATGAAATAAATTAGTATTAAATAAAATAAATCATGAAAATTGATCAAATCATTTTAAATCACCATAATAAACCATAATGAACTTAAATACATCAATGAAACCCACTGGAATTTAATAAATCACAAAATGACCTAATTTGATAATTAATTGAATTAATTAATTCAATTAATTAACCTGAACTTAGATAGATCACTATAAATCAACCAAAACATCAAAAATTCTAAATGAACCCTATATGGATGCATTTTTCAAAGAGGAATCTAGAAAAAAATAAAACCCCTAATTAATCCTCATTAAATCAAGATTTATATAGATTTTAAAGAAATAAGTAAAATTTTAATTACACCCAAATCATGCATCTGATTGCGAAAAATTAAATTACCAAGGAACCTTACTTGTCATAAAAATTTCAAACCCAATTGGCATCTGGATTGGGAATTATTAGATTTACAAGTCTCTAAGTCAATATAAATCAAATAATAAATAATTAAAATTCATGAAATTGGTTTGAAGCACCTTCACCAACATCAAAACACTTAAGGATAATTCTTCAATATTCTAAATGAAAGAATTTGATCACTTACATACTTAAGGGTTAATGAAAACACTAATGAATGTTAAGTTTAATTAAACCTTAAGGTTAATAAATTCATAATCAAATAATTAATGGAATCTTAATCAACAATCAATGTAATCTAGGATTGGATTAAAACATTAACCTAAATGTATTAAGTTAACATAATTCAACCACATGAGTTCAATAATTATAAACATAATTCAAACTAAACATTAAGGTAAAAAATGTTAAACCAATTCAATCGAAATAAATAAAATTAAATTGAAAATAAATTAAATCAAGAAGATTTAATCAAACCAAGGAAATGAAATGAAGAATTAAATTTCAAAAACAAAATTAAAATATTAATTCAAATCAGATCATCTAAATGAATCTAAAAAGAGCTAATTAAGATACTTAGGATCTTAGTTAGGTCTTTAGGATGAACCTTCATCTTATAGTGAAGGCTTCATTCTATTAGGATTTAGGATGTTGAATTGAATGGGTTCCACCTAAAGTGGAATCTATTTTATTTTTTTATTCTTGAAAACCTAAACTTCACTTTAACAATTTGAAAATGAAAATAAAATCATAAATCTTTAAATCATATGGATGGAAACCATCTAAGGGTATAAATAAATAAACTTCAAAATCCAAATTGAAATTTGAACTAAAATGGACTAATAAAGTCTTTCCGCAGAAGCCTATATCTTTCAAACACTAAATCATTAAGTCATAGACCCTAGACTTAATTTAGGTCAATCTGTGATATTCTATGATACCCTGTGTTGTGATGTGATGTATGTCTTTGTGGTGTACTATTTAGACTACATGTCTAGGATTGTTTGTCCGTTAGACTAGATGATAAGACATTCTTTTTAGAACTAATACTATCTTCTGCAGAGGGATTTGCTAAAAAGGACTACTATCATAAATAAATTATAAATATTATTTTCTTGCAAGTATGCTTAAGCCCTTAAGCATAATCCAATAGGACAGGTGGGCTTGGCAAGCAGCTAATGCTAAGCCCATATGTTTGTAAAATATAACTATTATATGTTGTTTGTATTTTTTTTTTACATCTATTTTACATGCCTTAGGATTTATTTGTAAATTTAAAAAGTAAATTTGAGCTTAGAATTAGGTTATGATCTATGGGGTATAAGATTAGCAGGAGCTGACCTTACCAGCAGATGCATGTAGAGGTCCCTTGTGAAGCCTAATGGAGGTCATTGAAGAAGAAGACGATCATAGAAAGAAGATCCATAGATCAAAACTTTAGTTCTAGGGTGTATAAAGAGTCGGCCATTTTCTCTTTCTTCCAGGGTGTATAGTGATACCAGGCCGCATTAACCTTTCTTTAATTTATAATTGGCTTGATTTATTTTGGGTACGTAAATTGAATCAACCTATTTTTCTAGATTTTATTTTCTATGTTATGTTTTCTATGATGAATGCATGGATGATTAGGCTCTTAGGGAAAACTAAATTTTCTACTCAATCTAAATATAGTCAACACAAACACAAAAATAAGAAAACTCAAAACTTCACATAAATTAAAGCTCTAAAAAAACTAAAATCAACTAGAAATAATTAAAATTTGAGAACAATACTAGCATATTACTCCAAACTCTTGAATTGGGCACTTCACTTATTACACATAAGGGGCAATTAACTTGTGAGGATGACCACCTTCTTAGGCAAGTTTGTCTACTCTTATTGATTTAGCCCATAAATACTTCTAATTGCATGACATTAGGCATATGATACATAACCCAAGAACTTAAATGAATTATGGGTTAAAACATTTAAAAGTTAAAAAAATGTGCATTAGTTAGGTGGATTTCATACCCCTACATAATTGTAAGGATCAAGGAGTGAGCCTAGGTTCTTAGATTCTTTCTTAAAAATGCAACATCCCAACCATCTTGCATACATGAGATTTGGCATCATGAATTTAAAATACACTTAACTGGTGCTAGCTAGCAGCCCTTTTAAGCGGGTTATAAGTCTAGAAGAGTCAGAAATATGTCTATTCTCTCAAGTGAAAGGAATGGCCAATAATTCCCAAAAATAGAACTAATCCGAGCATGTAACGTGTGCTATAAACACATATAGACTTAAGTTCTAAAGCATCCTTCTTGGAGTAAGTCTTCAACCCTAAGCATTTTTGTAGTCTCGTGCTATTAGAATCTAAGCCCTAGATTTCTAAGAAAATGTCAACTCAAAAACTAAATTAAATTCTAAAATTTAAAGCCCAATGATAAGATAGTTGAAATCCTTACTTGGCATCTAATATCAATAGGTACTTCCTGCTTCATCTCGTAGAGCTCCTAAAATAAGTCTTTCCACTTTAGATCATTTCCAATTAGAAATTCCAAAATATCATTTCTTTGGAAACCAGCTTAGAACTCCATAGAAATAATATCTTATCTCTTTAATCATAAGTATTCTTAGAAAGAGTTCCTTTATCCCTAATATGTAATTAACTATAAGAACTTGCTCTACTTCCCTATAGTTCAGGGAAACTCTCTCGTATATGAAAGATTCATTAGCCTTAGGAGTTTTTTATTAAATGATCAAATCTATTATAGGATAACATATTTATCTTCCAAGATAATATATTTACTCCTTCATGACACATTTGATCATCCAAATAAGAAATTCCTAATCCCCATGTGATGTCATAAATTTTTTCCACAATCCATATTTCTTCTAAAAGGCTACTTTAACTTTCAATCCTAAAAATGCTCTCAAATAGTGTGGTTAGAGCAAAAGTGCTCATGCTTTTCAAACATAGTGTATTCAGTCCCACCCTTTTAGACCCCATCCTCATTATTAGGGGTATTAAAAATTGACTTAGCATGAGCCTTACTTGAAAAATCTGGGTTTAGGTTGACTTGATTAATTTTTGGGTTTAGTTCAGGTTCACGAAATTGACTCATTCAATATTTTACGTCAGGTTTGGGTTGACTTGCAAACCAAAAATTGACCCCAATTTGACCCGCCAACTGAAATTTAACTCAAATTTGATTTTTTAATTCAAAACTTACTTAATTTTATTGTGAACCCAAATTTGATAAATTTTGACCATATTTTGTTATAAAATGCATGTATAAATAGATCATTCAGGTTTTGTTAGAGTTAGTCAAGTTGAAGGTAGGTCAAGTTTGGGTCAAACCGTTTTGGTTCAGATCAATTTTGAGTCAAATCCAAACCTGGACCGCTAAATCGAATTTGCACCCGTACTCATTGCTATCTATCTCTAAAGATATATCAAATTTTGGTTTAACATTTTATTTTATATTTATTAAGTTAATACATCCACCTTGTACACATGATTCATCCTTTAAACTAAACTTCAAATCAAAATGTATTATTGATGTTTTATTTGTCTAACATTTGTTTTGATATCTACTTCTAACCTGACTGTGAGCTTGTTGACTCATTCTATTACCTTTTGTGTAGCATGAATAGAATGCTTATGAAATTCAACTTTAAAATAAAGTTTAATTTTTTCTATTTTTATTATCTTATCCTTTTCTTTTCCTTTTTCATTTTCACTTGGTTATAATTTATTTAAATTTTATTCTTTGGAGAAGGTAACCTATTTTTGGAATAATGCATCACATCCTCGTAGATCCCAACTTCATGAATAAAAGATGGTTGCAAATCCCCTTTTATAGTATATTTAATGCCATTAAGTCAATACTTGCTTTAATCATGCAAGGCAGATGAAACCATTATATATTCAGGATTTAGGCTTATTCAGAAACATGTTGAAGGATTTTTCAACATTAATTATGTGAAATTTTACTTCAAATGTTAGGTCTCCAATTTCTAACAATAAAGTAATAGAGTCAAGTGGTTTCTCTCCCTTTTAATTGAATCCACATAACATCAACTTATTAAAATCAAGTCTATGTGTATCCACTCTCAAATAGGTGAGACATTTCAAACTCTTGATGTTGACCAATGTACTTAGGATAACATGGACTCTAGAGAACTTTAAATTATCCACATTTACTGAAATATTAAGTAGATGATTATGATATACAGTTTCTAGAAGTAAGTCCCCATTTGAAATGGATATCCTTGAAACTTCTTTAAAGTATAGATCTTTATCTAAGAAAGTCTTTGCTAATTGTGCTAAAGAAAATTTTGGATCGAGTAAAGCTTTTATTAAAGACAATCATCTCTTTGGAAAGATCAAGGGCTTCTTAAATGTTCAATATGGTAGCCATTTTTTTAAGATAAGCTAAGCCATTATAATCAACCATTATAACATTTAGATCTACTATTTGAGCATTTTATGGAAAAGTGTCTTATTGAGGGTTTGGGACTTCATTTGTGCAAATGATCTATTTACCTTTATCCTTAGGTACCATTCAAAGGGGTATGACCCTACCACTACGAAGGTTTACTTCTATAATCTCTTCAAGCTCATAGACTATTGTAGCATCTACTTGACTCTTAATGGCACTTGGCTTATCTTCTATTGAACTATTGGAATTTGATAGTTCAAATTCTATAGTAAAAGGTGTGCCTTAAATATTTACAATAGGAGCATCACAATCAAAGTTTTATTTGTATAATTGCTGAGGATCATTGAGAAAATTTAATTTATTTTGAGAATTATTCTAAAAGTTGGGAGAATTTTTAATTTTATTTTCATTTTTATTTTTATTCAAGTCATCTGTATTACTAACATCCGAAGAAGACACAACATAAATGAATGGGGGATTTACATACATACCACGTCAAACTTTCATATTTACATATCTAACACCTAAAGTTAGATATTTACTTATCTAACACTTTTCTATGCTTAAAAAGTTGCATTTCACTTTTAAAAGGTGAATAAAGTGGTATTTTTGATGTGATATTGAAGATTAGAGTGTTATATATGTAAAAATTGAAGTTTAGGTGTTAGATATGTAAATATGAAAGTTTGACGTGATATGTATGTAAATCCCCGTTGAATTTAATATGAGATGAAGTAAAGTATAAGTCATAGAAAGCTAAAAGAAGAAGGTGCTTAACCTTGCCATCAGCATCAATGACATTATTATTTATTACAATTTCATTTTCTCCTTCTCACACACTACTAGACTTCTATAGACTCAGGTTTCCTAAGCTATAGAGAAGAATTCATCCCCAACCTACTTTTGGGAGCTAACAGATCAACATGGATGACAAGCAGCTTGCTGATGCACTTATAGGGAAGAATATAAAGTTTTAATCAAAATTTCTTAAATCAATGTGATAAAACTAAATCTCATTTGCCATCAAGAGAAACATCTTTAGACAAGGAAGAAGACTCACCTAAGATAATCTTCACAGACCCTCGACTAAAATCCATGAGGTACTCCTTAGGGATTATAACCATGCTTGTCTTGAAGTTCCTCTCTAACTGAAATCAACTAAATGTTAGCTGACTTAACCCTATTTTCAGCTGATTTTTTCATTAAGCTTTTCCTGCTTTTTCGGGAGCCATGACAGCTCAAAACACAAGATCAGTAAACAAATGATCTCATAGCCTAATCTGATATCAATGGTCTCCGGTGGGCTCAAATTCATCTAAGCCATTCATCGACACCATAGGAAGTCATGGATTGCCACCGTGCCCTCCTTCATTTAGGTCATATCTGATTATACCAGTCCTATCGCCCTCAAGTGATTATGGCCACCTGGATTGCACTCATTTGCTCATCCCCAACGGCTGTTGGCCGGAAAATTCCCTTATGCCCCCTACCATTGCTAGAAATCCTTCCCTATTCGATCAATAAAAAACTCCTGATTCAATGAAGCTGTGTTCAATTCTTGGCATTAGAAATTCTCTCCTAAACCCCATCCTTCATTCTCAATCATCCTCAAGCCCTGATAGCTGCTTAAAACCACTCAATGATCAAGCTATGACAAGCCCATCACGACCATGATCGACAACCTTAATAAGCCATAGAATCGAGTTGCAGTCTTCACAGACATTTCTCCTTCAACTGAGACGATGCTTACGAACCAATCAAAGTAGTCCGGGACCATTGCCTTTGACGTAACTATCCAAAACCTTTTTTTTTTTTTTTTTTTTTTCTTTTTTTGGGACGGGTATCCACCCAACACTCCACTCATCTTGTGGGTGGGGATAATTAATATTATCCCATTAATGGCACATCACGTGTCTACTGATATTCCATGGCAAGCGAACTATCGAAAACTTCGAAAGATCCCTAGCTGTTCATAGTTTGCGAAGTCTATGTGAGTGAGGATGGGATCAAACCATAGAAACCATTGCCTTTTTCATTACCAATGGATGGCCCTCGAGCTCCATTGGAGCTAGGAGACGGTCCTTTGATATCTGCCAGGTTTCGAATATCGTATTTGAAATCCAAAATACCAACCTGGGGTCTAGCATCTATTAACCCCATACCATTCTTGACACATAATCTGCCATGCATAACAGGGCCCATTTCAGCCCAATCATAGATTGCCGTGTGGAAAGACTATCTGAAATGAATTAATAGATTTTTAACTAGGATAATAAACATGAAATTCATCCAAAATTCTGAAAAATCATAATAAATTTAAAACAAATTCAAACAACAAGATTAAACCCTCCTTAGATTCAGTGATTCAAGGAGAATTTAGGAAAAATAAAATAGCTAATCTACTAAGAATAATTCTTGATTAGTTTAAAAAATATTAGAAAATCATATTATTGTAATTTAATAAAAAATATAATTCAAATCATAATAAAATTTGTTTGGTGAGTTTCTTTAAGTGTTATACACCTTCAAAATTTTTCATATTTTTCTTATGATGTTTTGATGAAAAATAAAATTTAAAACAAAAAAGTAAACTAAATAAAAAAAACTAAATTTTAAAAATAAAAATTCAAGAAACTAAACTAAGTATTTCAATATGTTTTGTAACAAAAAATAATATAAACTTATCAAACTTTTCATCATTAATTAAACATAATTAAAGAATCAATGAACTATCTAAAGTAATTAAATATTGTTAAAATATTACAATAAAACACCAAAGCTTTAAAAGTTCAAAAATAAATCACTAGGAAAATCCTATAATATGAAATAATTTTCTTAAGAGAAAGCATACAAAATAGAATTAAAGAAAATAAAATAAAAACTAAATAAATAATATTTGAATTATTATGATTTAATAATTTCAAGTAATTTAATAAATCATAAAAAATTCACAACAAATCAAATTAATTTCAAAATTTTATGAATGATTCCATGAGTTATTATTAACATTTAGAAAAGCTTTTATTTTTATTGAGTTTGGAATTAATTTGATACATAAAAATAATACATAGCATTAAAATAATTCTCAAAATTTATACGAAGCCCCACTTACTCTTATATGTCTAAGGAAAATTATTCATAATTTTTTGAATTATTTTAATATTTTTTTCTTTAATTCTCCAATATAAACGAAATTTATAAAATCACAAATAACAAATAAAAATCTTTTAAAGCAGTAGAATTTAGTTAGAACTTTATGAAGTGAGATGGAATATATCCTCATTCCTTTGACGATGAACATATTTCATCTCACCTAGAATGATTATATGATACGTTTCACCACCCCAATGAATTTTATTTGCCTTGATGCATTCTTTAATACCATTTTAATAAATGCAACTCAGAACAAATAAAATTCACAAAAAATATTTCAAATCCTTAATCACTTAAAATGAAATAACCTTTTAATAAAAATGCACAATAATCGAAACATAGAAAATTGAAACATATAGAGTAATACAAGTGGGCACTGTATGGCTTAGCACACATTAGATTTGTATGTTAGGAGATAGCCCTTAAACCTTTAAGTTAAGAATGATTTGTGACTTGTATGTTCTGATGTGATGTTATGATTGTGATGTTTCCTTAATGTTAGATCTGTGATTGTTAGGATGACAATGTTAGATATTATTAAGACTAAACTAACAATATTTTTTGCAAGTGGCCATGATTAAATGGGGTAGTGTTTTGTGATGCTATGATTAGTAAACTAATAAATTTTTTTGCAATAAATGCTTAAACCCCTTAAGTAAGACCAATAGAATAGATGTTTTGTTTAGCACTGAAAGTGCTACACATTTTGTGATGTAATCAAGTGATGAATGATTGAATGTTTGTGTTAAAATATAATTATTGGATTAACTTCTATTTTGAATGTGACAAGTTAATTTTTTTTTTAATTTTCTTATAGTAAATGTAATTTTTTTAGAGTCTTAAGCAATTTTGTTTGGTCTGTGGAATTTTAGGAGTGAAGAAAAGGATATAAGGATGAACCCTAGGATAAAGCCTTGTTATCTTTCGGAACGAGAATAATTAAAAGATGAAGCAAGATGACTTATAGGTTGCTTTTACTGGTTGTGAGTCTAAGCAAGACTATATAGATCGGTTGTCCATTTTTATTCTTCTGGGGTGTATACCAATACTTGACTATATGAGCCTTTTCTTTAATAATTTAATATTTTTACTAATGATGTTTACATTTTTTGTGCATTAGATACCTATTTTTCTAGATTTATTTTTGTTTGTGCATGTTATAACTTGGATTATTGAGATAGGCTCTTATGATAAAATAAATTTTCTACCTAATTAATCAACTTAAAATATTTCAACTTATAACAAAAAAGGAAACTTTCAAAGCTTTAAGTGTAATTAATAAAATAAAATAGAAATAATTAGGATGATGAATTATAAAATACATTATCTTGTACTATTTAATTTTGCTCTTCATCCTAAGAGGCATCTATCTTGTGAGGATGACCGCCTTTCTCGAAGAATATCACTTCTAAAAAATTGATTGGCCTTCCAACTACTTTATGAATACTTGCATTGTAAACATAATATGCATACCTACAACCTCAAAGAAATCAAAGTGTCTAAATATAAAAAAATATATATAAATGATATATTATTGCATACCCATATATAGTTTACGTTTAGTGGTTAAGTTTAGGCCTAGGAATATTTCTAAATTATAACAATCTTAGTGATCTTACATTTATATATGAGTAGACTTCATGGCTATATAATGATTAGGTGGGTTAGTTGTTAGCCTTCCAGGCAACTTTTTATGCCTAGTAGAGTTTGGCCTACTTCAATTTCAGGTGAAGTTGAAATCTCTAAGTTTTATTGCATATCCCTTGACTAGATTTTGAGTGAATACTTTGTAATGGTTCTTAAGGTTAGTTTAAGTTCTAAGACAAACTTTCTCCTTTGGGATGTTTCATAAATTTTGACCTCCTAAGTTTATTCATTGTCTTGTGCAAATGAAATAAGTCTCAAATTCCTAATAAAATAAATAATTTAAAACATAAATATTATTAAGTACCAAAATGTAAAGCTCAATCTTAGGACTATGAAAAAAAACTCTTTCCTCAATTGAGACAATCCCATTTAAATTTTCAAATAAATGAATACTTGCAACAAATCTTGAATAAATCATAGATTTGTTCACCACTATTTTATTTGAGAGTGTCCTTAATAG
This sequence comes from Cymbidium sinense, assembly GCA_021442155.1. Lineage (NCBI taxonomy): Eukaryota > Viridiplantae > Streptophyta > Magnoliopsida > Asparagales > Orchidaceae > Cymbidium > Cymbidium sinense. The sequence goes on from CM038231.1 coordinate 58,817,053, forward strand.
TTTGCCTCTTAAGATGTAATTATTTCTAAAGGCTTGCCTTCATAGGGATCTTGTACCCCATACCCCAGAATCTTAATGAAATTTCAATTAGAAAAATGAAATTTTTTGAAAATGCAGATGGTGCAAACTTTAAAAATATTTTCTATTATTATATACAAATCCATAATTGAGTAATATTTCTATCTCTCGAGATATTATTTTATTCTATATATCATATTTAAGTATAGTAACAAGAAAAGTCTTTTAATTTTAGTCTGAATTCATTGTAGGATAATATTTCTATCTTTAGATATGATATATTATTCTCAATATTATAATTGATCATTAAATAAAGTTAATTTCAAAGTTTCCTATAAATATTTCAATAAATTTTTAACTCCAAAAACATTTTTTTTCTCTCCAACTTTAGTAATCAAAAATGATTTTTGCACATCAATAGTATGCTTATGTTACTCATAAGCTGAAATTATCCTTTATCCGTTGGATTACTGCTTATTTCATCTTTGGTCAAGGCATACGAACATCAGGACTTTATAAACTCTTATTAACATAGGCTTAACAATTAAGGTTCTAAACTCTTTTTAAAAAATTGCAAAAAATAAAAATAATTCATTATTTATGAGATTTCAAATTATTTATCTTAAAGTAAAATATAACTGAACCATCAAAACTCTTCCAAAATTTAAATAGTTTCAATCCCTTTAAAATTGAAGTTTTATATATTAAAATATTTGAATTTTGAATTTTGTCAACCTGAAAATCGATGAGTATCAAAATCTACAAAATTCTTAGTATATAAAATTACGATTGCTCATAATATATATATATATATATATTTATATCCTTATCAACAAACTTGAACATTGTTTGTACCTGCTTTTTAACAAAAAATAAAATAAAAGTTGAGAAGAAAGAAAAGAATTTCTTGCAAGTTGAAGTATTATAATTAAATTAAGATGGACTCTCTTAATAACTGAGAACATTATTACTCCAATTATTTTCTCATTTCTTTTGAAGTCAATTTCATCATAAACATTAAAAAATGCTTGATGAATTCAAAATTAATGAAAATAATTCTCAGAATAAAGAGAATTCCCCTATAATTTTGAACTTTTGAAGAAAGAATTGATGGTGTTACTATTATCGTAAATTTGAAGGGCACACAAATTACTATGGAAATCGAATAATCAGATTTTGATATCTTAGCAAAAAAATTATTAATTGTTGTTAAGAGGTAGATAGACATCACTAAAATATCTGAATTCAAGAAAACTATAAAAGATAACCTGTACAGTGGCAAGGTCTTTTTTCCTTGAACAACTCTAAAGGAAAAGGCAAACAAGTTGGCAGGGATCAAATTATCAAATTTCAAATCCTCCACATCACATTCATCACTAAATCATGATAAATAAAAAATGTTTTGAAGGTTATTTCAAAATTATAGCTCATCTTAGTTGTTCATTAAGTTGAACAGTTATGACACTCTTATTCACTTTGAAGAGATGAGAGAGTCTTTAATCAACACTTCATTTAAATATAAATTTTTTACTTTGCTCACTTATTGACAACTTAATCAGATGAAATTTTACATTTTAAAGCTTAAAATTTTATGTTGATCTGGGTGCACCGATCAATATCATGAATTTAAGAAAATTGTTATCTTGAAAGTGGATACATGTAGATTTAGCTTCGATAATCTGATTTTATGTGAATTAGAAAAGAGAAGAAGAAAATGAAAATATATTGGGTTTCATGTAGAAATTTGAAGATAGAAACAAAGTTCTATATAATTGATGAAGAAACATCTTAATTAAAAGACAAGCTAATTTTCTCCAGAGAGCTTAATATAAATACAATTCAAAAAAATGAAAGTGTAAAAAGAGAGAGAGAGAGAGAGAGAGAAAAGAATAAAAGAGACAAAGTAAAATACTTGCACTACACATTAATTTGGAGTCCAATTTAGAGGACAAATTATGTGTACGAGGTGGAAGTATAAATTTAATAAATTCAAAATAAATGTTGGCATATCTTTGGAACTATATAGCGATGTGGGTAGAGCCTAAAAGATGGATCTGACTCAACTATATATGAAACAAACAATAGGTATGCGAGTACATTAGCTCTAACCCACTATCTTAGAGCATTTTTGCAAGGTTGGAAGTTTAGTAGCTCCAAAAATTTCTTAAATTAGAAGAATTTAAATAATTTTATTTAGTACTTTTATGTTCAAAATTAAGATGGTCCAAAACTTAGGTATAAAATTTTCACTCTTATCCCAAATTTATTTGGAGATTTTGAATGATCTAATCAAACTTCAAGTTAGGGAATGCAATCCCATAACTTAAAAAAAAACAAATTAAATCAATGATAGATGAATTAAAAAATTTATATATTATTTCCTCATTCCTTGTTTTAAATTTTAATATCTAGTAATATTTTAATCAAAAGTTCTTGAGAAATATCGTAGAGGTGAAGAACACCTCAGGGAATCTTCCAAAACAATTTCATGCCAAATAACTTTATATTTTTTTTCTTTAATTTGATTAATTTGCATGTTGAATTTTATTTATATAATTTTAAATTATTTATTAAAATTAAGTGCTTCATCATAATTATTAAAATAGTATTTAATTTTGTATGATTTCCCAAAATTTCTATGCATTAAATGGATTTTTTAACTCTAATTAATACTCCATTAATTGTAGTCACATGCCTCTCTACATGTTGCATACTACTGGATCCCTATAGCAGGGCATAATTCACATGGCGGCTTGCATGGTAAGCTCATTAGATTTGGGTTATAATCCATGTGGTTTCAGGATTTCGATCCAGATCCATAACCTAGCCCTCTTCAACCTCTCACAAAGATTCATGGGCGTTGAACAAAACACCATTGATCAAAGGATTTTATGAATGATTTCCCAAATATTTTACCTTGAAAAGGATCATGAAAACAACTGAAAGCTATCATATTATTGATTAATCTATCTTTTTAAGTTAGTTTCAGAAAATATGAAGCTATAAGCAAAGCAAGTAAAATTTAGAATAATTTCAATTCGTCTGGATTGAGGTTGAACTAAAATTTTTTGGAGGTTTGTCTTAACACAGTGAACAATATTGTTGTTTACTACGAAACTTGGGATAGCCTAGATGCTTAAGACTGAGCTTACTCCTAGCTTGCTGATCTTGGTAGTAGGGTGAGAATAAAAATTGGGTTTCAAGAAACATTGCAGACAATGTATGATGTTTTGGAGAATGATTCTAATGTTATGATGCTAACCCCTACCATTAGAGCCATGGGTATATATAAATCGATACCTATGAATTTTTCTCCAATGGTAAGGGTAATATAATAAATATAACCTACAAAAATATTATGAACGAACTAATTAAGTACTTCCAAATAGCAATTACTCCCAAAGAGGTCAGACACCACTACAAAGTTGGTTATGATTGAACCAATGGTGTCGATGGTGGCAATCCAAGGCTACGAAATCCAATTGTTGTCAGGCAGTTATTTAGAATGCATTTAGAGGGTTTTAAATGAGTTTATTAAGATTCTAGATGTCATTATAGAACTTAGAATCAAACGGTCTTAGTGTAATCTTCAATTTACAATTTGAAAACTTGGGTTTATTTTAATTTTGGTCTTGAGCTATTTTAATTTAGTTGACATGCTTTAATAATTTACTTATGATTATGTGAATTTGATAATCATTAAACTTAATTTTGTTAGTTTTGGTTCAGAATGGTTTGAATAAGTTACATAAATCAATTAAGCCATTAAATTTAGAGCTAACTTTGTTTTGGCTTAGACCATTTAAGTGAAATTAAGTTTAATTATATTTCAATTTTAGTTTAAATAGATAATTTGAGCTCCTAAATTTTATTTCAATTCAGTTTAGTTCTAATTATTCTAAACTAATATAGCCCATAGGGGGACCAATTAATAAAATTTAGACTTATTTGAATTTGGATTGTTATTTAGACAATTAACTTGAGCTTATAGATAAGGTTACTCAAGTTTTATTGTTATAAGGATTAGTTTAGTTAAGTTTTATTTTAAACAAGGCTAGTGAGTTATTATTGAGTTAATAATTTGTTGGTTGACCTCAAGTTCAAGTTAGCTTGATTTCAATTTTGAAGTGTTCTTAAATTTTTAGAAAAATGTTTACATAAATGTGCTACTTCTTTAAGTGGTCTTAATAAGCTTAAGTCAATAGCTTAAGTATATGGCTTCAATTCAAGTAAGATTCTTATTATACTTCACAATGATGTTCATTAGGAACCAAATTATTGATGAAAATTAACGATTTTATTTTGTGTGTGCCCCATTAGATCAACTAAATTCGAGTTGGTCAATTAGTTGTCAAAAAGTTCCTAAACGATGAAAGGAATGATTCTAAATCATTTAGAAGCTAATTTGAAATTCAATTTTGAAATTAGATTAAATTGGTCCTAATTGGGCTATTTGGTCAAAGTAGTTCAACTATTGTCTATTCTTAATCTAAATAACTCCAAAATGGTTTGGAGTTACATTGGGTTCAATAAAAGATTATTTGGATTATTATTTTTTATTTGAGAAATTTTAATTTTTAGAGGCATTTTAGTGATATTCAATTTGACCATTTTGAGTTTAAAAAAATTATAATTTTATTTGAATTGTGATTAATTGCAAATTTAGTCAAGAAATGGAACCCAAAATGTGTGGTTAACTAATAAAGTACAACACACATGTTATTGTTTTACTAATATAATTTAACTTAGAATTTCAATTTTATTTAGATTTGATCAAATCTAGAATCTTGATTAGATTGATTTGATTTTATTTAAGCTTTCAAATCTTCTAAAGCTAAAGTCAAAGAGGTTCAACTTTAATTTAGATTTCAATGTTTTGGAAAAGGTGTAAGGTTATATTATTCTTTAAACTTGTTATGGCTAAAGTTAAAAGAATTTGAATTTGAATTTTGACTTAGTTATAAGGTTCTACTGTATTAATTAATTTTCTAAAACTAGAATAAAAATTTTGCTTTGATTTATATTTTGATATAAGCTTAGAGGTTCTACTAGATTAATGCAAACCGTTCGAAGCCAAAATCAGGAATGAAGATTAAGACCACTTAAAGAAAATCTCTCTTAATCCTATGAAGAACTAAGTTATGAGGGGTCATAAGGACTTGATCATACATAGACTTACTAGATTTAAAGAGTGTCATAAGGCTTCAGTTGACTATGTTAGGAAAAGAGTCGCATTGACTTGATATTAACCTAAATGGTTTGAGAGGGACTAAGGTTGGTAGGACTTGATCTGGACTTCTAGCTCTAAAAGAGTGTCATAGGGCTTCGATTAATTTTAGCAAGAAAGTGGCCACAATGACTTAGTCTTAACCAAGATAGTCTACTCCAAAGAAGGAGCCATAAGGTTTTTGTTTACTTAAAATATAGAATTCTTTTATAGTAAGTTTGTAATGATTAAAATAAGAATGGGCCTACTAAGGCTTGATCTAACTTATTCATTAACTAAGGGGTTAACCTATGAAATCAACCATGGCTCAATAATTAACAAACCTAAGGGGTGTTTAATAGGAAAGTAGCCAAAGAGGCATGATCTAATAATCAATGGTCTGACTAAATAGTCTAGTCTAGAAGAAAGTGTCATATGCCTTAGTTTCTTCTAAACTAAGACATCTATAGATGCCTATATAAGGTAAGACTAGATTTAAAGATGTCTTTTCTCATCAGTTTGTAATGGCTAAACTAAGAATGGTCTAATGAGGCTCAATCCAAATTAGATTACTAACTAAAGGGTAACCTAATGAATCTTATGGCTTTGTGACTAACCAATTAGGGGGTGACTACTAAAAAGGGGCCTAAAGAGGCTTATTAATAACCTAAATGATTTGATGAATAAAAAAGGGCCACAATGAATTAAGTGTTGTTGACCTTATTTTTTGAATGAAATGAAAATTTTATATGAAGTTATAAATCAAATAAACCATCTAAGTTAAATTTAAGTAGATCAAATTTAATCAAATATAACTAAAAAACTCATAAGAACTTAAAGAACACCTCTTAACTCAAATTAAAATCAATTCAGTCCATTACAAGTTTGAAACTCCCATGATTGTTAACTTATTAAGGTTATATTAAATCTTTGCCATCCAAGTTAAACCTAATCATAAATGAAAATTAGTTAAATATCATTTTCATAACAATAATTAATTATTCCAAGTTCAAACTAAGTTAGCTAAATTCAAATAGATACAAATCCTCAGTTGATTTAATCATGGTCCATTAAGGATGTTTTTTAGTTAAAATCTCAGATGAAGAATTCCTAAAGAATTAATAAAATCTAAATTCAATAAGATTTTAGCTCATATGTAAATTTAAAATACAATTTAAACCAAAATTCTAATTGAATTCAAAATTTAATTGTTAATGGTCTCAATTTATCAAATTAATCTTGAATAAAATATATCTTGGTTTAATTAGCCTTTAGCAAAATTATCATTTATAAGATATAACCTAAAATTTTCTTGAATGAGATCAATTAGGTTGATTTCAATCTCAAGGTGCCTGGATGATCTTTTGCTAGTCACCTAAATCTATTGCATTAAACTCCATCTATTCAAAATTATATACATAAAATGAAGTAATTACAAAGTTTTAAAGCTTCCTTAAGCTCCGATCAAATGGCTATGAAATCTCCAATGTCCATAACCAAAAATTGTGGTCCTCCCTACCTCATCCATGTCTACTCACCACCTCACATGCTCCACTTCATGTAAACATTTGAGGGCAATCATAAAGTTGATCATAGCAATTGATTTATAACCTCTTGAGGAGCACTATGGTCATTACTACACATAAAAATGAATTAGATAAGTCAACCACCTCAACGCTCCCCCTAATTTGCCTTTTTGATCCTTTTAGGCAATCAAGGGCACTTTGAAAACTCATCAAAGCCTTTGTTCTTGAATTAATTAAGGGTGTTTTGGACTTTGCATAGCTCATTTGAACTATCAGCAACATAGAAAGGAAAATTTTGAGATGCTAGTTTATTAGCAATTCCAGATAATTCTCTAACTGTGTGAAGCTCCACAAGTTATCCCTGAGCAAGAACAAAGTTTATTCTGTCTTTCCGAGATCTCCCAATCACTGCTTCAATCAATTGCAAGTGAATCATTACTGGTGGTGGTTGATCTTCAACCTATTCGATTGTGGGTGTTGCAACTTGTAAAGAAGTAATTCTTCAGTCCTAGGCAAAGGTTATGAATAGATCAAAGTAGGCTGAATCCACCCAGTAATGATAACCATTTTTAGCCTTTTAGTTTGGCTTTAGGTGTTCACACTTTGTGAAGTGAATGAGAGAAATCTTAGGATCCAATCTATAAAGCTTTTGTGTTTGTTTATTTATCCTTTCCAGTACAAGAGTATATAATTTTAGTGTCTCCATTGCTTGAATTAGGGGCATCTTAGTGGATGATCTTCATATTTCACTAGAGCTTGAAGATGATCACTTGATCATATGTTTACAAGGTTTGGATCGAATATCTGAACTCGACATCATGTTACCCGTGGCCTCTGTCCATATCTCTTGTGCTTTCCTTGTTGGGATAGCCATGCATGTGTTGGGTGGAAAGGGATCCAATTTTGAGTAATAAATTAGTAAAATTAATAATAAACATTTAAACTTTCAAAATTCATATAAAATTTATTCTAATCAAAAATCTAAAAATTATGATTGACCCCTCGGAATTGAATTCAAAGAAGAGCTTAATAAAAATAAAAAGCTCCAAATTTTTTTATGCAATGATTAGAGTAATTTTAAAAATAAAGTTATTAAAATTAAGTCTAAAATATCAAACAAATGGAGTTGAAACTTCCACTGAAAGTTTTTATGAATATTTTCAACCTTCATGAATTTTTTCAAAAATTGATGTGAATAGTTTGATGAAAAATAAAATTTTAAATTGAAAATATATACATAAATAATTTATTAATTCGAAAATTAAAAAATTAAGAAAGGTTAATTAAAAAATTATATTTAATTTTTATAATTAAAAAATTGCTAATCACTTAATTTAAATAAATATTAACAAAATAATACAATTTAATCATTACAACTTTCAAAATTCGTAGATAATTCAAATTTAAGTAATAGAGGCCCATCAATACAAATTCTAAGTAGCATTCCAAAATAAATATTAACAAAATAATACAATTTGAATTGTTTTTTCCAATTGACATTTTTGCTTAGCTCATGTTACATCGATGTAATATAATTTTTTTTGAAATTATGGTTAACACTAAAGCATATTAAATATAAAATATTTTTATATATATTTATCAAATTGTTAGTATTGCTATTCCATAGTGCTTGATGGCAACTTTTTTTAAAATATTATTAATTTTAATATTATAAATAATTGCATCATAGCTTAATATTCATTTAAAAATGAAAATTTGTATTATTTAGTATTCCTATTAATTATATAATAAATATCATACACAAATTTTATTGTCCACAAAATAATTTCTATATCGACTTTTAATAATAAACAATACAAATAGTTTAATTTCAAATGCAATAACATACCATACAAATATTTTATGTTACTATTATAATATAATATTAATATCTTGTAGATGATTAATTGATTAAAATAAACTACAATACAAAGTATTTATATATTAATATTATCACATAGTATTAACATCCTATATTTGCATATTATTTCTACATTAATTTTATTAACATGAATTAAAATTAATTTGAGAACTAGTACTACTGAAATCCAACCTCTAGGTTGACTAATTTTCTATTAATAGGAATTTGAGTTAAATCTACATTTTTACATCTAATATTATCCAAGGACGAATGACATAAATTATTTGGAAGTAAATAAAAGATATTTAATAAAAATATATGTTATTAAATATTGAAAAATCATCCTCAAATACTACTAAACTTCCAAGTACGACCCCTACAAGACTTGGCCATACAACGATGAATGCAAATATTGAAATTGACTTGAAATTTAGATAAAATTAAGTCAACAAGTTTAGATGTTCTGGTAGAAATTGAGAGAAAAAAAATAAATTTTTACTGAGTTTGTGAAGGGAGAAGAAATTAGGAGCCAATCATCCCTAACATCTAGCCTCTTTTTTTTTTGAAAAAAAACTGCCATGTGGTGGGGGTGACTTCCACCACAATGATCGTTGTAAAATTGTGGTGTTTTAATTTAGAGTCATTGGGATACCACACAGATCTTAGGGAGGTACTTAATGAAGTAATCGAGTACGATATTAAGGTATGATTCACAATCTTGAAAGATAAAAATATCACCCTACAATGAACCTAATCATCTAATAAGGACTCCTAAGGCAGATGAGTCTTCGTATATATCAGAGATCTTTCCCCTTCTTTACATGGAGAAGTAAAATAGAGTTTATTTTATGCCTGGTTCCTTAGTTTCCTATGGATGCAAGCTTGCATAGTTAATTACATCTTAGGAAATAGGAATTTACTAAGAATACTCTCGATTAAAGCAATCAATAAATATCTCCAAAGACTTCAAAGTTAGACTATCAAAGATTTAGGTATTTTGAAAATCAAGTGAGAAAGTTCAATTTGGAAGACTTATTTTCGGGTTCTAAAAGAAGATAAGTAGAGAGCACTCATGATACTAGGAAGCTTAGTGAGCACTCCAATATATTCTATAGTGAGGCTTTATATATTTGAAAGCGAGTTTATTTTTATTTGAATTAAAATTTTATTAGGATGTTAGGGCTTACAGTCCATCAATACAAGATTGTGGAAATGTCTAAGAGGTGAGGACTTACCGTCGTAGCCCGAAGAAATAAATAGCCTTAGATCATAAGTCTAGGATGCTTTAGCACAAGCTAAAAGCACGATCTAAGTCTAATAAAAAATGAGACATAGTGGTTTACCTCCATAAGAGAGGATAAACCCATCCCGACTCTTCTGAACTTACATCGCCTGGAGTGGCCCCCAGCTAATATCTCCTACGCTTTAAAATCATGTAGGATGGTCTTATATAAGTGCAAGATAGCTAAGATGTTATTTAAATAGGAAGAAAACTAGAGCCCTAGACTCACACCCTAAGAGACTAGATCATGACTAACATGAAAACATGACTTAGACTAAATGCAAAAAATTATAATTTTTTATATTATTTTTGACACATTCATTCAAACAAAGGCTTAGGACAATTATGCTTATATCATGATGAAATAAGATCATGGGTTAAATCAATGGGAAGAGGTGTTCTCCACAACAAGGGATGCCCTCACAGGTCAAGCATTCCCCTATCATGCAAGAATGGAGACCTTCCCTATTTAAGAGTGAAATAACATGATATGCATGATTGTTGTAACATACATCATTCAACTAAGGGGTTGCTAAATCTTTTAATTATCTTGATTATAGTATAAGCTTTAAGGTGAGGTTATGCGTTATATTTAAAATTTAATTATGAGTTGTTTAATGGGGGTAGAAAGATTTAATTTTATCTTAAAGCACCTACTGCATCTAGGCCACACATTCAATCATCAAACTTAAGAAACTTATGAAAAAATATGCCATTTCTATTACACAAGCTAGACATGATAATCAAACATTCATAAATTTTCCTAAAAGAGTAAAAGATCGATGCATCCGGGTACCACTGTACACCCCAGAAAAGAGATACATTGGGTACCAAACTCTACCCAAATACCACCCGTATTATAAAAAATGTTATAATTATAATTAAATAGATACTATGGGGGCCTTTATTCTTTACACTTCTTTCGCTCTTCTTCCATTGGTTTCATTTTGCTCTAGGATTCATAGGGCCTCCCAAGTCTTTGCCTTCTAGCCATTGCTCATCCTAAATACCATATAACTAATCCTAATTCTTATTGCAAAATTACATATTTATGGAAAATAAAATCTAACTACACCTGTAAAATAGATGTTAGCTAAGCAAACATACAAACCAAGTAGTTATATTCCATAATTGAACTTAGCACCATGCACATGGGTAACCAAGCCCACCTATCCTTACGGATTATGCAAAGGGGGATAAGTAACCTACAAGCAAAAGCATTTATATTTATTTATTATTTCAATGGCCCCTTTAGCATAATCCTCTACTTAAAATATCATTAGGCTAATAGCGACCTCACATCCAATCTATACATAAGTAAACCTAACATCCAGTCTAAAATATTACATCACAAAATAAAATACAACATCACAACATACACCGTTCTAACATAGAGCTAGAAGTAGTGACTTAGTATTCTAATATGTGTGCTTAAGCTTAGTGTGGTATGTCTTAACTAGGCTTTAGATTTATAATTGTCTATAGTTTGGAATATTCAAGTTAAACATGAGGGAAGGTTTCATTTCACTTTATTAAAAGGAATGGTTAATTTTAATTGGTATTTTCTTCTATTTTACTTAGTATTTACTAAACAACTAATTGTTATAAAGGGAGGAAAGAGGTTTAACCCCCTTCATCCCTACCCGAAGTTATTTTCTAATGGCATGTTGTTATGATTTTGATTCCTTTTAGTGAATGATTTATTAAACATTTTATTAATCTTAAATTTGAGTTAGTCTTAAAGAATCCTATTCAAACATGAAAGGCATCTTAAGACCAATGCGATTGAGTTACTATCACATTAATAATATTACATCATACCTCTTCATCATCAATAACATGCATATGATATTGAACTTAACATATCTATACATGCAATATACATGTGTATTTTTGGCACACTTGAATTATTAATTCATATATTTTTTGGCAGAAAAGAGAGATTTCATTCATTAGCTAAGTATACATACACATGTATTAGAGATTTAAGCAAGTGCGTGCCATTGTTTAACTAGAGAAGTATGGTAATCTAAGACCTCCTTGGGGCTACTTAAAGCCTCGTGTTCACAGGATGTCCAGACTATATACTTGCTATCCTAAATACATATAAATAGATACACAAACATAAGAATGAAAATCATGCAAAAGATTGTATATTAGCAAATCATTTACCCATGTAAAGTAAAGCTCTATCCAAATTCTAGCATATATAAATATGAATGAAATTAAGTAAGTACGTGACATTATAAAACTAGAAAAGTGAGGTAATATAACACTTCCTTAGGGCTACATAAAACTTAATATTCCCATGATGTCTAGACTATATAGTTACTAACATTGAAACACATATAAACATACACATGAATCATGAAAATAGAACAATCCTTTAACATGTTTAAGCTATAAGCAAATGTAAATCACATATAATATTCATAGCTAACACCACTCTAAATTTTCATCATTAACTTATAATTTTGAAAATAATTTGATGTTTATTAGTGATAATAGCCACACCATATAATAATATCAATTCAACATATACAACTAAAACATAGATAACCATATTCATTTAAATCTTTTATTTGAAAAAAAAAACATGGATACATGATACAAATGACATAAATTTATAATGATTGAAAAAGAATAATTAAATATTGTCATTATTGACCTCACTTTTAGAGTGAGGATTCAATCTCCTCTTCTTAGACCTAGGAGTATTCTAGACACTAAGACTTCCTTAGTCGTAAGACACTTCTAGCAGTTAGGTGAACACTTAACCTAAGCCTAGAGACTTAGAAGGGTTAATCATAAGATTAGGCTATGCCCTAGGACTTAGGGAGGTCCATTGACCCTATAGCCTTAACCCAACTTATGTTCATCTTCTTAAGCCATAACCAAACCTCAAATTCAATTCAAATACCAAATTTAAATTGAAATTCAAATCCAAACCAAATGATTGAAATCTATAACCAATTTCAAATTGAATCAAATCAAATCAACCCTTCCTAAGCCCTATGATTTTAATCCATGGACTTAGTCAAAACCCCTTTAAATCAATCCAAACTCAATTGATTTTCTCATAGATCAATTATTTCCTCAACTATTTTTCCAAATATATATCAAATTGACATTCAAATAACCTTGATCAAAGCTAAATTAAACCCATTCCAAATCTAAGCTATGTGACCTACCTTCATGAGCTTAGCCAAATTTGCCTTCAAATCAAACTCAAGTTAATCTATTTTCTCATAAATCAATCATATCTTCAATCATCTTCACAAATATAAATGAAATATATATTTAAATCATCAAAACTAAATCAAACTCTTCTCTAAGCCCTATGACCTACCTCCATAAACTTAGCAAAATTTGCCTTCAAATCACTTCAAACTCAATTGATTTTCTCATAAATCAATCATATCTTCAATCATCTTCACAAATATAAATAAAATATACCTTTAAATCATCAAAACTAAATAAACTAAATCAAATACTTCCTAAGTCCTTTGAGCTAATTTCATGGACTTAGCCAAGATCTCATCCAAATCAAGCCAAAGTTAATTGATTTTCTCATGAATCAATAATTCTTCCAATCATCTCTCCAAAAATAAATGAAATTTACAATCATCAAACCAAACCAAAATCAACCCAAGTCAAACCAAAATTAGCCATCTTGACTTGAAATATCTAAATGAACCAAAACTCATCCAAACCCAAATCAATTGCAATTGAATTTATATATCAATCCCAAATCCATATATAAACTCAACTAAGCTCAACTCAACCCAAAATTAAGCCAACTAAACCCACTTAGGTTCCTTTGACCTAAAGTGACCTAAAGGACCCATTTGAGCCAAGTTTCAATCCTACCAAAATTGGATGGAACCAAGCCCACCAATACCTCCTATCATGATTGTTGATCACCCTAGGTTGATCAATTATCATAAATTGGGTCAAACCAAGTCAACTTGGTCCTTTGACCAAGTCAACTCTCTTAACTCATATGAACCCAAACTAGCCAAATTACAACCTAAGCCAAATCCCTTAAAACCAATGATTCATACTAACTCAAAATCAATATTTGAACATGACTTGATCGTCAATTGAGCCAAACCAAACCCAATTGGCCCCCTCGACCCAAGTTGACCCAAATTGACCTAGAATACCAAATTGGGTCAAATCAAAATATAAACCAAATTGATGGCAACAAATGGCTCAAGTTCATTGCAAATTGATTGTTGAACTTGACCAAAGCCCCAATTGAACTCAATTGCCTATTTAACCCAAATTGACCTAAAGGGTAAATTTGGTCTAAGCCTTAACCAAATCAAAATTAATTCAAACCAAAGCCTACAATCATCTTCAATTGGTCAACCAAACCCAAACCAACACCTAACCAAAGTCAATTTGGCCAATCTGGTCAAATTGGTCAACATGACCCATTTGACCCAAATGAACTCAAATGAGCCAAAATCAAATCTAAGCCAAACCAAACCAAACTAATGAAACCAAAATATCCTAAATGATCATATGAACTTGACCCAACCCTTAATTTGCCATAATTTTACCAATTGGTCAACTTGACCGAACCTAACTAAATTTGACCTATTTAAGTCAAATTGAGCCAAACCTAATCAAATCAACTCCAAATGACTTGAAATTTGGGCTAACCCACTTTTAACTCATTTTAAATATGCCCAAATCAAATTCATTATCAAATGACCATTATACTCTTAGGTCAATGGTATCACATGAGACAAATCATCCATGTAAGTGGTCATTTTCATTCCTTAGACACTTGACACTCTCCCAATGGTCCAGCTAGGAACTAAGGGCACTGCCCAACTTGACCCAAGGGGTGGTTGGGTTGGCCATGACCCGTGGGAGGTGAACTCACCTCAGCTTCTCCATTGGAGCTCTTGGCTTGCATAGGACATCCATTATCCCCCTTGGCAGCCACTTCCAAACTTCACCCACTCAAATCGAGCCAGCTCAACTCCTCCCTACCATCCATGACCCTCTAAGGTGGTCGGACAGCCACTAGAAGCCAAACCAGATCAGTCCATTCAATCAAGAGGAGGAGGGGGTATATCCCACCCCCCACCCCCCCATTTCAACTCCAAATGATCACTTGAGCATTATCAGGATCCTAGCTACCCAAAATGAGCTACTAGAGCCATTTCCTAGGCTCTTAAGCTCGTTCCCTCATCGAAAAACTCCATTCCCGATCATCGTAAAATAGGATAGCTCCATTTCTGACCCAACTCCTCTATTTCTCAACCAAATATAAATTAACTTCACACACACCATCTCTACACTCGGCTAAGCAAGAACGAATCGCCTCTCGAGCACTTCGACTACCGAACATGTGACTTCGATCAACACCGACCTCCAAATCATCAATTTGTGGCCTTCTGAGTGAGTGGAGAGGAATTAATCCAATTGCTGCTCAACAGGGTTTCATCTCCACTAAACGAAGCTTCCCCGATTGATTATGCCACCGGTCTTGAGCTCTGATGAGGTATTTCTCCATAACTGAGCTTTTGGTGAAAATGGGTTGGAGCTTTTTGAAGGGAACTTGCATGTCGTGTGATCATGACTGTTGGATCCCTTCGGATCCATCGTGTGAAGGTCTGGGATCCATTTGGAGTCATCTTGAGCTTGGGTGAGCTCTGATCGAGTGAGGAATGGTGGGCGACCTCTATCACTCATCGCTTGGGGGACGATCGATCATGCACCATTTGTTCTGCATGATTAGAATGAACGATCGTGATTAATTTGCTAGCTAAATATTAATTTAATCCCCTAACAGATTGTGTATTCGATCTATGCCATCTGATCTGAGATCGGACGATGGAGATGAAAGTGCATCCGCCACCAACTACAAAGGTGGTGAGTCAGATGCATTTAAGTGACCAATCTCGCGACGCCATGTGGAAAGTGCATCACGTCAGCAGCCCGCATGACACCAATGGGATTAAGCTTAATTAGGGCTAATTAATTAATTTTTGTGGCTAAATCTTTCATAATTCATAACAAATTGTAGAAAAATCCAAAAATGCATATAAATACTCATTTTAAAGGTATTTTAGAGGAGAATCATTTAAAATTAACCCCAATTAACTTTAAATAGTAATTAAGGCTAGATTTGGGTTTAATTGAAAACTTAATTAGCTTAATTATTTCTTAATTATTCAATTAATTAATTTTAAATTTTTTGAGATTGTTTAGTCGGATGACCTCCACTGGGCTACTTGAAGCCTCATATTCTTAGGATGTTCAAACAATAGACTTTAAATAGTACATGTCATTTGATTATCTCACTTCCCTAGTTTAATAATGACATGTACTCATTTGGTATCATTATGATGTACTTTGATATTAGAATTTAGATAGAACTTTAATTCATATGCCTAAATGATTTAATTAAATAAAATACAATCTTTGCATGGTTCTCATCTTTATAGTTGTGTATACATTCATATGTATTTAAGATAGCAAGTGTTTAGTTTGGACATCCTGAGAATACGAGACTTTAGTTAACCCTAAGGAGGTCATTTAATTACCTCACTTCCCTGGTTTAACAACGCCACATACTTGCTTACATCTTTTACACATGTGTAGATATGCTTAATTAAAGGATGAAAAATCCCCTTTTGTTACAAAAAAATACATGCATTTATATTCACATAATTCATTAGCATGTGTGATACATAAATTAGTGCTCTCTTTTTCTTATTCATGTATAGATTTACATAGGTTTGGAATGTTAATGGGTATATAGTCTGGACAAACCAGGAATATGAGGCTTTAGCTAGCCCCAAGGAGGTCATTTGATTACCTCACTTCCCTAGTTAATAATGACACATACCTATTTAATTTCATCCTTATATATTTTTGTATAAGAATTTGGATAAAGCTTTAAATTTACATACATTAAATAATTTAGTCAAATAAAATGTGAACTTCAAACATATACATGCATTCATCATTCAAGTGTGCTAAAACATGTTGTATGTATAGATATGCTAAGTATTAAATCATATGCATGATACATATGATGGAAAGAAATGATTTAATATATATCATGTGGTAGTAATTCAATTAGATTAATCTTAAGAAGCCTTTCATATTGAATAATGTCATTTAAAGCTAAACTTAAAATTAATTAAAAATCATTTAATAAGCCCTTCATTAAAGAGAACTAAATCAAATTAATATGCTTTAGTAAGTGGTTGAAGGTAGGGATGGAAGAGAGTAATCCTCTTTCTTCTCTTTACAACACTTAGTTGTTAAGTGTAAATCAAATGAAATAAGATAAAATACAAATTAAAATTTGCAAATCAATTAAGCAACTTAAAATTAAACCAACCTTTATGTTAACTTAAATGTTTTCTGAACTTAGAAAAATATAACTCTAATGCTTAGTTAAGACATATCACACAAGACCTTAAAAAATATACTAGAATTAAGTCACCACTTCTAGCTCTAAGTTAGGACAGGGTATGATTTAATGTATATTTTATTTTATGATGTATTATTTTAAATTGGATGTTAGAGTGTATACTTCGTAGACTAGATGGTAAGTCGATATTAGCCTAATCATATTTTTTGTAGGGGATTATGCTTAAGGGATGCTTAAAATAAATATGAATTCTCTCACTATAGGTTGCTTAAACTCTTAAGCATAATCCAAGTTAGGACATGTGGGCTTGGTTACCCATATGCAGGGTGCTAAGTCCAAATTATACATATAACTGCTTGGGATTGTATGTTTGTTTAGCTAACATCTATTTTGTAGGTGTAGTTTGATTTACTTTTCTTATATAAATATAATTTTGCAATAGAAATTAGGATTAGTGCTGTGGAGGATTAGGATGAGCAACGACCAGAAGGCTTTACTCTAGGGTGCCCTATGATGCCTTTAAAACAAACACATCCAAATTCAAGAAGGAATGAAGAAATGAAGACTCCCATAGCATTTAATAAAATAATAATTATTCTTTTATATACCGGGTTATATAAGGGTAGAGCTCGGCTACCCATCTTCTCTTTTTTGGGTTATATGGCAGTACCTGACCATACTGACCTCTTATTCTTTTATGGTAGTTATAAAATTATTTGAAGATTTATTTAAATTATGAATTATGATTGCATCTTTTTCATAGTCTTCTTTATGTTTGATGCCTTAATGTGTGGCCTAGATGCGTCAGGCTCTTAGCATAAAATAAATTTTCTACCCAACTAATCACTCATAACTAAATTTTAAACAACTCATAACCTCACCATAAAGCTTAAGCTATAATCAAGATAATTAAAAGATTGAGCAACCTCTTAGCTGTATGGTTGTATGTTTCACACCATGCATGCATATTCTTTCTCTCTTGAATATGAAGGATCTCCATCCTTGCATGATAGAGGAATGCTTGACCTGTGAGGGATTCCCATATGGTAGAGAACACCTTCTTCTAGTTGATTTGGCCAATAACTTATTTTCATCATGCATTTAGGCATATTAAATCCTAAGGCCTTTGTCTAAATAATGTGTTAAAAAAATGAAATAAAATTTGAAAAGATTTTGCATTTGTAGATTAAGTCATATACTCATACCACTCATGCTCTAGTCTCTTAGGGAGTGGGTTTAGGACTTAGTTTCTTTCCAATTAAATAACTACCCTAGCTATCTTGCAATTCATAATACCAGACCACATGGTTTTAAAGTCATAGGAGGAGTTAGCTGGTGGCCACTCTAGGCAGTTATAAGTTTAGAAGTTGGGTGGGTTTACTCTCTCTTATGGAGATAAACCATTATGTCCACTTAAACAGATTTAGGTCATACTTTAGCTCATGCTAAAAGAATTTAGCATCTCTTTGGTTAGCATTTAATCAGCAATATCTTAATTTCAACATTTCAAACATATAAAGCCAAACTA
This sequence comes from Cymbidium sinense, assembly GCA_021442155.1. NCBI lineage: Eukaryota > Viridiplantae > Streptophyta > Magnoliopsida > Asparagales > Orchidaceae > Cymbidium > Cymbidium sinense. Next base: position 58,835,879 of record CM038231.1, read on the forward strand.
TATGGTATATTGGAATGCTCACTAAGTTTCTTAGTATCATGAGCATCTCCAACTTTCTCTCATTGGATTCTAAAAATAATTCTTCTCCTTGAACTTTCCCAATTTATCTTCCAAATATAACTAATCCTTTGATAGTCTAGCCTTGAAATCTTTGGAGGCCATAATTGCCTAATTTAATTGAAAGTATTCTTAGGGAATCTTATTCTCTAGGATGTAATTAACTACGGAAGCTTGCCTCCATAGGGAACTAAAGAATCCGACTTAAAATAAACCTTGCTTTACTTTTCCATGTAAAGTAGGGGAAAGATCTCTAGTATATTTGAAGACTCATTGTGCCTTAGGAGTCCTTATTAGGTGATTAGGTCCATTGTAGAGTGATATTTCTATATTTTGAGATAGTACATCATACCTTAATGTCATACCCGATCACTTCAATAAGTATCCTCTAAGATCTGCGTGGTGTCCCCACATTCAAAAATAAACACCATAGATTTTTCTAGCGACTCCGCTGGGGAGATTTCCTTTCTCCATCTTTAGTAGATAATTATTATCCCCAAGTATCGATAGTAGACTTATATTTTATATAAGCCTAAGACTATCTTTCTTTCCATTGTCAGTTAGGTTATTTCATCCTTAAGCAAAGCTAGCTAACATCCTTTAGGTTCTAGGACCTCACACCATGTAGGTCTTAAAACCTCTATTGGGTCCCCAAATAGGTAAAAAAAATAAATTAACTAATGAAAGGAGATGACTAAATTTAGAGCCTCTTTACCACTAGCTCGGTGAGGCAAAGTTCATCCCATATTCAAGAAAATTTCAATAAAATTCAAATTAAACAAGTAATGTCTTTTGTAAAATTTTCCAAAACTACTTTTTATAAATATTTTTTTTTTAAATTCACTTTATATAACATAAATTTTGCAAAATATAAAACTTTCAAATCTCTTTTCAAATAATAAAGATAACCAAACCTCATTTAACATACTTAAATTTGTTAAATGATGATCCTTTTCAAAAATCAAATATGCATCATCAAAACCCTTTTCATTTTTTTTAAAAGTATATTTTTTAAAATAAAATCAGTCAATCAACCAACTCCATTTAACATACCCAAATTTTTTAAAATGAGTGTTTCTTCAAAATATTTCAAACACATTTTTAAAAATTAACTAACCCCATTTAACATACCTAAATTTGTTAAGTGGAGTTCCATTTTAAAAATCAAAACACAATCAACATCAACATATAATTGAACTCCACGTAACATATCCAAATTTGTTAAGTGAGAGTTCTCTTTTTCAAATTCAACATCACACACAAATTAAAACACATTTGAACATTTAACATGAAATTTCAAATGATCACTTTTAAAATCAAAATACAAATCAAATAAGAACTTCATTTGACATACCCAAATTTGTTAAATATGTGTTCCATTTTCAAAGTCAAACATCATTAAACAACATGTAAAACATAATGAACTCTATTTAACATACCCATATTTGTTAAATAAGAGTCCCCTTTTCAAAAAATCAGACCAAAATAATCAATACATCAAAGACACTTGAACCTTACTTAACATACGTAAATTATTTAAGGGTCCCATTTCAAATCAAAATATCAAACACATTTAGGCCTTACCCAACATACCTAAATTTGTTGAGTAAGGGTCCCATTTTTAAATCAAATCAAACACAACAAACATATGCCAAACAAATCATCATAAACAAAATGCTATCAAAAATTTTCAAACATATAATTGAACCTCATTTAGCATACCTAAATTTTCTAAGTGAAGGTTCTAAATCAAACTTCAAATAAAGGATAAAAAATAAATATATCTCTAAAGTCTCTCTTAATAAATGAACCCCACTCAACATACCCAAATTTGTTGAATGTGGGTTTCAAATCAAAGTCAAATCATATGGAAAAATCTCTCCTCAAATTCCTAAATCTCTATAATTTAAATGAACCCAACTTAGCATACCAAAATTTGTTAAGTGTGGGTTCAAATTCCAAATTCAAATCTAAAAATTAATAATTGAAGGCAGTTATCAAAGCAAGGATCTGATTCAGCTCTATTTCAAATGTAGAGATACCAGCTTAGTTCTTAGTCCCTTTTGTGATCAGTCTTCCACCATGTCTGTCGGCAAGATGATCTTCTCTTTCTCGTCTGGTGTGGATTTGGTTGTGGATTAGGCCATACTCACCATTACCACCACACATGTGAATCAATTTGTGTATGGCTTAGAAGCTATTAGAGTCACCTGTGAGGGGCCAACCCTCACGACCGTTAATAGGGATTGGGTGGTAGGACAGAAGCCACTCCTCTGCTTTGACATCCCATTGAATTTTGAGTTTCCCTCATTGAAGAGGAAGGTTGGTGTGGTTCCCACATCCTGATCAACATTAGTGCTTGTGCCAGTGCCAGTTGTTTCAATACATGTTCAGTCAGCTACCTCTATTACTATCCCAACGAGGGTTAACACCTCCTCACTAATTTCCCCCATTATGAAGGGGAAGGCTATCTTGGCCTTTGAGATAGTATACCCTACCTATAAGGTAGGTTCTAGCTCATGCTCCACTCCACTTACCAGGATGCAATGACGCAACAAGAACCAAAAGATTAAGCGACACTATGAGCATGAGGCAAGGCAGAATGATGATGCCTCTCATGTGGCTGAGGAGGGTTCCCCTCATGAGACCTCTCTACTCTTGAGTGGTAGTAGGTTTCACCCCCTCTCAACTTTGGATAGAGAGGAAAATTATAGGAGGATTGCTGCATTGCCTCCATCACCAGCACAGCTTGATACCCCAGCTAGGGACAGGAGGAAGCCCTATGCCAGTCTACGATCCATTCTACGCAGGGTCAGCAGAGCTCATGGACACTCGGAGTCCAACATTTTACATGATTTGAGGAGTTTGATCCTTTGGAGCGTTAGGGGTCAAATTCATAGAGACAGAGCCGTGGAGGCTAGAGTCGCTGCCCAAGCAGGCAAGCGAGAGAGGAGGAGGTAGACCATACAGTCGGTGGCCTTCGCTTTAATAGACTTTCTTGATTGTTGCCCTGTTAGGGCCGGTCATTTAGACAACATCATTCTCACTGCCATAGTTTGACATAGTAGGAGATCTCTGACCATGAGGCAGTCGGTGTTCTTACCATCACACTGCTCCACTCACTGTCCACCATCACCCGTCTACCTTCCAGCATCTACCACTCCCACCAAACTTCAGAAGCCCCCATCTCTAGAAATACCATCTCCATGGGTGATCTGGCTATGGCCTAAGGATCCCGTTCCATCCATTCCACCTGTTGAGGTGAGATCGAGCTCCCTTGCATGACCTTCCACCTCAGCCATGGTTAAGAGGGAGTGGGGACCCAAGAGCATCATCATTGCAACACCTCCATAGAAGTTAGAGGGATAGAGGGGAAGGGACACAGACATAGTCCCCATGGAAGTTGAGCTAGTTAGGGGACACCCCACCAGCATAGTTAGTTCAGTGCATACATTCTGTAGATCACAATCTTATGGTTAGTCGACAACCAGTCTACATTTTAGTATAGCCAGACAGAATAAATGACCAATCTTTAGATGACATCATAGAGGACTACCGCATTTCAGTTAAGCAGATTGTTAGTAGTGATCACTCAGATCAGAAGGAGGGTAGAGTTAACTTTGATCCTGATGAAGATGACATATTGGATGATACAACCGAGATCCACATGGTCGACACCCAAGGATCCTTGCAGTGAAATCAACATAGTCAGGAAGGTGCTATGATCGAGGAAGGTGACACCTCCCACTTGACCCAACACCTCCTCCACCAGCTTAAGCAGAAGGATGATCAGATAGACAGGATGGAGAAGAGGGTAGAGGAGTTAATGATAGTGGTCTTAACATTGTAGAACCCAACTCCAACCTTCTCCTATGGTAGCTGACCGGCCAGAGTTGGTACATACTTTAGATCATCTTAAGTGCTCTTCACAGATGATGACATTAGTAGTTTGCATAGGAAGGTCACAGATAGCACCTCCATGCATTAGAAGAATATTAAGCATATGGTGGAACAGTAGGTGAAGGAGGTATTGGCACAAGCCAGGAGGAGCTCATCCATTCCAAAGGGTAGACCATACTCGGAGGAATTCGATGTAGTTCAATACCCCAAGGGTTTTGTGCCACCATCCATCAAGATCTTTAATGGTAGTGGGAACCCACGGTAGCACATTGCACATTATAGAGTCAGTTGTTGCAATGTCGATGGCAGTGACACAATCCTATTCAGACTTTTTATCAATAGCTTAGCAGAGGTTGCATTTGATTGGTACGCTGAATTGCCCAATAGTTCGGTGAAGATTTTTATTGAGTTGGAGCACCTCTTCATCTAGAGGTTTGCTGAAGCTCAGAAGAGGGTGACTGTGGGTGACCTTGAGGTAGAAAAATAGAAACTTAATGAGTTTCTTGTTGATTACATTCTCAGGTGGCATAATCTGAGCATGAAATATGAATCATAGCTGTCCGAACAGCGTGCTATTAAAATTATTCTTAAGAATATCCATGGCCCGATCGCCTTCATGCTTAAGGGCTTTACAAATAAAACTTTTGAGAAGCTAATCAATAAGACATCTATCCTACAAGAGGAAGCCAAAGAGTTGCCCTTTCTCGACCAATCATCTTGGTCCAAGCCACATAAAGTGTTTGAGAAGAGGCTGGGGACAGTTGTGCCAATGGACAGAGGGAAGCAGCCAACCAAAGTTTAGTATGAGAGACCACAAGCTATGTAGCCACCTTTACCACCTCCTCTTCCACCACCTCGGCCATCATACCGACCACCGTAGCTGCCACAATGGCCACTACCACCGCCACAACATCCTACCCATTAACGGTATTCATATCCACCACCAATTAGTTACTTTCCACCTAGTCTTACCAATATATTGATTATGTCATATTCATTTAAAAGGGAGGTAGTTAGGAAAATCTTCAAGAATCTCTTGAAGAAACCTAACTTTCAGTTACTAGAGCTTAAGAGGCCGGAGGAAGTGGGCAAGAGCAATGATCCTAGCTATTGCCCTTACCACCGCATGTTAGGCCATGTCTAAGAGAATTGTATCACTTTTAAGAACTGGCTTGAGTGCAATTACAAGTCAGGAACCATAGTCATCCCTAAGGAATACTTATTAGAACAACCATCTAGTTCTACTATAGTTATCCTTGGGGATACTTACGATCCTCTTAAGACCAAAGAAGGTTGGGATATCTCATTATCCCGTACCTCTAAAAAGATCATTACAAAGATAAAGAAACTTTCCTTGTAAATGCCTAAAGCAATTCATACCTCCAAAACCAAGGAAGGTTTTCTAGTTGTAAAGGACATCAGAGCGGCAGTCTCACTCCACCACTTTTAGCTTTTTTTAGCTCATCTTCAGGGCAAACTTTAATGCCTGCACTTACTTTACTTGATTTCTATCATATACCTCTACCTAAAAGGAAATCAGTAAAGAAAATTGATTCTACTTAAATATTTTCTACTTTTGATGCTCTTCATTTTATTCCTTTAGAAAAGCACTCCAAGTTAAAATAATAATAGCTCTAATAATTTTGATCCTTTCTTTTCTGATTTAGAGTAAGACTTTCCTTCTCTAAATCAGTTGGGTTCACCTCTTAAGATTGACTTGGAGTCATTCGACTCTGAGGACCCCATAAGAGAAGCTGTATGAATGACCGATGAGAAGGTAGAACTTACCACAAGCTCATCATTACAAGAAGTCATTGAAGTCAACCTATGTAGTGATAAAGTTCTACCTCCTAGGGTAGCACCTCAGGATAAATGTAAGTAAGTTTTTAGTTCCTGTGAATAGATAACCACTCCACATGATGCTCCATCTATAGATATGCTTATGGAGGACCAAGCCAAAGTTGATTACAACGTTCTAGCTTATCTTAAAAAGTTTCTAGCCAAGTTAAGCATATATGGCGCCCTCATCTTATCCAAAGAGATGAGGGAATCTCTAATCAAGGCCTTACTTGATCCAAAGATATGCTTAGCTCAGCTGACCGCTACTGAATAGGGAGCACACCACTCGAAGGACATCTTAGGAGTTACTTTCAGCGATAAAGACTTACTTCTAGGGATGATCGAGCATAACCATATTCTTTATATTATGATAGATGTTGGCAGATATAGGTTATCCAAAGTTTTGGTTGACCCAGATACATCAGTCAACATTATGAGTCTAAGAACCTTTGCTTATTTGAGGATTGACATCTCCAAACTCCAAAAGGAGAGGATAATATTGAGAGGATTCAATGAACAAGGCGGATGGGCCTTAGGCTCTATAATGTTTCCATTGGAGATAGATGATTGGAAGACTAAAGCCAAGTTTCACATTATAGACTTGGATACATCTTTCAATACTTTGCTTGAGAGATTGTGGATACACGGGAGCAACATAGTTCCATCCTCTCTACATCAGTGCATGAACTTCACGAGTGGTGGGAGCACTTACTGTATTAAAGGAAATCTCAAACCATTTACAGTTCATGTGGTCAGGATATATGAGGATATAGCCTACTACCTCCCCCAAAATCATAATATCTATTCTCATGAACTTAGTCAAAATCCCCATATAGGACAAAAAGAAAGAAAAGAAAAAGAAAAAGAGAGAAATAGAAAAATATAAAAGAAAAGAAAAAAGAAAGAGAAAATAAAAGGGAGTGAGAAATAGATTCAGGGGAGGATGAGGAGTCTGAGATTAGATTTTACCCACAGTTCGTTACTCCATTCAAACAAGAGAGTAGGATAATCCGACCTCCACCACGTAGAGGAAGAGGCTAGTCTAGAGGCAGTCTTAGGGGTGGAAGACCTCTTTAGTGGCCACCTAATAGGAGATATGTCCTATCTACCAGGAGTACACTTGATATCCATATAGACTTATAATATAGTTCAAAGGATGAGTCTTATATGGTTTTCACACCAACCAGCTCTTCTCAGTAGCAGACTCCTTTAGAGTGACATTTGAGCCAGACAGTGATAAAGACTGGGCTCCAAAAGTAAGGCATCAATGTATCCAAGTCTATAGCACTTAGAAACTTTTCAAATCACATTAACTCATATGAGGAGGTGTGCGTAGAAATGTTAGATGATCCATATGATTTTGAAGTCAAAGATGCACCACTAGAGTTCGAAGAGGAGATCAAGTCAACCATCGATGAGCTCAAAGAAATCAACTTTGGAATTGAAAATATTTCAAGTCCGACATACATCAGTTCCTCAATGAATGAAACTGAAACCAATGACTTAGTTAGGCTTCTAATTAAGTTTAAGGACTACTTTGCATGGAGTTATGAAGAGATGCCTAGATTGGCTCCTGACGTAGCGAAACCATAAACTAGCAATAGAGCATAGTGCTAACCCTATCAAGCAAGCTCCTAGACGCATGCGATTAAACATTGAAGAATAGGTGTTGACCTCACTTTTGGATTAAGTTCTTAATCTCCTCATCTTAGACTTAGGAGTCTTCTAGACACTAAGACTTCCCTAATCATAAGACACTTCTAAAATTAGGTAAACACTTACTTAAGACTAGAGACTTAGAAGGGTTAAGTATAAGATGAGGTTGTGCCTTAGGACTTAGGGAGATCCACCTACCCTATAGCCTAAACCCAATCAATGTACCTTCTCAAACCAAACCTCAAGTTCAATTCAAACACCAAATTCAAACCTAAATCCAAACCTAGATTCCAAGCCAAATGATTGAAGTTCATGATCAAATCTAAATTCAAAAATAGCCTAAGCCCTATGATTTTATCTTATGGACTTAGCCTTAGCAAAATTCAAATCAATCCAAACTCAATTAATTTTTTTACATATCAATTCAAGCCTTCAATCAATCTATCAAACTTACAATCAAACTCAATTTCAAATCCAATTTACCAAAATTTGCAATCATACCAAATCCTACCTAAGTCCTTTGAATCACTTTCATGAACTTGCCAAAATCCCATCCAAATCAATCCAACATCAATTGATTTTCTTATAATTAATTTATATCTTTAATCATCTTCCCAAATATAAATGAAATATACATTCAAACCATCAAGACTAAATCAAACTAAATCAAAATCCTAACCTAAGCCACATGACCCAACTCCATGGACTTAGCCAAATTCCTTCATTCCAAAAATCCAAAATCAATCGATTTTCTCATGATTCAATTATTCCTTCAATTATCATCCCAAATATAAATGAAATCTACAATCATCTAGCCAAACCAAAATCAACCCAAGTCAAACTAAACTTGACCCTTTTGACTTGAAATATTCAAATGAACCAAAACTCATCCAAATCCAAATCAATTGCAATTGAATTTATATATCAATCCCAAATCCATATATAAACTCAACTAAATCAAACTCAACCCAAAATCAAGCCAACTAAACCCAATTGGTTCACTTGACCCAAAGTGATCAATTTGACCTATTTGAACCAAAATCCAATTCAATCCAAATGAAAGTGAATTAAGCTAATCCAAACTTCATAACATTATTGTTGATCACCCTAGGCTGATTAATTATCACAAAATTGGGTCAAATTATGTCAACTTGGTCCTTTGACCAAGTCAACCTTCATAGCCCATATGAACCCAAACTAGCCAAATTGTAACCTAAGCCAAATCCCTTGAAACCAATGATTCATGCCATCTCAAAATTAATATTTGAACATGACTTAACCATCAATTAAGCTAAACCAAACCCAATTGACCCTCTTGACCCAAGTTGACCTAAAATGACCTAAAAGGCTAAATTAGGTCAAATCAAAATCTAAATGAAATTAATTGCAACCAATTACTCAAGTTCATTTCAAATTGATTGTTGAACTTAACCAAAGCCTCAATTGAGCCCAATTGACCCACTAGACCCAAATGACCTATTGAACCCAACTTGACCTAAAGGGTCGAATCAACCCAAAGCCCAATCAAATATAAATTAAACCCAACCAAAACCTACAACATATTCCAAATGATCAACCAAACCCAAACCAAGCCATGACTCAAGCCAATTTGGCCAATTGGGTCAAATTAGTCAACTTATCCCATTTGACCCAAATGAACTCAAATGAGCCAAAATCAAATCTAATCCAAACCAAACCAAACCAAAGTAATGACACCAATACACTACAACTGATCATATGAACTTGACCCAATCCTTGGTTTGATCCAAATTTACCAATTGGTCTACCTAACCCGATTTCACCCAATTTAATCTAAATGGGTCAAATTGAGCCAATTTGAACCAAATCAACTCTAAATGACTTGAAATTTGACCCAATTCTCTTTTTGACTCAATTCCAATCTGTCCAAACCATGCCAAATGATCATCCTACCCTTGGATTAGGGGTATCACATGACACAAATCACCCTTATAAATGGTGATTTCCCTTCTTCGACCACTTGACATTCTCCTATTGGTCCACATGAGCACCTAGGACACTGTCCAACCTAGCCCAAGGGTGGTTGGGTTAACCATGATGCAAGGGGAGGTGAAATTACCTCACCTCACCCATTGGAGCATTTGAAACACTAAGGACACCCATTAATCCCTCTTAGCAGCCACCTCCCATGCTTTGGCCAACCAAACTGAGCCACCTAGGATGATTCCCTGCCATCCCTGACCTCCATCGACAATCAAACAATCACAAAGAGCCAAACTCGGTTGAGTCATCTGATCCTTGGAATGAGGGGGTACACCCCCCTCATTTCGATCAAAATCAATAAGAGAACCTCAGTGTGAGCTAGAGAACCCTACGGGTCCCCTAGAGCTTCCTAGAGCATTTTTTGAGCTCCCCATAATCCCCATTGTTAGTTTCCTTCAAAATTGAAATAGGGAAACCATCCTCTCACTCCCATTTGCTCAAGGCTCAACTAAAGTGCAATTAATTTTGTGCACACCATCCTTGGAGCTAGTCGAGCAAGAATGAATTGTTCCCCAAGCTTCCCGATGACTGGAGGACTAATTTTGGTTGACGTTGAATACCAAAGCTTCGAGTATTGATCTTCCAAGCCATCCACCTCAAATTGGAGCTTGTGTTGATCAACAGGACTTCATCTCTACTAGATGAAGCTTCCTTAATCAAGATTACCACTGGTCTTAAGCCCCAATGAGGTATGCCATTGAAACTGATCATTTGGTGAAAATGCTTGAAGCTTTTTGAAGAAAATGTTCATCTCATGTGATCTTGGCCATTGGATCTACTATGATCAATGTTGTGAAGGTGTGGGATCCGCTTGGAGTCAATTCGAGCTTGGGTGAGCTCAGATCACGCGAACAATGGTGGACGGACTCCATTCTCCCTCGCTCGCATGATAATAGATCACACACCATCCATTTTGCATGATCAAAATGGATGGTCATGATTAGATATGATAGATCGATCTGATTTAATCATATTTAGCCATGGGATTAATCATGGCAGTTCGATCTTAGATCGTACGATGCACGAGAAAGCGCATTTCATCGCCACAAGCGGAGGATTATTTTTCCAATCCCCACAGCGTGAAAAGCTTATTGCGTTAGCACGCCACATGGCATTGACAGGATTAAGGGTTAATTAGGCTTAATTAATGTGTTTTAATGGCTGATATTTGTAAAAATCATAACTAATTATAAAAAAAATCAAAAAAATACAAATAAATACTTATTTTAAAGGTATTTTAGAGGAGAATTAGTTAAAATTTATTTTAACTAATTTTAACTAGTAATTAAGGCTTAATTATGGTTTAATTACAAAATTTATTAGCTTAATTGCTCCTTAATTACTTGAGTAATTAATCCCAAACTTTATGGGTTAATTTAATGGGATGACATCAGCCTCCCATGATTTCCTTCAGATTTATTGCTTAGTTAATTAATAAAATTGACTAATCAAGATTTAATTGCTCTCTTAAGTTAATTTATTATTAATTAATCCCATGAATAGCAATAGATTAATTAACTAAGTTATTAATCATTATTTAATATTGAATGAACCCATGGGATAAAAATAGGGCCTCCTTCCTAATCTATTTCCCTAAGTTCATTCCATCAATTAAATTTAAATAAATCATGGCTTAATTAATTAATTAAGCTACTTAATTAACTAAATTGAAATCATAATCACATAAAAACTTAATTAATGAAATCTTCGGGTAGATATTTAGGTGTTTAATAATCTAAAGTAGTTTAATGAAATAATGGTTAGTTCACATATGTGGAAAAATCATAAGAGTAATTAATTAAGTCCCTTAATTTAATTAACCATTAAGTGTGAGCCAATTGCATTAGACCCCTTTATTTCTTAGGATCATTGCAAATTTATTTTTCATGCATATCATGTTGGCTCATAATTATTTGGTTAATTATGTTAAGGTGACATAGAAAAGGGTTAATTAATGTATTTAATGTATACACAACTTAATTAACTCATAAAATCAACTTAATTACATTTCATTAAACCAAATTAATTAACAAACATGAGAATGGGTTAGGATCAACAAAACTCTTTCTCACATTCTTAAATCAAATCAAAATATGAAATTAAAAAAAGCATTAAAGAAGCTTTGGTTTACTTTAAAGGGTTTTATTTGATATGATTGCCCTTAGGGATTAATTTAATTGAATGAAATCATATGTTTACATTTATTTATTTCTTTCCAATTATGTTAGATGTTGTATGTCATCTGAAATCAAGCATTCATCTTTTCAAAATTAATTAAATCAAATGGTTTTCTTTTATGTAAGCTTGCATGTGTTGGATTAATTTATAATATGTGTGGCTATTATCACTAATAAATTCAAATTACTTTCCAAAGTCTATAAATCAATTACATTGATTAGAGTGATAGTAGTTATTGATACATATAGGTTTTCATGTGCTTATAGCTTAGATATGTGGAGTAAAGCTTCTTTTTCTTTAATTCATATGTAGTTTTACATGTATTTGAATATTAATAAGTATATAATCCAGACATCTTGGGAATACGAGGCTTTAGGTAGCCCCAATGAGGTCATTTGAGTTAACAACAACACATACTTATTTGATTTCATTCACATGTGTTTCTACATTAGAACTTGGATAGGACTTTAATTCACATGCGTAAGTATTTCAATCAAATTAAAGTACAATCTTTACATGGTTTTCCTTCCTTTATTTATATATGCATCCATATGTATTTGAGAAAAGCAAGTGTTTAGTCTAAACATCCTAAGAATATGAGGCTTTAACTAGCCCCAAGGAGGTCATTTGATTACCTCACTTCCCTGGTTAATAATGGCACATACTAGCTTATGTCTCTTACACATGTGTGTGAGTGTGTGTATTTAATTATGGAATTAGAACCTCTTTTCTTTCATTAAAAATGCATGCATTCACAATTAACTAAGTGATTGAATTAGTTAGTCATGTGATTTGGAGTCTTATTTCTTATATCCATGTATATGAATTTATATATGTTTGAATGCAAATGGGTGTATAGTGGGGACATCACGGGAATCTAAGGCTTTAGTTAGCCCCAAGGAGGTCATTTGATTACCTCACTTCCCTGGTTAACAATGACACGTACCAATTTAATTTCATCCCTATGTTTCTTTGTATAAGAATTTGGGTATAGCTTTAAATTAATATGATTACATAATTCAATCAAATGAAAGATATAAAATTCAAATGCATATCTACATTTATGATATAAGTGTTCTAAAAATATGTTGCATGTATAGATACACTGAGGATTAAAATCATATGCTTGTTACATGTGATGTAAAAGAATGATTATTATATGTCATGCAATAATAATTCAAACAAATTAATCTTAAGATGCCTTTAGTATTGAATGAGGTTTTTTAAAGTGAACCTAAACTTAGGATTAGTTTAAAAATGTGTACTAAGCCATTCACTAAAGAGAACTAAATCAAATCAATATACTTTAGAAAGTGACTTAAGGTAAGGATGAAAGAATGATCCTTTCTTCTCTTCACTTTATAATTTTTTAAGTGTAATAATATGAAACAAAAGAAAACATAAATTAAAATTCTCAAATCAATTCAATAACTTCAATTGAAACCAAACTTTTATGTTAAATTAAATCCTTTCGAACGTAGAAAATCATAACTCTAATGCCTAGCAAGACGTACCACACAAGTCTCAACACACACATTAGAATTAAGTCACCACTTCTAGCTCTATATTCGGATGGTGCATGCTATGACATATATTTTATAGACTGGATGTTAGGGTGTATATTTTATAGACTAGATGATAGATCTATATTAGCATAATCATATTTTCTACAGTGGATTATTCTTAAGGGGATGCTTTAAAATAAATATAAATGCTCTCTTTGTAGGTTGCTTAAACCCTAAGCATAATCCAAGTTAGGACAGGTGGGCTTGGTTACCCATGTGCATGGTGCTAAGTCCAAATTATATATATAACTGATTGAGATTTTAGTATTTACTTATTTTGCAGGTGTAGTTAGATTTACTTTTCTTATTTTTAATGTAATTTTGCATTAGAAATTAAGATTAGTGCTATGGGGGATTAGGATGAGCAATGGCTAGAAGGCTTTGTCTTGGGGTGCCATGTGATGCTTTGAAGTCCACCAAATCAAAGAAGCAAGGAGGAAAGAAATGTAGACATGAAGAATAAAGACCCCTCATAACATTCATTAATTATAAATTAAAATTATTATTTTGTAATTCCAGGTTATATAAGGGTAGGGCTCGGCTATCCATCATTTTTGTTTAGTTGTACGATGGTACCTGACTGCATTGGCCTCTTACTCTTTTGCATTACTTTTATAAAAATGTTTGATGATTTGTTTAGTTTGTGCACTATAAATGCCATACTTTTCTTAGTTTCTTATGATTGATGATTTAATGTGTGGCTGGATATAGCTCTTAGGAAAAATATTTTCTACCCCAATTAATCACTCATAACTAAATTTTAACAATTCATAACTTCACCATAAAGCCTAGGCATTAAAAACAAGATAATTAAAAGATTTAGCAACCCCTTAGCTGAATTATTGAATGTATCACAACATACATATCATATTATTTAGCTCTTGAAAATAGGGGATTTCCATCCTTGCATGATAGGGGAATGATTGACTTTTGATGGCATCCCTTGTGTTGGAAAACACCCCTTCTCATTGATTTAGCCAAAAATTTTATTTCAACATGCATGTTGGCATCAAAATCCTAATTATCAAATTGTAAAAATTAAATAAAATTTGAGATTTTGCATTAGATTAAGTCATTACTCATACCACTCATGCTCTAGTCCTAGGGTGGGTTTAAGGACTTTAGTCTCTTTTTTAAATAAATAATACCAACTATCTTGCAATTTTATATGACCGACCATGGATTTGTAGGAGGGAGTTAGGTGGCCACTCCAGCGTTATAAGTCTAAGGGGTGGTTTTCTCTTATGGAGGTAAACCTATGTCCTTGATTTAGGTCATGCTTTAGCTTATGCTAAAGCTCCTAGATTTAGGATCTAGGTTATTTTCTTGGCTACAAGCATAAATCTCACCTCACATTTTCCATATTGTTTGGATTATAAGCCCAGCAATCTAATAAAATTTCAACTCAAAAAAATAATTCTTCACACTTTTAAATATAATAACCATAAGATAGATTGGAATGCTCACTAGGCTTCCTAGTATCATGAGCATTCCCTACTTATTTTTACTTGGATTCTAAAATAAATCTTCTCCTTGAACTTTCCCGATTGATTTTCCAAACATAACCAAACCTTTGGTAGTCTAACCTTGAAATCTTTGAGATAATTGTCTACTTTAATATTCTTAGGAATTTCACCTAAGATGTAATTAACTATGGAGGCTTGCTTCTAGGAACTTTAGAACTTGATTTAATATAAACCTCTTTATTCATCCATAGAGGAAAAATCTGTATATTGAGACCCATCATGCCTTAGGAGTCTTATTAGGTCCTGATTGAAGGGTGCCTCTATCTTTGAGATAGTACATTCTTATATCATATCACTTCAAAAGTACCCCCTTATGATCGTGGTGTCCTCCCATCCAAAAATAAACACCATAGATTTTTCTGGCGACTCCACTAGGAAGGTTCTTCTCTCCATCTTTAGTATAAAATTATTATCTCCAAGCATCAATAGTGGACTTATATTTTATATAAGCCTAAGACTATCTTTCTTTCCATTGGCACTTAGCTTATTTCATCCTTAAGCAAAGCTAGCCAACATCCTTTAGGTTTTAGGACCTCACTCAATGTAGATCTTGAAACCCCTATTGGTCCCCAATAGGTAAAAATAAATTAACTAATGAAAGGAGATGACTAAATTTAGAACCTCTTTACCACTAGCTTGATGAGGCAAGGTTCATCCTATATTCAAGAAAGTTTCAATTAAATTCAAACTAAAAAAGTAAAGTATTTTGCAAACATTTTGAAAGCACTTCTTCCAAATAAAATCATTTTGAAATGCACTTCACATAATATAAAGTTTGCAAAATATAAAACTTTGAAATCTCTTTTCAAATAATAAAAATAATCAAGCCTCATTTAACATACATATATTTGTTAAATGAGGATCATTTTAAAAATCAAAATCAAATATGCATCACCAAAACCTTTTTTATATTTTTCAAAAGCACATTTTTCAAAATAAAATCAATCAATCAACCAACTCCATTTAACATACCCAAATTTGTTAAATGAGAGTTCTTTAAAACATTTCAAAGACATATTTCAAAAAATTAACCAACTTCACTTAACATACCTAAATTTGTTAAGTGGAGTTCCATTTAAAAAAAAATAAAATAAATCACATATTATTGAACCTCACTTAACATACCCAAATTTGTTAAGTGAGAGTTCCCTCTTTTCAAAAGCAACATCACTCACAAAATCAAAACATACTTGAGCTCCATTTGACATGCCCAAATTTGTCAAATGAGAGTTCCATTTTTTTAAAATTAAAACAAATTGAATTCTATTTAACATACCTTCATTTGTTAAGTAGAGTTCCCTTTTCCAAAATCATGAAAATCAAAACACATTTAAATTCCATTTGACATGCCCAAATTTGTCAAATAGGAATTCCATCATCAAACAACACATACAATAAATTAAACTCTATTTAACATACCCACATTTGTTAAATAAAAGTTTCCCTTTTTTAAATCAAAACAAAATATCAAACACACTTGAACCCTACTTAACATACCTAAATTTGTTAAGTAAGGGTTTCATTTTCAAATCAACAAAAATATCAAACACATTTGGGCTTTACTTAGCATACCTAAATTTGTTAAGTAAGGATCCCATTTTCAAAATCAAATCAAATAAATCAAACATATGACAAACATCATCACAAACAAAAATGCTTTCAAAAATTATTTTCAAACATACATTTGAATCTCATTTAGCATACATAAATTTGCTAAGTGAGGATTCCAAAATCAAATTTTCAAACAAAGGATAAATAAAAAAATTCATCTCCAAAGTCTCTCCAAATGAATGAACCCCACTCAACATCCCTAAATTTGTTGAATGTGGGTTCCAAAATCAAATCTATGGCAAAGTCTCTCCTCACATATCAAAATCTCTTCAATTCAATGAACTCCACTTAGCATACCTAAATTTGTTAAGTGTGGGTTCAAATTCCAAAATCAAGAATCACTGATTCAAGTAAACTATTAAAGTAAGGGTCTGATTCAGTTCCATTTTCAACAAATGTAGAGATAGCAGTTCAATCCTTCATTCGCTTCTTTAGTCAGCCTTTCATCATGTCTCCTGGAAAGATGATCTTTTTCTTCATGTATGGTGTGGATTTGGCCTTGGATCAGGCCATATTCACCAACACCACCATGCATGTCATTCGCTGCATGGATTTGAGGCCGCTCGAGTCACCTGAAGGGCCACCATCGACAGAGAGGAGGAGGCGTGGCCACTCCTTCATTTTGACATCCCGAAGTTTCCTGGAAGAGGGCCATTGAGGTTCCCAGAGTAGGTCTCATCTATTTTGCGTGTTAGTTTCAATGAATGCCTGTTTGTAGTGTTAATCATTCATTGCTATCACCTATAGCCAGTGCTAGCACCTCCTCACTAGTTTCCCCATTAGGGGAAAGCTATCTTGGCCTCGAGATAGTCTCCTTACCTTTGAGGTAGGTTCTAGCCCGCCCACCCACTCTAGGATGCAAGATGCAACAAGAATGAAAGGTTAAGTGAGCTACAAAGAGCTGAGAGGCCTACCTCATCTAGAACTCATGAGACCTCTCCACTCTTGAGTGGTAGCGGGTTTCACCCCCTCTTAGCTTCAGATTGAGAGGAAGACTATAGGAGGATTGCTGCATTACCTCCACCACCGGCACAGTTTGAGGTACCAACTAGGGAGAGAGAAGCCCTATGGTCTACACAATGGTTCTGCCAGAGCCCACTGATGCAGTCTGCATTATTTGATTTGGGATCTCTCCTAGGAGTGTTAGATCAGAGAGAAAGCCTTGAGGCTAGTTGTAAGAGAAAAGAGGAGAGAGGTACAAATAGACTCTTTGGATTCTGATCAATGAGCTACTGATCATAACATAGACATGCACTACCACCATAAGAGGAGCTCGAGAGAGGCGCGTGTCTCCACCATCACATCGCCCACTCATCGCTGCCATCACGCCAAGTCCCTCCTTCTAGTCCACCAAGGTATAAGTCCATCTAGAGAGGACATCTATGATCCACTATGGCCTAAGGATCCTCCCCATATGCCACCCATTGAGGTGAGGTCAGCTCTCCATTCGACCTTCCACTTCAACGGATGAAGAAGGAGTGACAACCCAAAAGTGTCATACTCCACCACCACGAAGAGGAAGAAGGGGATGTTAATGTGATCCCCTAGGGAGAGTACTCCATCGTAGTAGTGTATATATAGCTGATGAACACAGTCCTACAACTAGTCATCAGCAAGTCTATATCCCAATGTAGTGTGAGCTAATTAGATGACATCTAAATACTTTGCTAATGTAGATGGATGGGTGATCATTCAAGAGAGAGGGTAGAGTAGATTTGAGGATGACTATTTTAGATTCAGAAATGATACTGAGGATCTCTCCATAAAGACCACCAAAGTCAGGAAGGTGCTGTGATTGAGGAAGGTGACACCTCTCACTTGTCCAAACACCTCCTTCAATAGCTCAGATAGAAAAATAAGCAGATCAATAGGATGGAGAGAAGGGTTGAGGATTTGTTAGCGAATTCTAGCACTAACCAAGCTCAGTTGCCCTATTCCCATGGAGGCCGAGCTCTACATGTCTTAGATCCTCCCAAGAGTGCCTCTCCCATGGATTATAGTGGTAGTTTGCATAGGAAGGTCAATAGTACATCCATGCAAGAAGGACATCAAGAATGGTGGAGCAACAAGTGAGGGAAGTTGGCATAAGCCGGGGAGCTCATCCATTCCGGGTACCTTACCTGAGGAATTTGATGTAGTCCAGGTTGCCCACCATCCTTCAAAAGTTTTGATGGTAGTGGGAACCAGCAGCAACATATGGCACATTTTAGTGTTGCAACGCTGTGGACACACTCTCTTTCATCAAGAGTCGAGGTTGCATTTGATTGGTATGAACCCAATGGTTCGGAAGACTTTGCTGTTGGAGCAACTCTTATTAAGAGATTTACTAGAGCCCAACAAAGGGTAACTATGGGTGAACTCATTGTAGCAAAATAAAATCTCAATGAGTCCCTTATTGATTACATTCTCAGGTGGCATAACGTGAGTATGAAATGTGAACCATAGTTGTTTGAACAACATGCCATCAAAATTTTTCTCAAGAATATCCATGACCCAATTTTTTTCATGCTCAAGGGCCAAAACCTTTGAGAAATTAATGAACAAGGAGGACAATATATATAAGGAAGCCAAATAGTTTTTTCCAAGACCAATCATCCAAACCCAAGGTAAAGTTTGAGAAGAGGTCGGGATGATTGTGTGGATGGGGACCACCAGAAGTTTAGTTTTCGAGACCATGAGCTCAACACCTTACATTACCACCTTCTCTTCCACCACCTCCCCATCATATCACCACCATTACACGCCACCATCACCCTATAGTACACTCAGAGTGGTATTCATATCCACTGTAGCTACTATCCACCTACTCTTGGACAATTAAACAAGCCCTATTCATTCAAGAGGGAGTAAGATCTTTAAAAATCTCTAAAGAAACCTATTTCTACCGGAGCCTAAGATGCCAGAGGAAGTGGCCAAGAGCGATGATCCTAACTTTTTCCCCTACTACCTCATGCTAGGCCATGTCTTAGAAGATTGCATCACTTTCAAGAACTGGCTTGAGCACAGCTACAAATCAGGAGCCATAGTTATCCCTAAGGAATACTTATTAGAATAACCATCTAGTTCTGTTAGAGTTATCCATGGGGATACTTGCGATTCTCTTAAGACCACAAAAGGTAGAAAAATTTCTTTATCCCGAACCTCTAAAAAGATCGTCTCTAAGATCAAGAAACTTTCATTGTAGGTACTTGAGGCAGCTCAAGCCTCCAACACCAAAGAGGGTTTGTAAGTTGCCAAGGACAACTCAAGGAAGGTGGGAGCTCAACAAGAGTAGAGTAGTTTGCTGATAGGCCAAGAGCAACCACCATCCAAGTCTAACATTCCTTCCCACGTTGCAGCTACTACCACTTCATCCATCACTTCTTCTACCAGCAGGAGCATTGTATTTGTGAACGAGGGCACTAATCCACTCGCTCTGCTTACTTTACTTGATTTATATCATGTATCTCCACCTAGAAAGAAATCAATGAAGAAAGCAGATTCCCTTATATATTGTCTACTTCTGATGCTCTTGATTTTATTCCTATTGAAAACTCTTCAAGTCTAAATAATAATAATAGCTCTAAGAATTCTTATATGTTCATTTTTGTTTCAGAATAAGACTTTCCTTTTCTGAATCAATTAGGTTTATCCATTGAGATTGACTTGAAGTCATCTGACTCCGAGGGTCCCACAAGAGAAGTTGTAGATATGCCTAATGAGCAGGTAGAACTTTCCACCAACCCCCCACATGAAGTCACTAAAGTCAACCTACGTAGTAGTAAAGTTTTACCTCTGTAGCACCAAGATAAGGGTAAGCAAGTCATTAGTTCCAATGAGTGCCCTCCTCATAGATGCTCCACCTATGGATATGCTTGTGAGGAGCCAGAGTTAACTACAATGTACTAGCTCATCTTAGAAAGTTGCCAGATAAGCTAAGAATATACGACACCCTTGTCTTATCCAAAGAGATGAGAGAATCTCTAATCAAGGACCTACTTGATCCTGAGATATGCTTAGCTCAATTGATAGTTACTGAAGAGGAGGCATGCAACTCGAAGGACATTTTAGGAGTTACTTTCAATGATGAAGACTTACTTCTGGGACAGCAGCATAACATCTTCTTTACATTAGATGTAAGATATAAAGGTGTTGTTGACCTAGTGCATCATCAACATTATGATCTTGCCTTAAGGTTTGATATCTCCAAACTATAAAAAGAAAGGATGATGTTGTGAGGATTCAATGAACAAGACAAGAGAGCCTTAGGCTCCATAGTGTTGCCTTTGGAGATAGATGATTGAAAGATTGAAGCCAAGTTTCACATTATAAACTCTATACATATTTCAACGCTGTGGAGACCATGAATACATAAAAATAACATACTCCATCCTCTCATCAAGTATCAAGTTTGTGAAAAGAAAAGGTGAAAAGAAAAGAAAAGAAAAAAGAAAGGAGAGTCTCAAACTATTTGCACCACATGAGGTCACTTATATATGGATAGGATGACCGACCTCCACCAGTAGAGGCCGTGAGGCCCAGGGTGGAAAACCTCTTATTGGCCACCAATGAGATATGTCCTAGCTACTAGAGTATACCCTATCCATATATAGACTTAGAATCTAGAGAGGATGAGTCTTATATTATTAGCTCTCTAGCCGCCTTCTTCAGTAGATTCCTTGGAGGTGATACTTGAGGAGCATGAAGACTGGCTCCAAAGCAAAGCATAAGTACATCCAAGTCTATATGTGAAATAGTTAGGCATTAATTGGAAATCTTATCTCTAACCCAACTTTTCTGATAAAAAGTTGAGGGTTTGGCAATTAAGGAAGCCCCCAAGTCATCCACAGATGTGAAGGCTCAGAGGTTCTTTCTGGGAGCATCATCCTCAATTCAAGAAGTTGATGTAGAACTTGAGGCTTATTCATAAAGATTTAATAGAATTATCTTTTGATTAATACTCAGCTTGTGTTCATAATTTAGCAAAGAAAGGGTTAATCCCATATACTTGGTCAAATTATAGGTCAAACTACTTTGAAAGAATATGGAATAATAAATGCAAAAGCTCTCAATCAACACCGAGACTAGATTAGATAGTCCCATGATGATGATGATTACTTCTAGTCATCACCAATCATTTAGAATCGATAGGTTCTTTTCAAATCACATTAACTCATATGAGGAGGTGTGCTTAGAAACTTGGTTAATGATTTTGAAGTCAAAGATGCAATGTTAGAGTTTGAAGAAGAGATCAAGTCAACCATCAATGAGCGAAAATCAATTTAGGAATCGAAGGAGATCCACGCTCGACATACATCAATTCCTTGTTGAATGAAATTGAAACTAATAACTTAGTTAGGCTATTGACTGAGTTTAAAGATTCACATGGAGTTATGAAGAGATGCCAAGTTTATCTTTTGACATTGCAGATCACAAATTAGCAAAAGAGCCTAGTCCTAACCCTATCAAGCAAGCTCCTATATGCATGATTACAACAACAACATATCATTTCAAGTCAAGAAATCGATCAATGTTGTTTCATCAAAAGAAAATAACCGGTTGGCTGCTGTCATCCCAATTAAGAAGAAGAATGGCCAAATTCATATAGGTGTCAATTTTAGGAATCTAAATAAAACATGTCCAAAATACGAATTTCCACTACCAATACTAGAACTGATGATAGACATTGCCTCATCTCATACAGTCTTCTCTTTCATGGATGGCTCATTTGGATATAACCAAATAAAGATGGCCCCTAAAGATGAAAGAAATATTGCTTTTGAACCGATCGAATCTATTTCTATAAGGTCATGCCTTAAAAAAATGTGGTGCTACATACCAATGATATGACTCAATCTTTGACAAACTCATTCATCATCAAAAGTGTTGTTAATGATCTTTAAAAGTAAAAGGAAGACCATCTTTTGACTTGAGAGTTTTGAATGGTTAAGATAATTTAACCTCAAAATGAATCAAGTGTGCATTCAGTAGCTGAAAATTCTGGGTTTGTTGTTTATCCGTGGAATCAAAATAGATCAGAGAAGATCAAGATGATATTAGAAATGCCACCCCTAAAAGTTTAACTCAACTCATCATTCAAGGGTGGTTGGCATATCTAAGATGCTTTATATCCAACCTATCGAAGATGCCAACCAGACTTGTCAAAAAGGATGCCAACTTCAAGTGGGAAGATAAGTGTCAACATGCCTTCGAAGACATTAAGCACTACCTGATGATGCCACTAGTTCTAGCAACCCCTATCTTGGTCAAGCCACTCATACTTTACACTGCTACATTAGATGACTCCTTTAGTGCTTTGTTAGCCCAAAGCCAATGATGAAGGGAAGAAAAATGCTCTTTATTACCTCAGCTATCATCTAATCCCTACTGAAGCAAATTATCCACCCATTGAAAGTATTGCCTAACTTTAATTTTCACATCCCAAAAGCTATGACACTACATGCTTTTCCATAAGTTGAACTTGATCTCTAGGACCAATCCACTACAATATCTCATGATAGGGTCGATGCTATATGGATGGTCAGCATGTTGATCTGTGATATTGTCACAGTTTGACATTACTTTCATACCCCTTTGTGTGATGAAAGGACAAGCACTCACAGATTTCTTAGCAACACACCCACACCCTGCTGACTCTTCGCTTAGTGATGACCTCCCCGATGAACAAATCATGAACTTAGCGGACACTAGTATTCACCACTGGGAGATGTACTTTAATGGTGCGACTTCCTCTCAAAGAGGAGAAGAATTCCAATCTAGTTTTCCAAAAAAGGGGTAGGAAGTTCTCTAACCGATGAGATGTGATGAGATTCTCATATCACTGTCCAATCACCAACAATGAAGAAATATGAGGCTTTGATTGCTGAGTTCATTTCTAAGCATCCAGAACATCAATATCTTCAAGGATACTCAATTAGTCATCAATCAAATCACTAGGTCCTATATGGCTCTAAAGCCTAAGCTCCATTACTACCACAAGTACACCATGAAGTTATTGGCCCAAATCCCAGAGGTTACTATTTATAAGATTCCTCGAGGAGAAAATGCTGTAGCGGATGCTTTAGCCAGAATTGCTAAGGAGTTGGCATGTTCGAAAGATGAGTCCATATTAATAAGGATCCAAAATAGACAAGTCTTATCCCTTGTTGATATTGAACTCATCGAAAGATACTCTCTTGAAGGGGAGGTTACCGTTGCCAAAAAGGATGATAAGTTAGACTGGAGGCAACCATTCATTGATTACCTAAATAGAGGAAAACTACCTCAAGAGAAGTCCCAAGACTATTAGATGAAGCAAAGAGCACTTTCTTATGATCTCAGATGGCATCTTGTACTTGCGATCCTTCGATCATATGTGGTTACGTTTGGACAAACATGAAGCGTAAGATAAGGTCCACTGATTATGTGGAGCTCACCAATGGTCCAAGATGAAAGATCAAGATCAGGATACTACTCATTGATGATCATGATTACATGGACATAGCTAGATGCCACTAGTGTCGTACGGTGGTCCTACACCAACCACCCAATATTCTACATCCTACATTGGCCTCATGGCCATTCGAGTGTTGGGGTACTAATCATGGGTCCGATTGACCTCCTTCCCAAAAGGTCATCGATTCATTTTAGCTACCACCAACTACTTTTTCAAGTGGGAGGAGATGATTCCGCTCAGAGAGGTCATAGCTCAACATGTGCTCTAAGTTTTCAGGAATCATATCGTATATAGGTTCAAAGTGCCTCAATAAATTATATTCGATAATAATACTGCATTCAAGAGTACCAAGATCAATAACTTTGCCTAGAGACACAGCCTAGATTAGAGATATTTCACCATCTACTACCCAAAGGAAAATGGCTTGGCAGAAGCCTTCAGCAAAACTCTCATCCAAATACTGAAGAAAATACTCAATGATAACAAATGATAGTGGCATGATTAGTTAATTGAAGCCTTGTGGGCTTACCACACCACATATAAAACCCCAACTAAATCTACCCATTTCTTCTTAATGTATGGGTCTGAAGCCATCCTACCATTACATGTCCAACTCCCATCACTAAGGATAGCTGTGGGTCGTAAGATCACAATGGAGTAGAATGTCAAGTTACGGTTAGAAGAACTCAAAGGTTTGGAGGAGAGATGCTTATGGGCATGCCAAAACCTTGAGTTGTAAAAATCCAAAATGATTCAAGCTCATAACAAGTTGGTCCATCCTAGAGCTTTTTAAGTAGAAGAGCTTATTTTAGTTCTAAGGAGACCAATTGTTGACCGTCGTAACCCACTTAAGAAGGCCCTTTTGCCATAGAGAATGCCTACCAAGGAGGATCTTATCAGCTTATTAATCATAAAGGAGAGATCCCTGCTTTCAATCAATTTTTAAGAAATATCATCCTCAAATTTGTGTTTGAAAATATTTATCATCAATCAAAATCTCATTTTAAATTCAATCTCTTCGATATTGCAAACATCTTTATTTGCAATGTGTTTAGGATAGGTGTAAGAAAACCTGCGATCATTACCTTTTAACACAACACAACACATAAATTACATAAACACATAAAAAAAAAACATATATTTGTCTGCTACTTGAAGTTGGGATAATGCCTCAAGACTCACTTGCTCTAAGTCAGGTGACATGCTACCCTACTAGTGTGTCACCCTGGTCTTCTTGCTTTAGAGGATGTAAGTCTACTATGTTTCCTTCCTTACTTACCACTATACACCATGAGTGCCTTTTTAGCTACCGAAGCTACCCATGATGACTTCGTTTAAAAGGATGTAAGTATGCTACGCTTTCTTCTTAAACTAGCCATCATGCACTAACTGAGTTGAGTATATTTGAGGATTAGGGTAAGTCCCCCAGCAGCTCCTTTCCTCCTGACTACTTCAAGTCTGGGTCTAGTCTTTTTTTGTGACTCCTTACTTAATAGTCTTCTTTAGGTCAGGTCGACTTATTGTGCCAACAATGGGTCACACCAATAGTTATTCCTTACTTAGGAAGATGTAAGTCTACTACACTTTCTCCCTAGCACCCATTGCACATTGATGGGCAGAAATAGGTCAGATAGCATCTATCAAGCCGATTAAAGACAATCTCGATGATTAGTTCCACTTTAGGGAGATATAAGTCTACACGCCTTCTTCCAAGACTGATCATCGCACATCGACGAGCACATTAGGTTGGCTGGTGTTTGCTATGTTGATAACGACCCACTTGGTGGATACACCACTTATGGCATATGTATGTCTACTATGCTTTCTTCTTGAATTGGCCATTATACACCCATAGGCTTCTTTTTTAGGGCTCAGGATAACGCCCCTAATGGCACCTCCCCTGTGAGTTGGATCACATCCTTTGAGACCCCATCACTACCTGGGTTACTATCGGATTGAACAGTCCCCCTTTCCAATTAATCACCCTTAAGGTTGGAGAATTCATCCTGCGAATGTGGACATTCTCCCTTGGTCTAGTAAATCTGAGATAGGTCAAGGCCGGTGTAGCCACTTCTCAGTGTGGTCCCTTGTACACCAATAGGTTCCATGAAAACATAAACAAATAAAATATATATTTTCTTGTGAATTAGGAGAACACCCCTAGTGGCACCTCTTCCTAAGTAGGCATCCTATCTGTAGGGTAGTGTCAGCAAAACTCCATATAGGAATCATGTGACTACTCTTGAGTTGATGTAAGCCCCCAGCGACATTCACTAAATAGTCTCCCTTGGTTAGGTTTGACTTGTTATGCATCCAACTGGCCACCCTAGTGGCTATTCTATTCTTTGCAAGGTGTAAATCTACAATGCCTTCTTCCTAGCATAGCTGTTGCACACCAAAAGGCAACCCTTAGGTTGGTTAGCTCTATCCCATGACTGGTAGGTTATTCCTTTGGATTTGTAAACCTGAGATAGGTAAAGGTCGACATAGCCCCTTCTCAGTGGATCCATCGCACACTGACAGGGTCCATCAAATTATAATGAAATTAATCTTGATTACTCTTGAACTGATGTAAGTCCTCAGCGGCATTCACTTAATAGTCGCCTTAGGTTGGATTTGATTTGTTGTGCTCCAACAGGTCACCCCAACAGTTGTTTGCCACTTTGGAAGATGTAAGTTTGCTATGCATTCTTCCTAGCACAACCATTGCACATCGAAAGGAAACTCTTAGGTTGGATAGTCTCACCCCATAGCTGGTAAACTATCCCTTTAGATTTATAAACCTGAGATAGGCCAAGGGCGACATAGCCCCTTCTTAGTGGATTCATCACACACCGACAAGGTCCATGAGTTCAATCTATCAAATTTGACCACATTCACATCCCAGTGGATATTCCCTCAATTTAAAACCATCCTCCCCAGTGGAGCCATAACCAATCAAACAAACAAATCAAAACCAACTTCCCCAGTGGAGCCAAATTAAACTAACTCCCCTAGTGGAGTCTAAATTGAAACAATCCAAACCCATCTCTCCCTAGCGGAGCCAATTAAACAAATCAAAGAAATCCAACCAAAATCTTATCCCTAGTAGATAGCCCGAACCTACTTCCCTAATGAAAGGTTCATATTCCCAATCCTTAGTGAATTTGAGCCCATATCTCTAGCGGATATACTTCCACATCAATTAAGATAAAACAAATTATAATTAATTCGATCTTAATCCCCAATAAATTATAGATTTTTATCCCCAATGGATTTTCTTCCCACAAATCATATTCAAAATCAAACTCACTCTTATCCCCAGTGGATAGCTCAAACCTGCTTCCCTAGTGGAATGTTCATATACTCAATCCCCAATGGATTCCTCTTTTTATGTCTTTAGCATAGACCTCTCACATGTCATGTCCAATGCATGTGTGATCCCTTAGTGGATCTTCCTTCATGTTCTTGACATGAAATTATAACCAAATTCTTTGGGCTCTCTTATGCCCTCGGCATAAGTTGAGTTGCATTGCACTAAGATCGTGATTCTACCTACCCCTCGAGTTTTGGTATAGATAATTTCTGTTAGCGCTTGCAATCTTTTGGACATTATTGATCATCTTGATCAACGCTAATACATTCGGTGTGCCTTATCAATTACACCACACCTATTGGGGGTCCTTTTATTGAGCTCACTTTTGGAGTGAGTTCTCAATCTCCTTATCTTAGACATAGAAGTCTTCTAGACACTAAGACTTTCTCAGTCATAAGATACTTCTAGCAATTTGGTAAACACTTAACCAAAGCCTAGCCATAGGATGAGGTTGTGCCTTAAGACTTAGTGAGATCCACATACCCTATATCCTATACCCAATTCATGTTCACCTTCTCAAACCAAACCTCAAGTTATATTCAAACACCAAATTCAAACCCAAATCTAAATCTAGATTCCAAGCCAAATGATTGAAGCTCATGATCAAATCAAAATTCAAAATCAACCTAAGCCATATGATTTTATCTTATGGACTTAGCCTTAGCTAAATTCAAATCAATCCAAACTTAACTGAATTTTTCACATATCAATTCAACCCTTCAATCAATCTATCAAACTTACAATAAAACTCAATCCCAAATCCAATTTGCCAAAATTGGTAATCATACCAAATCCTACCTAAGTCCTTTGAATCACTTTCATGAACTTAGCCAAAATCCCATCCAAATCAATCCAAAATCAATTGATTTTCTCATAGTCATTTTTCATCTTCAATCATCTTCCTAAATATAAATGAAATATACCTTCAAACCATCAAGACTAAATCAAACTAAATCAAAATCCAAACCTAAGCCACATGACCCAACTCCATGGACTTAGCCAAATTCCTTCATTCTAAAAACCCAAAATCAATCGATTTTCTAATGAATCAATTATTCCTTCAATTATCATCCCAAATATAAATAAAATCTACAATCATCTAGCCAAACCAAGATCAACCCAAGTTAAAACTCATATTGACCCTTTTAACTTGAAATATTCAAATGAACCAAAACTCATCCAGACCCAAATCAATTACAATTGAATTTACATATCAATCCCAAATCAATATATAAACTTAACTAAATCAAATTCAACCCAAAATCAAGCCAACTAAACCCAATTGGTTCACTTGACCCAGAGTGACCAATTTGACCTATTTGAACCAAAATCCAATTCAATCCAAATCAAAGTAAATTAAGTCAATCCAAACTTTATAACATGATTATTGATCACCCATAGTTGATTAATTGTCAGAAAGTTGTGTCAAACCAAGTCAACTTGGTCATTTGACCAAGTCAACCTTCTTAACCCATATGAACCCAAACTAGCCAAATAGCAACCAAGCCAAATCCCTTGAAACCAATGATTCATGCCAACTCAAATCAATATTTGAATATGACTTGACCTTCAATTAAGCCAAACCAAATCCAATTGGCCTTCTTGGTACCAGTTGACCCAAATTGACCTAAAAGGCCAAATTGGGTCAAATCAAAATCTAAACCAAATTAATTACAACCAATGGCTCAAGTTCAATCCAAATTGATTGTTGAACTTCACTAAAGCCTCAATTGAGCCAAATTGATCCACTAGACCCAAATGACCTATTGAACCCAACTTGACCTAAAGGATCAAACCAACCCAAAGCCCAATCAAATACAAATTAAACTCAACCAAAACCTACAATATATTCCAAATGATCAACCAAATCCAAACCAAGACATGACCCAAGCCAATTTGGCCAATTGGGTCAAATTGATCAACCTAACCCATTTGACCCATATGAACTCAAATGAGCCAAAATAAAATCTAAGCCAAACCAAACCAAACCAAACTAATGACACCAATACACTCTAATTGATCATATGAACTTGACCTAACCCTTGGTTTGACCCAATTTGACCAATTGGTCAACTTAACCCAGTTTGACCCAATTTGACCTAAAAGGGTCAAATTGAGCCAAATTGAACAAAATCAACTCTAAATGACTTGAAATTTGACTCAACCCACTTTTGACTCATTTCAAATCTACCAAAATCAAATCCCATGATAAATGAACATATTATCCTTAGGATAGGGATATCACATGAGACAAATCACCCATGTAAGTGGTCATTTTCATTTCTTGACCACTTGGCATTCTCCTATTGGTCCACATGGGCACCTAGAACATTGCTCAACCTGACCCAAGGGTGGTTGGGTCAGCCATGACTGAAGGGGAGGTGAAATTACCTCACCTCCCCCATTGGAGCATTTGAAACACCAAGGATACCGATTAATCCCCTTTAGCTGCCACCTGTCACACTTTGGCCAACTAAACTAAGCCACCTAGGATGATTCCCTACCATCCCGATCTCAGTGGAGCGAGCGATCAGACCCACTATCCGATCCTTGGAATGAGGGGGTATACCTCCCTCATTTCGATCAAATTCAACAAGAGAACCTTAGTGTGAGCTAGAGAACCCTAAGGAGAGTCCCGTAGAGCTTCCTAGAGAATTTCTCAAGCTCCCCACAATCCGCATTGCTAGTTTCCTTCAAAGCCAAAATAGGACAACCTTTGTCTTACTCCTATTTGCTCAATGCTCAACTAAAGTGTAATTAACTTTGCACACACCATTCTTAGAGCTAGTCGAGCAAGAACGAATCATCCCCCAAGCTTCTCGATGATCCAAGGATTGATTTTGTTCGATGCTGACTACCAATGCATCGAGCATTGATCTTCCTAGCCATCCACCTCAAATTGGAGCTTATGCTGCTCAACAGGGCTTCGTCTCTATTGGGTGAAGCTTCCTCAATCAAGATTTCCACTGGTCTTAAGCTCTAGTGAGGTATGCCATTGAAACTAACCTTTGTGTGAAAATGAGTTGAAGCATTTTGTAGAAAATGTTCATCTTGTGTGACCATTGGATCAACCCTGATCGAAGGTGTGGGATCCGCGGTCGATTAGCTCGGTGAGGTTGGATCACAGTAATGTGGACTCCATTCTCCCTTGCTTGTGTGATGATATATCACGCATCATTTGATCGGAATAGACAATCATGATTATATCTGATAGATCGATCCGATTTAATCCTATTTAATCACGTGATTAATCATGGTAATTTGATCTTAGATTGAATGATGCACGAGAAAGCGTGTTCTGCTGTGACCACACAAGTACTAATTAGAATTAGTTTTAGTAACCAATCCCATGATACCACATGGTGCCAATGGGATTAAGGGTTATTTAGGCTTAATTAATATGTTTTAATGGCTAAACCTTGTAAAAATTATAACAAATTGTAGAAAAATAAAAAAATATAAATAAATACTCATTTTAAAGGTATTTCAGAGGAGAATTAATTAAAAATGATTTTAACTAATTTTGAATAATAATTAATGCTTAATTATAGTTTAATTACAAAATTAATTAGCTTAATTACTCCTTAATTACTTGTGCAATTAATCCCAAACTTTGTGGGTTAATTTAATGTGATGACCTCTGACTCCCATGATTTTTTTGGGATTTATTACTTAGTTAATTAGGGAAATTGCCTAATTAAACTTTAATTACTCTCATAAGTTAATTAAACATTAATTAATCCTATGAACAACAACAAATTAATTAACTAAGTTGTTAATCATTATTCAATAATGAATGAACCCATGGGATAAGGTTGGGTCTCCTTCTTATTTCCTAAGTTCATTCCATCAATTATAATCAAATCAATCAAGGCTTAATTAATTAATTAATTAAACTACTTAATTAGTTAAACTGAAATCATAATCACATAAGAAATTAATTAATAAAATCTTGGGTTAGATCATTATATGTTTAATAACCTAAAGGAGTTTAATGAAATAATGACTAGTCCACATGTGTGAGAAAACTATAAGAGTAATTTATTAAGTCGCTTAATTTAATTAACCATTAAGTGTGAGCCAATTGCATTAGGCCCCTTTATTTCATAGGATCATTGCAAATTTATTTTTCATGCATATCATGTTGGCTCATAATTATTTGGTTAATAACTTTAAGTTGACATAAGAAAGAGTTAATTAATGTATTTATTGCATACCACAACTTAATTAACTCATAAAATTAACTTAATTATATTTTATTAAACCAAATTAATTAATAAACATGGGAATGGGTTAGGATCAGCAAACCTCTTTCTCACATCCTTAAATCAAATCAAAATATGAAATTAAAAATGTCATTAAAGAAGCTTTGGTTAAGTTTAAATGGTTTTATTTCAAATGTTTGTCCTTAAAAAATTAATTTAATTGAATGAAATCACGTGTTTATATTTATTATTCTTTTCCAATCATGTTAAATGTTGTATGTCATTTGAAATCATGCATTCATCTTTTCAAAATTAATTAAATTAAATAGTTTTCTTTTTGTGTAAGCTTGCATGTGTTGGATTAATTTATAATATGTGTGGCTATTATCAATAATAAATTCAAATTACTTTCCAAAGTCTATAAATCAATTACATTGATTAAAGTGATAGCAGTTATGGATACATATAGGTTTGCGTGTGCTTATAGCTTAGATAAATGGGTAAAGCTTCCTTTTCTTTAATTTATATGTAGTTTTACATGTATTTGAATGTTGATAAGTATATAGTCCAAGCATCCCTGGAATACGAGGCATTAGGTAGCCACAAGGAGGTCATTTGATTACCTCACTTCCCTGGTTAAGAGTGACACATACTTATTTGATTTCATTCACATGTGTTTCTTCATTAAAACTTGGATAAGACTTTAAGCCACATGCATAAGTGCTTCAATCAAATAAAAGTACTAACTTTGCATGATTTCCTTCCTGTATTTATGTATACATCCATATGTATTTGAGAAAAGTAAGTGTTTAGTTTGGACATCCAGAATATGAGGCTTTAACACTTTAGCCCCAAATGAGGTCATTTGATTACCTCACTTCCCTGGTTAACAATGACACGCACTAACATATGTATTTTATACATGTGTGTGTGTGTATTTAATTATGGAATTAGAACCCCTTTCTTTTATTAAAAATGCATGCATTCACAATTGACTAAGTGATTGAATTAGTTAGTCATGTAATTTGGATCCTTATTTCTTATATTCAGGTATATGATTTTTCATATGCTTGAATGTAAATGGGTATATAGTTTGGACATCCCAGGAATACAAGGCTTTAGTTAGCCCCAAGGAGGTCATTTGATTACCTCACTTCCCAAGTTAACAATGACCACACCAATTTAATTTCATCCCTATGTATCTTTGTATAAGAATTTGGATATAGCTTTAACTTAATATGATTACATAATTCAATCGAATGAAAAATATAAACTTCAAATACATATCTACATTCATCATATAAGTGTGCTAAAAATATGTTACATGTATAGGTACACTTAAGATTAAAATCATATGCATGTTACATGTGATCGAAAAGTATGATTAATATATGTCATGCGATAGTAATTCAAGCAAATTATTCTTATGATGCCTTTATTATTGAATGAGGTTATTTAAAGTGAGCCTAAACTTAGGATTAATTTAAAAATGTGTAATAAGACATTCACTATAGAGAACTAAATCAAATCAATATACTTTAGAAAGTGACTTAAGGTAAGGATGAAAGGGAATGATCCCCTTTCTTCTCTTCATAACACTTTGTTTCTAACTATAAATAATGTAAAATAAAAGAAAACACAAATTAAAATTCTCAAATCAATTAAACAACTTAAATTGAAACCAAACTTTTATGTTAAATTAAATCCTTCCAAACTTACAAAATCATAACTCTAATGCCTATCAAGACATACCACACAAGCCACAACACACATATTAGATTTAAGTCATCACTTCTAGCTCTATGTCCGGATGGTGCATGATGTGACGTATATTTTATTTTGTGATGTAATATTTTAGTCTAGATGTTAGGGTGTATGTTTCGTAGACTGGATGGTAGACCGATATTAGCCTAATCATATTTTCTGCAGGATATTATTCTTAAAGGGACACTTAAAAATAAATATAAATGCTCTCTTTGTAGGTTGCTTAAATCCTTAAGCATAATCCAAGTTAGGACAGGTGGGCTTGTTACCCATGTACATGGTGTTAAATCAAAATTATATATATAATTGATTAGGATTGTATGTGTGTATAGCTAACACTTGTTTCATAGGTGTAGTTAGATTTACTTTTCCTATTTTCAATATAATTTTACATTAGAAATTATGATTAGTGTTATGGGGGATTAGGATGAGCATTGGCTAGAAGGCTTTGTCCTGAAGTGTCATATGATACCTTGAAATCCACTAAATCAAAGAAGCAAGGAGGAAAGAAATGAAGACATGAGGAATGAAGACCCCATGGCACTCATTCATTATAAATTGTAATTTTTATTTTGTATTTTCAAGTTGCATAAGGGTAGAGCTCGGTTATCCATATTTTCTTTTCGGGTTGTATGGAGGTACCTGACCGCATTGGCCTCTTATTCTTTTATGTTAGTTTTATAAAATAAAAAGTTTGATGATTTGTTTAGTTTGTGCATTAGAAATGACATACTTTTCTTAGTTTCTTATGATTGATGCTTTAATGTGTGGCCTGGATACATTAGGCTCTTAGGAAAAAAATAATTTTTTCTACCCCAATTAATCACTCATAACTAAATTTTTAAAAAAATTTAACTTCACCATAAAGCCTAGAAATTAAATAAGATAATTAAAAGATTTAGTAACCCCTTAGCTGAATGGTTAAATGTTTTCACAACATGCATATCATATTATTTTTCTCTTAAAAATAGGTGATTTCCATCTTTGCATGATAGGGGAATGCTTGACCTTTGAGGGCATCCCTTGTTTTTGAAAACACTCCTTTTC
Source organism: Cymbidium sinense (assembly GCA_021442155.1). Taxonomy (NCBI): domain Eukaryota; kingdom Viridiplantae; phylum Streptophyta; class Magnoliopsida; order Asparagales; family Orchidaceae; genus Cymbidium; species Cymbidium sinense. The sequence continues at coordinate 58,870,039 of CM038231.1, forward strand.
ACTGATTTAGCCAATAACTTTATTTCATCATGTATGTAGGTATCAAAATTCTATAGCCATTGTCCAAATGAAGTGTTAAAAATTAAATAAAATTTGAAATAATTTTGCATTAGATTAAGTCATTACTCATACCACTCATGCTCTAGTCTCTTAGGGAGTAGATTTAAGGACTTTAGTCTATTTTATAAATAAATAATAGCCCAACTATCTTGTAATTTAATATGATCAGACCACATGGATTTGAATCATAGGAGGAGTAAGCTGGCGGCCACTCCAAACAGTTGTAAGTCTAGAAGTCGAATGGTTTACTCTCTCTTATGATGGTAAACCTTATGCCCACCTTCGATTAGATTTAGGTCATGCTTTAGCTTATGCTAAAGCTCCCTAGGTTTAGGATCTGAGGTTGTTATTTTCTTCGGGCTATAAGCATAAATCCTTATCTCTTAGGCATTTCCACATTCTTATGTTGTTGGATTATAAGCCCTTACAATCTAATAAATTTGAACTTAAACAAAATAATTCTATTCACTTTCAAACATATAAAGCCCAGCCATAATATAGATTAGAATGCTCACTAGGCTTCCTAGTATCATGAGCATTCCCTACTTGTTCTCACTTGGTTTCTGAAATAACTCTTCTTCTTGAACTTTCCTAATTGATTTTCCAAACATAACCAAACCTTTGATAGTCTAACCTTGAAATCTTTGGAGACCCTAATTGTCTACTTTAATCGAGAGTATTCCCAAGAAATTCACCTTCCTTAAGATGTAACTAACTATGGAGGCTTGCCTCCATAGGAGACTTTAGAACCCAGTTTAATATAAAACCTACTTTATTCATCCATGTAATGCAGGAGAAAAATCTCTGGAATATTCAAAGACCCATCATGCCTTAGGAGTCCTTATTAGGTGATTAAGTCTATTCCAAGGTGATGTATTTATCTTTTGAGAAAGTACAACATTCCTTAATATCGTACCCGATCACTTCAATAAGTACCCCCTATGATCTGCATGGTGTCCACCCCACATCAAAAATAAACACCAAAATATGTCATTTTTGTTGTCAAGAAATTGATCGATGCTGGTTTCATCCAGGAGGAAAAATATCCCACCTGGTTAGCCAGTGTTGTCCTAGTTAAGAAAAAGAATGGCCAAATTTGCATATGCATCAATTTTAAGGATTTAAATAAGGCATATCCAAAACATGAATTTCCACTACAAATACTAGAACTGATGGTGGATATTGCCTCATCTCATGAAGTCTTCTATTTCATAGAAGGCTCATTTTGATATAATCAAATAAAGATGGCCCCTGAGGACGAGAAAAATATTGCTTTTAAAACCTAGATCAGAATTTATTGCTATAAGGTCTTGCCATTCGGGCTTAAAAATGTTCTTTACAGACCATGATAACTCTTTCATCATCAAATTCGAGTGTTATGTCGATGATCTCGTGGTCAAAAGTAAAGAAAAAAAAAGATCACCTCTTTGACTTGAGAGTAGTTTTCAAATGATTAAGATAATTTAACCTCAAAATGAACCCCCTAAAGTGTGCATTCGGAGTAACTTCAGGGAAATTCCTTGGGTTTGTTGTCCGACACTGGGGAATCAAAATTGATCCAAAGAAGATCAAGGAGATATTAGAAATGCCAGCCCCTTAAAGTTTAACTGAACTCAAATCATTCCAATGGCGGTTAGCATATCTAAAATGCTTTATATCCAACCTATAAGGGAAATGCCAGCTATTCTCAACACTTATGAAAAAGGATGCCAAGTTCAAGTAGGATGGCAAGTGCTAGCACGCCTTTGAAGACATCAAGCTTTACCTGATTACACCACTAAATCTAGCAGCCCCTATCCTGGGCAAGCCGCTCATACTATATACTACTACATTAGATGACTCCCTTGGCACTTTGTTGGCTCAAACCAACAACGAAGAGAAAACAAATGCGCTCTACTACCTCCATCATCGTCTAATCCCTACTGAGGAAAATTATCCACCCATTGAGAAGCATTGCCTAGCTTTAATATCCCAAAAGCCACAACTACATGCTTTCTCATAATGAACTCTAAGATCAATCCCACTACAATACCTCATGACCACATTTGGTTCTCAATGGTTGGCACGATGGTCCATGATTTTATCATAGTTTGATATCATTTTTGTACCCCTCTGTGTGGTGAAAGGACAAGCACTTATAGATTTCATAGCACCACACCCACTTCCTACTAACTCCCCATTTAGTGAAGACCTCCCTGATGAACAAATCATGAACTTAGGGGATACCAACATTCACTGTTGGGATATGTACTTTGATGGTGCGACTTCCTTTTAAAGGGGAGAAGAGTGATAGTTTACTCTTCCAGGAAAGGTAGGGGTAGGAATAGTTCTCTTATCTCCCGTGATGTAATAAGATTCTTATATATCATCTGATCCCAACAACAAAGCTAAAATTTCATTATGATCTAGAATTGTAACTCTAAGCATCCATAATATCAACATCTTCAGGGATTCTCATTTAGTCATTAACCAAATCACTGGGTATTACAAAGTCCTCAAGCCTAAACTCCATCATAACCATAACTACTCCATGGAGTTGTTGGCCCAAATCTTAGAGGTTATAATTTACAAGATTTCTCGAGGAGAGAATGCCATAGCAGATGCCTTAGCCAAGCTTGCCAAGGAGTTGGCATGTATAGAAGATGAGTCTATATCAATAAAGGTCCAAAATAAATAAGTCTTATCCTTTATTAATATCGAACTCATCGTAAAGTACTCTCTTGATGGGGTGGTTGTCATTGCCAAAAAGGACGAGGAGTAAGATTGGAGGCAACCATTCATGGAGTACCTAAATAAAGTCAAACTACCTCAAGAGAAGTCACAAGCTCATTAGATGAAGCAAAGGGGACTTTCTTATGTCCTTGTGGATGATGTCATATACCGACGATCTTTCGATCATATGTAGTTATACTGTTTTGACAAACATGATGCCCATATGATCGTGATCAAGGTGCACTCCAAATTATGTGGAGCCCATGAATCCAATTCAAAGATGAAAGCCAAGATCAAGAGACTAGGATACTATTGGTCATCGATGATTACATACTGCATGGATGTAGCCAGGCGATGCCACTAATGTCAAGTACACAGTGTGGTCCTACCACCCAACATCCATCTACATTGGCATGGACATTAGTGTTGAGGTACTAACATAGGTTGATCGATCCTCATTTTTTTCAAGGGTCATCAGTTCATCATATCTACTTCTTTTCGAAATGGCAGAGGTTACAACTCAATGTAAGTTTTAACCATGTCATATATGATTAGGTGCCTCATTGAATTATATTCAATAATGGTACTGCATTCAAGAGAACCAAAGTCAATAACTTTTTCTGGAGACATAACATAGATTGGAGATATTTTACCATCTACTACCCAAGGGAAAATGGCTTGGAAGATGCCTTTAACAAAACTCTCATCCAAATACTCAAAAAGATACTCGATGATAATAAATGATATTGGAATGAGCAATTAGTTGAGGCTTTGGGCTACCCCTTCAAAACTCCAAAGTCCTTTCTCTCTTTAATTAGATGAATCCAAATCATTGAAGTTCAACTCCCATCACTAAGGATAGATGTGAGCAAGATCACAATGGGCGATGCCAAAATATTAGAAGAGCTCAAAGATCTGAAGGACAAACACCTACGGGAATGCCAAAACCTCGAGTTATATGAAGCTAAACTGATTCAAGCTCACAATAAGTTGGTCCATCCTAGAGCTTTTCAAGTAAGAGAGCATATTTTAGTCTTAAGGAGACCGATTATTACTCATCGCAAGATGGGAGGAAAGTTTGAACCTAGTTGGGAAGGCCTTTTTACATAGAGAAGGCCTACCAAGGAGGATCTTATCAGCTCATTAATCATAAAGGAGAGCGCTTAATGCTTCTAATCTATGGGCTTTACTTAAATAAATATTATCCCTAAATTCATGTTTGAAAATTTTTATCATCAATACAAATTCCATTTTGAATTCAATCTCTTCCATGTTGAAAAGATTCTTATTCGTGAATCAACGATTATGATAGGTGAAAGATAGACATCCTTTGTCAACACAACACAAACACAAATAAAAAAAACACATATATTTTATCTCGGGCTACTTTAAGTTGAGATAACCAATGACCCTCACTCAGTGCTATAGGTCGGTGACGTGATACCTTCTAGTGTGTCACCCTAGTGGTCTTCTTGGTTTAGTAAGTCCTTGCTTTCTTCCTTGACCCAACACGACGCAATTATACTTGCTTCAAATCAGCCACCTCATGTTGGCTTGGTTTAAGAAGATACAAGTTTGCTATGCTTTCTTTTTGAGCTAGCCATCATGCCTTAGGTTAGTATGTCTGGTTTAAAAGGTCCCCTTTCTTCTAAACTTCAAGTGGGTCCAATCCTCCCGACTCCCTTGATCATCCCAAGGCGGTCATCTCTTGATGATACTCATCAATTATTTCATTATAAATACTTTTCTTTTGATCATCTGACACCATAGGTTGGTTGGTTCTCACTTATCACAAACCCACTAGTGGATATAACTCATGGTAGATGTAATTCTCTCTACCGTCTTTCCAAGGATTAGATACGCCCCTAGTAGCACCTGGACACTCTATTTGGATCATGTCCTTGCGACCCAGACACTTCAATTACTATTAGATAGACCTCATTTTCAATAACCACATGGAGAATTCATCCTGGATGTGTAAGTCTCCCTTTGGTCTAATAGATTCAAGGTTGATAGACCCTTCTCGGTGGTCTCTCACACCACAGGTCTATGCAAACATCTAAAAAAACAAAATATATATTCCCTTGTGGATCAGGAGGACACCCCAAGTGGTATCTTTTCCCAACCACATATCCTATCTTTAAGGTAACGCCAGCAAGACTCCCTATAAGAATCTCCTGGCTACTTTTGAGTTGACATAAGTCCCCAGTAGCATTCACTTAGTAGTCACCCTAGGTTGGGATGATTTGTTGTGCATCCAACAGGTCACCCCAACCATTTTTTCTCACTTTGGAAGATGTAAGTAACGCTTTCTCCCAATGACTGAAAACCTTATGTTGGTTGCTTCCTGGATAACTACCTTAGATTTGTAAACTGAGATGACAAGGTTCTGTGGATCCATTAAACACCCGGTTCATTAAATAAAATGATTAATCATACCCAGTTGGTGTCCCCAACATCATTCACTTGTGTTGCCTAAGTAGGGTTTAATTTGTTGTGCATCCAACAAGTCAAACCTTGGCTTTAGAAGGTAAGCTATGCTTTCATCCCTCTGTCCATAGAAAGGCAACCTGGATGCAGTTACATGGTAGACTACCTTTAGATCGGGAATGTCAAGGCCATAACCTTCCAGGTGTCCATCCCACCAGAGTCCATCTCAAAATTTAAACAAATTAAACCAACTCCTTGTAAACTGAAATCAAATCCATTTCTCAGGATGATCAAACGAATCAAAAGATTCAATCAAACTCTTATCCCTGGATAGCCAAATCAAATTAAATCAAATCAACTCCAATTCCCAATGGAGCCAAATAGCATTCCCTGGAGCCTTAAAATAAACAATCAAACAAATTATTTAAAATCAAATTCAAATCATTATATTCCATTTGCCCAAATTAAATCAAAATCAAATCAGCCCCAGTTGATAGCTCAAACTGCTTCCCCTGTGGAAGGTTCATATACCCAATCCCATTGGATTTCTCCTCCTTCCTTGGCATAAACCTCTCACATGTTATCATGCAATCTTCATGGATCTCCCCCTTAATGCCTCTCTTCTTTTGAGTTGAGTTATTGACTAAGATTGATTCTATCACGGTTTAAGTATAGATCATTTTCATTAGCTTGTAGTCTAAACATGTCTTGATTTTATTATCTCTGTTGCATGTTACACCACTCTTATTGGGGTCCTTTTTTGACCTCACTTTTAGGATTCAATTTCTTCTTAGAATTCTTTTCACTCTTTAGTCATAAGATACTTCTAGCAGATACACTTAACTAAGCCTAGACTTAGAAGGGTTAATAGATTAGGTCTAAGACATAGGAGGTCCATTTACCCTATATAAACCCCCAATGTTCATCTCAGCCACAAACCTCAAATTTAATTCAAATACAAAATCCAAATTCAAATCCAAAACTAATTTAAAATCTCAATTCAAATCAAATTAATCATAAATATGATTTTGATGGACTTAGTCAAAATCCTTTAAATCAATCACTCAATTGATTTTCTCTAGATCATTATTTACTCATATCTCAAAAATATATCAAATTCTTTCAAATAACCTTGATCAATGTTAAATCAAATCCAAATCCATAAATTACCTTTGCTTAGCCAAATTTATCATAAAATCTAGCCCAAGTCAATTATTTTTCTCATAAATCAATCATATCTTCAATCAACTTCACAAATATAAATGAAATATACATTTAAATCATCAAAACTAAATCAAGCTAAATCAAACCCTTCTAAATCACCTACCTCCATGAACTTAGCCAAATTTTCATTCAAATTAAAACTCAATTGATTTTTCATAAATCAATCATATCTTCAATCATCTATAAATAAATGAAATATACTTTGAATCATCAAAACTAAATCAAATCCTTCCTAATCCAGACAATTTTTAGCCTTACTCCAAATCAAAGTTGATTGATTTTTCATTGATTCTTCAAACATCTCTCCAAATATAAATGAAATATACATCATCAACCAAATCAAGTAACTAGCCATCTTGACTTGAAGTCCAAATGACCACTCATCCAAAACTCAATCAATGCAAATGAATTTTGAATCAATCCCAAATCCATATACTAGCTCAAATGACCCAATAACCAAACTAAACCTACTTAGGTTTCATTAAAAATTGATCTAAAAGAAAACCAAGTTCAATCTACCCAAATTGATTGAACCAACCAAACCTCATCATGATTGTGATCATCATTAGCCAAATCTTTGATCTCTCTCCTTGACCAAACTTCAATTGACCAATCAACAAATTCTTCATGATTGAAACCCATAACTCAAACTAAATTGACCTAACCAAATTTGGTCAAATCAATATAAACCAAATTGATTGCAATGGCAAACCAATTCCAAATTGATTGTTGAACTTGACCAAAGCCCAATTGAACAATTTTGACCAATTGAATCAAATTGACTTACAAATTGACCTAAAGGGTCAATTTGGTCTAAAACAACCAAATCCAAATTATTACAAATCAAAGACTACAATCATCTTCAATTGGTCAACCAAACCCAAACCAACACCTAAGCCAAGTCAATTTGGCCAACTTGACCCATTTGACCCAAATGAACTCACATGAGCCAAAATCAAATCTAAGTCTAACTAAACCAAACCAATGACACCAACACATCCCAAATGATCCTATGAACTTGTCCCAAACCTTGGTTTGACCCAATTTGACCAATTGGTTAACTTGACCCAACCTAATCTAATTTGACCCATTTGAGTCAAATTGAGCCAAACTTAATCAAATCAACTCCAAATGACTTGAAATTTAGGCTAACCAACTTTTAACTCATTTCAAATTTTTGAAAATCAAATAAAATGCCAAATAACCATTATACCCTTGGGTCAAGGGTATTACATGAGACAAATCACCCATGTAAGTGGTTATTTCTATTCCTTGGCAACTTAACACTCTCTCAATGGTACACCTACTAAAGACACGGCACCCATGGGATGGTTGGGTCAACCATGACCCGTGGGAGGTGAACTCACCTCACCTTTCCCATTGGAGTTCTTGCCTTACATTGAACAACCACTATCCCCTTGCTCCTTTCCAACTCAGAGCATCATCTCTTCCACCCCATGACCCGAGGTGGCGGGTGACTAGAGCCAAACCAAATCTGGGTCATCCAATGAGAGGAGGAGGGGTATACCTCATTCAACTTTAACTCAGGCATTCTGAGCCTCAAAATTAGCACTTGAGCCATTTCCCAAGCTCCTAAGCTCATTCTCATCAAAACTCCATTCATCCATCTTGAAATAGGATATTTGACAACTCCCATTTCTCAACCAAATCCAAATTAGCTTTGTACACACCATGCCCACACTCCATTAAGCAAGAATGAATCACCTCTAGAGCCCTCTAACCACCAAATGTTTGACTTCGATCAACACTAACCTCCAAATCATCGGTTCATGCCCTTCTGAGAAAATGATGAGGAATTGATCCATTTGCTGCTCAACAGGGCTTCATCTCCACTAGATGAAGCTTCCTCAATTGATTGAGGCATCAGTCTTGAGCTATAGCAAGGAATTTCACCATATTCAAGATTTTGGTGAAAATGGGTTGGAGCTTTTTGAAGGAAACATGCATGTCAGGAGATCTTGATTGTTGGATCCCTTCAAAACCTTCATAGAAAGGTGTGGGATCCATTTGGAGTCATGCTAAGCTTGGGTGAGCTTGAATTGAGCAAGGAATGGCGGATGGCCTCCGTCTCTCATCATTCACAAGATGATTGATCATGCATCATCCGTTCTACATGATTGTAATTGATGATCATGATTATTCAATAGTTAAATCTAGATTTAATCCCTTAAGGAACCAGTTTAATTTTGCCGATCCGGGTGGACGATGGAATGAAAGTTCCACTACATGCCGAAGTTAGACACGTTTAAGTGACCAATCCTGTGGCACCATGTGGAAAGCATGCCACGTCAGCATCCCACATGGCGCTGATGGGATTAGGCTTAATTAGGGCTAATTAATTAATTTTTGTGGTTGAATCTTTCATAATTCATAAAAAATTATAGAAAAATCCAAAAAAATGCATATAAATACACATTTTAAAGGTATTTTAGAGGAAAATCATTTAAAATTAATCCCAATTGATTTTGAATATTAATTAAGGCTTACCTTGAGTTTAATTAAAAACTTAATTAGCTTAATTACTTTTTAATTACTCAAGTAATTAATTCCAAATTTTTTGAGATTGTTTAGTGGGATGACCTCTACCTCCCATAATTTCTTGGGGTTTATTGCTTGGGTAATTAAAGAAATTGCTCATTTTAGCCCTATCACTCTCTTAATTAATTAAGTGATTAATTAATGCTTAATCAGCAAACAAATAAAATAATTAAGCATGTTAATCATTGTTGAATAGTAAGTGTGCAAGGGGAATAAGATGGGGACGTCTTTTCCAATCTCTTTCCTAAGTCCATTTCATTTAGAAAAGGAGATTAGATGATTTGAAATTAATTAAAGGTGCAATTAATCAAGGATTTAATTAATCAAATTAAAATCATAATCATTTTATATTTTAACTAATTAAGTCATGGGTAGATCTTTAGGTGTTTAATAAATTAAAGTCACTTAAGGAAATTAGGATTAATCCACATGTGTGGGGAAACCATAAGAGCACTTAATTAAGTTCCTTAACTTAATTAACCATTAATTATGAGCCAATTACATTAGGCCCCTTTTATTTCCAAGGGTCATTGCTAATTTAATTTTCAATTCTTATGCATATCACGTTGGCTCATAATTATTTGGATAATTATATTAAGGTAACATAGTGAAGGGTTAATTAATGTATTTAATGCATACTACAACTTAATTAACTCATAAAATTAACCTAATTTTCTTTTCTTAAACTAAATCAAATCACCAATTTTGATATGGGGTTTATGGTAGAAAATGATGAGTTCTCCTCCTCTTTAAGTTTAATCTTAAAAAAAAATCAAAATCAATAAAGGAACTTTGGTCTTCTTTCAATGGGTTTATTTAATATGATTGTCCTTAGAAATTAGTTTAGTTGAATGAATCATGTGTTTATATTTAATTGTTCCTTTCCAAGCACATCAACTGTTGTATGTCACTTGATTTCATACATTTGTACTTTCAAATTTAAATAAATCAAATGAATCTCTTTTATGTAGGCTTGCATGTGTTGACTTAATTAAATATACGTATGACTATTATCACTAATAAATTCAAAAATACTTTCTAAAGCTTATGAATTAATTATAATACTTAGAGTGTTGATAGTTATGAATACACATAGGATTTGCATGTGTCTATAGCTTAAGCATATTAAATAAAGCTCTTTTCTTATAATTCATATATAGATTTGAGCTAAACAATGGGTAAATGACATTATAGAATATGAGGCTTTAAATAGTCCCAATGAGGTCATTTGATTACCTCACTTCCATAATTTAACAATGGCACGTACTCATTTGGTTTCATTCTTATGTCCTTTGATATTAGAATTTAGATAGAGCTTTAATTCATATGCCTAAATGATTTAATTAGAGAAAATACAATCTTTGCATGATTCTCATCTTTATAGTTGTGTATACATTCATATGTATTTAAGATAGTAAGTGTTTAGTTTAGACATCCTGGGAATACGAGGCTTTAGTTAGCCCCAAGGAGGTCATTTGATTACCTCATTTTCCTGGTTCAATAACACCACGTATTTTCTTACATCTTTTACACATGTGTATTTATGCTTAATTAAAAGATGAAAATTCCCTTTTGTCACCAAAAATACATGCATTTACATTCACCTAAGTCATTAGATGATTATATTTTTACTTATTCATGCATTGATTTTAAGGTTTGGAACAATGGCTATTTAGTCTTGGACATCCTAGAATGGAGGCTTTAGCTAGCCCCAAGGAGGTCATTCGGTTGCCTCACTTCCCTAGTTAACAATGACATGTACCAGTTTAATTTCATTCCTATGTATTTTTTATAAGAATTTGGATAAAGCTTTAAATTTACATGCATAGAATAATTCAATCAAATAAAATGTAAAATTCAAACATATATGTATATATATATATATATATATATATATATATATATATATATATATATATATATATATATATATATATATATACATATATATATATATATATTTGATTACATTCTTCATTCAAGTTTAAAACATCCATGTATAGATATTTGGATTAAAATCATATGTAATATACATATAATGAAATATATATATATATATATATACATATATACATATATATATATATATATATATATATACATATATATATATATATATATATATATATATATATATATATATATATATATATATATATATATATATATATATATCATGTTGTAGTAATTAAAATTAGATTAATCTGAAAAAGCCTTTCATATTGAATAAGGTCATTTAAGTTAACCTAAACATAAGATTAATTAAAAATCATTTAATAAGCCATTCATTAAAGAGAACTAAATCAAATTAATATGATTTAGAGAGTGGCTTAAGGTAGGGATGGAAGAGGGTATTCCTCTTTCTTCTATTTACAACACTTAGTTGTTAAGTGTAGATCACATGAAACAAGATAAAATACAAATTAAAATTTGCAAATCAATTTAACAACTTTAAATGAAACCAACCTTCATGTTAACATGAATGTTTTCTTAACTAAGAAAAATATAACTCTAATGCTTAGTTAAGACATACCACATAAGACCTTAACACACACATTAGAATTAAGTCACCACTTCAAGCTCTAAGTTAGGATGGTGTATGATTTAATGAATGTTTTATTTTATGGTGTATTACTTTAGACTGGATGTTAGGGTGTATGCTTCATAGACTGGATGGTAGACCGATATTAGCCTAATCATATTTTCTATAATGGATTCTGCTTAAGGGATGCCCAAAATAAATATGAATGCTCTCTTTGCAGGTTGCTTAAACTCTTAAGCGTAATCCAAGTTAGGACAGGTGGGCTTGGTTACTCATGTGCATGGCGCTAAGTCCAAATTATACATATAATAACTTGAGATTGTATGTTTGTTTAACTAACCTCTATTTTGTTGGTGAAGTTAGATTTACTTTTCCTATATAAATGTAATTTTATAATAGGAATTAGAATTAGTTTCATGGGGGATTAGGATGAGCAATGGCTAGAAGGCTTTGCCCTGGGGTGCCCTATGATGCCTTTGAAGCAAGCACATCCAAATGAAAGAAGGAGTGAGAAATGAAGACCCCCATAGCATTTAATAAAATTATAATTATTCTTTCATATGTCGGGTTGTATAATGGTAGAGCTTAGCTACTCATCATTTTTTTTTCAAGTTGTATGGTGGTACCTAACCGCACGACCTCTTATTCTTTTGTGATAGTTATAAAATAATTTGATGATTTGTTTAAATTATAAATTAGGATTGCATCTGTTTCCTAGTTTTCTTCATGCTTGATGCCTTAATGTGTGGCCCAGATGCATTAGGCTCTTAGGATAAAATAAATTTTTTACCCAACTAATCACTCATAACTAAATTTTAAACAACTCATAACCTCACCATAAAGCTTAGGCTATAATCAAGATAATCAAAAGATTTAGCAATCCCTTAGCTGTATGGTTGTATGTTTCACACCATGCATGCATATTCTTTCTCTCTTGAATATGAAGGATCTCCATCCTCGCATGATAGAGAAATACTTGACCTATGAGGGCATCCCTTATGGTGGAGAGCACCTTCTTCTATCTAATTTGGCCAATAACCTATTTTCATTATGCATTTAGGCATATAAAATCCAAAAGCCTTTGTCTAAATAATGTGTCAAAAAAATAAAATAAAATTTGAAATGATTTTGTATTTGTAAATTAAGTCATATGCTCATAATACTAATTCTCTAATCTCTTAGGGAGTTGGTTTAGGACTTAGTTTCTTTCAAATTAAATAACTATCCTAGCTATCTTGCAACTCATAAGACCGGACCACATAATTTTAAAATCATAGGAGGAGCTAGCTAGCGGCCACTCCAGAAAATTATAAGTCCAAAAGTCGAATAAGTTTAATCTCTCTTGTAGAGTTAAACCCTATGTCCACCTGTCGCTTAGATTTAGGTCATGCTTTAGCTCATACTAAAGCTCCCGGGCTACAAGCATAAATCCTCATCTCTTAGACATTTTCACAACCTTGTGTTGGTGAATTATATGCCCTAGCAATCTAATAAAATTCAACAATGAAACAAATCTCTTTAATTTCAAACATATAAAGCCCAATAATAGGGTATATTGGAATGCTCAATAGGTTTCCTAGTATCATGGGCAACCCCTACTTTCTCCTTTTGGATTCCAATTGATCTTCTAAATATAACTAATCTTTTGATAGTCTAGCCTTAAAATCTTTGGAGACCATAATTGCCTATTTTAATTAAGTGTATTCATAGGGAATCCTATTCCCTAGGATGTAATTAACTATGGAGGATTGACTCTATAGGAAACTAAAGAACCCATTTTAAAATAAATCTTGCTTTACTTTCCATGTAAAGTAGTGGAAAGATCTCTGGTATATTCGAAGTCCCATCATGCCTTAGGAGTCCTTAGTAAGTGATTAGGTCTATTGTAGGGTGATATTTCTATCTTTTGAGATAGTACATCATACCTCAATGTCATACCCAATCACTTCAATAAGTATCCCCTAAGATCTGCGTGATATCCCCACATCCAAAAATAAACACCATAGCCACATAATATCTTCAACTACATTAATTCTTAATGATAATCAAGTTAAATAAAACTATTTAAGATTAACCAAAGTTGTTATGAAGTTCAATTTTGGATTTGAATTATTAAAACTTAAAGAGGAGAGATGATTTTTACTATTTTTCCCCATCCCACATTAGTGACTTAATGTGTTTAAGGAAAAAAATAATTAAGTAAATTTTATGTATTGATTAAGTTCAAATCATTAAGAAATTAATTTACTTTCCATTTCCTAAGCCTCCTCAATTTAATTAACTATTTAAACATGAGCCTCTAATGATATGCCAATGAGAAATTAAATTTTGGAATGAAATTTAGGCTAATGCCAAGAGTTAATTAGATTAAGAAAGAATCTAAACTAAGTACTCTTATGTTTTTCCCACACCCATGGGTAAACCATGATTTCCTTAATGATCTTTATGTTCTTAAACACATAAAGGGAACCCATGAATTCAATTTGAATTATCTAAACTAATTATCATTCTAATTTTATTTTTACTGTTTCACTAATTACCCAATCCTTAACTAAGACATGAATTAATTAACCCTCATAAAGAAATATACTTAGGAAAATGATTAAGAAAAATGTCCTAATTATTTTCCCTCATCATTCCGACTATTAACAGTGATTAATTATCATTAACCATTTAATTTTTACTATTTAGCAAATTTAATAATCATAAAATTAATTAATGAGGATAATTAGAATTGAAATTTAAATTCTTTGAATTACATGGCTAACAAATCCTAAGAAAATTATGGAAGGCACAGAATATCCCATAGAATTAACCCACCAAATATGGGATCAATTAGCCAAGCAATTAAGTATTAATTAAGGTAATTAGTCTAAACTTCAAACCCTAATTAAACATTATTCATTAATCAAACATTAGAGATTTTATTCTTTTTAAATTCTCCTTTATTTACCCTTTCTAAAATAGGTTTATTTGTATTTTTGGATTTTAGTAATGAATTTCCAAAATTTTGGCTATTTAATGACATTTTAATCACCGAATTAAGTCCCTAAACTATCGGATCAAACTGATGCGATAGGCTTTCCATGCCATGGAATAAGTTATTTAGATCATCTAACATGGTTATTGACTCAACGTCAGTGAACGCAGAATGGTGGAGATTAATCCCATGATTCATAATATATTAAATCAGATAATCTAATGGATTAAATCACAGTCGTCCATTTTAAACATGCTAAACGAATGACCGATGATCCGTCATCCCCGAGCACCGGAAGACGGACATCGTCCACCTTTCGCCACTTAATCCAAGCCCATCGGAGCTCGTAAGATGATGGGATCGACTCAAAAATTTACATGGAGGAGATCTAAGAGGATCCTACGATGGAATTCGCTTACAATCACAAATTTCTTCACAAAAGACCAACATCTGGGGGAAAATCTATGGTTTGCTATATTTTTACCTTGCCAAAGCTAGAGTCCGATGGTCCATTGACCAAGGTAGCTTTGTCTTCAAGTGATGAAGCTCTGTTGAGAAGATCTCTAGCTGCCTCCCAGTCGATTCCTCTGTGGACCAAGGGCCACCGCAAAAGTCATCGGAGTTGGTCTTGGAGTGCCTTTCTTTGATCAAATTGATCGGGATCGATTTGTTTTGACTCACCAAATTGAGAGGAAGGTGTGGGAAGAGTTGATTTAAGATTAGTATGGTTTTGGTGAGGTTGGACGGATGAGGCCCTCAGTTTCGATCGGTGGTTGGTCTTGCCAATAATGCAGAGCACTAGGGATTCCTGGAAAGGTCTAGGATTGGTCAAAATGTCATAAGGAAGCCTCTATGAAGTTTGAATGGATGGGGAGGAGCATACTATCATCTCCAAGTGAACCATGGGTTGAGTGTGGCTCAACCTAGCAATCAATTGAGATAAGGTAGGTAAGAGGTGGAGGTAGTGGCATGCATGGGGTGTACCTCTAAGTGAATCAATGGTGAGTTCACCCTCATGGCCAAAGGATGAACCCAATAGATCAAGTTGGTTGTCAAAGAAGGGCTAAAGGTTCCAATGCAGGAGGTGAACCCATCTAAATGGAGATCCTATTTTGGTGGCTCAGGGGTTTTGACCCAAATCAGGAACCATGGTTCCATGGGTGGGTTGTGGGTTTTGATTATTTTCAATTTGACCAAATGGGGTTCAATTGAGTTAGGTTGACCAATTGGTCAAATTAGGTCAAACTAAGGGTTTGGATATGTTGAAATGATCATTTGGAATGTATTGGTACAGTTTATTTGGTTTAATTTGAAGTAGATTTGATTTTGGCTCAGATGGGTTCACTTAGGCCAAATGTGCTATGTTGACCAATTTTGTCAAATTGGCTAAATTGACTTGGGTGGAGGGTTGGTTTAGGTTTAACTGATCATTTGAGAATGACCATAGATATTGGTTTAAATCAATTTGAATTTGGTTTAGTTAGACCTTCTACATCAATTTGGGCTAAATGGATCAATTGGATTTGGTTGATCAAATTGGGTTCAATTGATGATTGGATCATGTTTAAAAATCAATTTATGATTGATTAGAGGTATTGGTTGGAATCAATTTGGTTTAGGATTTAATTTGACTTAATTTGGCCCTTTAGGATAAATTGGGCCAACTTGGGTTAAGGGACCAAATTGGCTTGGTTAGTATCAATTGGTGGTTGAGCCATGTTCAATAATCAATTTATGATTAATAAGAGTCATCGACTTCAATCAATTAAGGTTGGAATGGGATTTGGTTCACTTTAATCCATATGGGTTAATTGGGTCAACTTGGATCAAGTGATCCAATTAGTTTGCTTTGACTTAATTGATTATAATTGGACTATCCAAGATGATCCATAATCATCATGGAAGGGATTGGATGGGTTGATTGAACCCAATTTGGGTTGGATTGAAGTTTATGTCAATTTGGTCATTTAGGTCACTTTGGGTCAAGTGGACTAATTGGGTTGATTGGGCTAAATTAGATTGAGTTAGGTGTTGAGAAGGGTTCAATGATGGATTTAGAGTTGATTGGTGGCCATGATTATAATTGATTTGGGTTTGATTGGATCTTGGCTCATTTGAATCTTTTGGGTCAAATGGGCTAACTTGGGTTGATTGGATTCATTTGGTTTGATTGGTTTGATTATGAGTATTGAAGAGGTTTGAAATGGTCTATTGAATGGTTGGAGTATTTTTGTGAAAATCAAGTTGGATCCAAGGATCATCACAAAATTATCTTTGGTTAAGGGCTAAGTTAATTTGGCTTAGATCTTAGATAGGAAAGAAAATCCAATTGAGGTTAGTTGTGTGGGCTTAAGGTTGGTTTTGGATGAGTGGACAAGCATGAGTCTTGGTTTAGGCCATAGGTAAGGAAGAACCAATTTACACTAGGGTATAACTTAAGCTTAGGGTATGCCATCCTAAGTCTATAGGCTTGGGTTTAGTGTTCCCTTAGTCATTAGAAGTGTCCTATGATGAGGGAAATCCAAGTGCCTAGAAGGCTCCTTAGTCTAAACTAGGAAAGATGAATCCTCACTCCAAAAGTGAGGTCAACAAAAGGACCCCAAATAGGTATGGTGTAACTGGTAAAGCACACTGTGCATATTGGCATTGATTGCGAAGATCAACAGCATCTGGGAATATCACAAGCACTAATGAAGGCTATCCATACCTAAGTTGAGAGCTAGATGGAACTATGGATCCTAACGTGATGCTATTCATCTCATGCCAAGGGCATGGGAGAGTTAAGTGGATTTGGTTTGATTTTTTAAGAATTAATTTCAAGCTAAGGACATGAAGAGAGATCCGTTGGAGATTCACGTATGAATTTAATTGGACTGTAGATTGATTTATACCAAGGGCATAAAGGTGGATCCACTAGGGATTGAGATATGATTGAATTTGTTTGGTTTATCTAAATTATGTTGATTTGTTTTGGTTTGAACTTAGATTTTGTGTTGATTTGATTATGTTGATTGATTTAGTGTGGACCTTGTATGATGGATCACACTAAGAGGGCTATGTATGACGCCTTAGATTTACCAGTCTAAATGGGTAGTCTACCGATGTCAAGATATACTATCTGCTGCTTTTGCCCATCACCTAAGGCAGAAGAAAGCTCGAGGACTCACATCTTCCAAACAGAGCCAACCATTAGGGTGACCCATTGATGACATAATAAGTTAGACTCAACCTAGGTCGACTACTAAGTAAGTGCCTCTAGCGGTCTTATCTCAACTTAGATAGTCGAGGCAGTTTCTATAAAGAGTTTTGCTGACATTGCCCAAAAGATGGGATGCCTATTTGGGAAGAGGTGCCTCTAGGGGTCTTATCCTAATCCATAAGAGATTTCATTTTATTTGTTTGTTTGGTGTGGACCCTGTTGGTTTACTAGGGACCACACTAAGAAGAAGCCACGAGAGTTTTGGCCTATCTCAGGTTCACTGGCCCAAGGGATAGTCTATACATCTATAGTATAGAACCTCCAACCATAGGGGTGGTTATTAGGAAAGAGGAATTATCCAATCCAATGGTAACCTGGGTCATGTATAGATGGAGTCATGAAGAAGTAATCTGAATAGAATACTCACAGGGAATGTGCCTCTAGGGGTCTTATCCGATTCCCTAAAATATAATGCTTGAGTATATATGTCAGCTAGGGAGAGGGACTCATATCTACCTAAGTGGTATTATCCACCGGATGGGTTGCTGTCAGCAAAGTGAACACCAACCAACTTAAGTTGCCTGTTGGTTTGTGATGATCAATCTAAGAAGAAAGCAACATGGAATCACATCTTCCTAAGTGAAATAGATCATCAGTATAGTTCTTCATTGGCTAGACAACTACTATCTGACCTAGGGCGACTATTAAGTGAGGAGTCATAAAGAAGGACTGAACCCAAGCTTGAAGTAGTCAATAGGAAGAGGAGCTACTGGGGGTCTTACCATAATCCTCAAATATATAGATTCAAACCCAGTTAGTGCACGATAGCTAGTTCTAGAAGAAAGCTCGGGGACTAACATCTTCTTAAATAAAGCCAGTCGTTGGGGTAGCTTATTGGTCATGTAATAAGACATACCATACTTACAAGGTACTCATCAGTTTGCAATGGTTAAGTTAGGGAGAAAGCACGGGTCTCACATCCTCCTAAGCTAAAAATACCACTAGGGAGACACACTAGCTAAGTAGTGAATCACGCTTGACCTAGAGCAGCTACTAAGTGAGGGTCGTTGGAGGGCTTATCTCGACTCGAAGTAGTGTGAAGCAATTGGATTTGTGTTTGATTTATTTGTGTTTGTGTGAAATTTTATGTTTGTGATGTGCTAATGAAGGATAGGATGCCGCTCAGGTTCTCTTATGCCTACCATAAACACATCAAGAATTTGGTAATTTAGAAACATTTCAACTTGGAGAGAAGTTTGATCAAAATAGATTTTTTATTGATGGAAAATTATTTTGGACATTATTTAAGCTTAGTATTTCTTTAGATAAAGTCTGTTGATTGGGAGCATTGGGCATTCACATTTGTGATTTATAAGTTGGTAAGATCCACCCTTGTAGACCTTTTCTATGGTGAAAGGGCCTTCCCATGTAGGTTCAAACTTGCCTCCCATCTTGTGACTGGCAACAATTGGTCTCCTTAGAACTAAAATAAGCTCTAGGGCCGACTAACATATTATGAGCTTAAACCATCTTACCTTTATACAACTCGAGGTTCTGCATGCTTTTAAGCACCTTTCTTCTAAACCTTTGAGTTCTTCTAACCGCAGCTTGGTGTTCTGTTCGATCGAGATTTTGCTACCATAATTATCTCAGAAGTGATGAGTGGACTTCAAATGGTAGAATAACTGAACCCATACAAGGAGAATGGGGTAGATTGTGTGGAGTTCGTAAGTAGTGGTAAGCCCATAAAGCTCAACTAACCTCATGTCACTATTGTTGATCATTGACTTGAGTATTTAAATGAGAGTTTTATTGAATGCTTCTACCAAACCATTCACCTGAGGGTGGTAGATGGCTAATCTATGTTGTGTCTCTTGGCAAATTTATTAATTTTGGTGCTCTTGAAGGTGGTACCATTATCTGATATGATTTAGCGAGGAACCCTAAATCTATACACGATATAGTTCCTAAGGAATTGAAGAACATGCTGAGCTTTGACTTCCCTAAGCAGAATCACCTCTTCTCACTTGGAGAAGTAGTTCATAGCTACGAGAATGAATTGGTGACCCTTAGACAAAAGAGGATCAATCAGACCAATTATTTTGGTGCCCTAACACTCGAATGGCCATGAGGATAATGTTGGATGTAGAATATTGGGCGGTTGGTATAAGACCACTCTATGTACTTGGATTTGATGGCATCATTTCATTATGTCCATGCAATCTATGATCATCATCAATACCCAAGTCTTTTGATTTTTTCTTTCATCTTAGGACCAGATTGATGAGCTCCACATAGTCCTGAGTGGACCTCGATCATGATCTTACAAGATTCATGTTTATCTAATCAATGTAACACATATGATCGCAGACCATCGATATAAGAAACCATCCATGAGGGCATAGGAGAGTGCCCTTTTCTTCACCTAATGTGCTTAAGATTTCTCTTGAGGTAGTTTGCCTTTATTTAGGTGAAAGGTTTCCTCCAATCTATCTCTACATTCTTTTTGGCAATGACAACCTTTCCTCCAAGAGTGTGTTTATTGATGAGCTCAACATCAATAAGAGGTAGGACTTATCTATTGTGAACCTCTATTGATATGGGCTCATCCTTCAGACATGCTAATTCTTTAGCAAGCTTAGCTAAGGAATTAGCTACGGTGATTTCTCCTTGAGGGATCTTGTAGATTTTGACCTCTAGGATTTGAGCAAGGAACTCCATGGTGTACTTGTAGTAATGATGGATTTTGGGCTTCAAAATTTATAGAACCCAATGATCTGGTTGAGAACTAGCTGTGAGTCCAAAAGAAGTTGATATTCTAGATGCCCAATGAGATAGCCAACTCTAGACTAGTGATCATAGCATGATATTTAGCTTCATTATTGGCACAAGGCTCGAATATATGATATGAAAATATCATTATATTGCGGTCTAGCATTAAGAGAACTATTCCTACCCCTGCATTACTTGGGAGAGTAGATTGTGGTTCTTCTCCTCTTTGAGAGGAGGCCACACCATCAAAATATATCTCCTAGCAGTGAATGTTTGTATCCTTTAAGTTCATGATTTATTCATTGGGGAGATCATCAATGAGCAAGGAATCCACCGGAAGTTGATGTGCCACTAGGAAATCCATGAGTGCTTATCCTTTCACCGTACAGAGGGGTATGAATGTGATGTCAAACTATGATATGATCATGGACTATCATGCCAACCATCCGGATAGCGTAGACCATGTCATGAGATATTGCAAGGGATTGATTCTGTAAATCAAGTTTACTTTATGTGAGAACATATAGTTTCATAGCTTGTAGGCTGCACAGATTAAAGCTAAGCAATGCTTCTTAATGGGTGGATAGCTTACTTCAGTAGGTATCAGATGACGACTGAGATAGTAGAGTGTGTTCTCTTTCCCCTCATCATTGAAGTGCTAAGGGAGTTATCTAATACAGTAGTGTAGAGTATCATAGGTTTGCTTATGATAGGGGCAGCTAGGATTGGCGGCATCATGAGATATTGCTTGATGCTCTCAAATGCACACTAGCACTTATCATCCCAGTTGAACTTGGCATCCTTCTTGACTAGTGTAGAGAATGGTTGACATCTGCCTAATAAGTTGGATATAAAGCATCTAAGATATACCAACCTCCCTAAGAATGATCTAAGTTGGTTTAGACTTTTAGGGGTGGCATTTCCAATATTGCTTTAATGTTCTCCAGGTCGATTTCAATTTCATGGTGTTAAACAATGAACCCAAGAAACTTCTCTGAAGATACTCCGAATATGCACTTCAGAGGGTTCATTTTAAGGTTGTATTGCCTTAACTGCTTGAAAACTACTCTCAAGTCAAAGAGATGGTCTTCCTTTTCTTTACTTTTGACCATGAGATCGTCAATATAACATTCAACTTGGTGGTAAATGAGTTCATCGAAGATTTGGGTCATGGCCCTCTGGTATGTGGTGCTAGCATTTTTAAGCCCAAAAGATATGACCTTATAACAATAATTTCTGATCGGGGTTCTAAAAGTAGTGTTCCTTTCATCTTGAAGCACCATCTTTATTTGATTATATCCAGATGAACCATCCATGAAGGAGAAGACTGCATGAGATGAGGAAATCTCTACCATCAGTTCTGATATTGGTAGTGAAAATTCATCTTTTGGACATGCCTTATTTAGATCCCTAAAATTGACACATATGCGAATTCAGACATTCTTATTTTTAACTAGAATGATACTAGCCAACTAGGTGGGGTATTTTTTCTCCCAGATGAAACCAGCATCAATCAATTTCTTGACTTCAAAAATGACCTATTATTCAATGCCCAATTGCATGTGCCTAGGAGCTTATTTGATGGGATTAGCATCAAAATGTATCGCTAGCTTATGAAATGCTATTTCAAGCTAATATGTGCATTTCTTCATATCTTCATGCAAAAAAATCTTTAAACTTAGTGAGTAGCCTAACTAAGTCATTGGTTTTAGATTCATTGAATAAGGAGTTGATGTATGTCAAGTGTGAATTGTCTTCAGTCCCCAAGTTGATTTCTTTGAATTCATCAATGGTTGCTTGATTTCTTCTTTGAATTTTGGGGGTGCATCCTTGACTTGGAAATCATCTAGATCATCTACAGCTTTGAAGCACACCTCATCATATGAGTTGATGTGGTCAAAGAAGAACCCATAAGATCCAAATGATTCGTGATGACAAGCCATAATCATCATCATTGATTGGGCCCACTGTACCAAAGCCTAGTCCTGGTTTTGATTAAGAATTATTGTATTTATTATCCCAAAATCTTTCAAAATACTCTGACCTATGCTTAGACCATGTATGTGGAATTAGACTTTTCTTTACTGCTAAGTTAAGAATACAAGGTGAGTACCAATCGAAAGGTAGTTCTATTAATTCTTTGAATGATTCATCCTCAAGTTCTACATCAACTTCTTTACTTGAGGATGTTGCTCATGGATAAAACCTTTCAATTTTAGTATTTGCACATGCTTTGAGAGCTTCCTTAACTACCAAACCCTTAACTTTCTATGAGGAAAGTGGGGTTAGAGCTATGATACCCACTTGCTATCTGATAGTTTTACATAAGATAGACTTGGATACATTCATGATTTGCTTAGGGATTGATTTTTCATCACTATCAAGCTCTAGTGTCACCTCTAATGGGATTTGCTGATGATGAGAGCTGGCTGGTGTGCTAACTACATAGGACTCATCCTCTAAACTAGACTCTAAGTCTATGTAGATATTAGGTGTACTCGTGGATGCTGGGATGATCTTACTAGTAGGTGGTAGGTATGGAAGTCTTCCACCTCTGTGGCTCCCTCTGGAGTTACCTCTTCCTCATCCTGGTGGAGGTCGGGTCATCCTCTCTACTTGCTCGAATGGAGTGACAAACTATGGGTGAAATCTAATCTCAGGCTCTATATCCTCTCTAAGATCTTCTTCTCGTTCCCTTTTCTTTTCTTTTCTTTTTCATTTTCATTTTATTTTTTTTCTTTCTCTTTATTTTCTTTTTCTTCTTATTTTTCATTTTGATGAAGTTTGTGAGAGAAAAGGTTTTATTTCTTAGTGAGGTAATAGGTCGCATCCTTATAAATCTCGACCTCAAGTACTACAAATAGTTTGAGAGCTGCTTTGACACAATACTCGATCTCATCCCTAATGAACTTGATGCACTGATGTATGGAGGATGGAAACATGTTGTTCTCATGTATCCAAGGTCACCCTAACAAAGTATTGAAGGATGTATCAAAATCTATTATATGAAACTTAGTTTATGTCTTCCAATCATCTATCTCCAAAGGTAACACTATAGAGCTTAAGGCCCTCTCGCCTTGTTCATTGAATCCTTTTAACATCATTTTCTTCACTTGGAGTTTAGAGATGTCAATCCTCAAGAAGGAAAGGGTTCTTAGACTCATAATGTTTACATGCCCGGATCAATGAACACTGATTAACTTGCCAACATCCACGGTGATGTAGAGGGGACAGTTGTGCTCTATTATCCATAAAAGTAGGTCTTCATCTGAGAATGTGACTCCTAGGACATCCTTTGAAAATCATGTCTCCTCTCTAGCTAGATTAATAGTGGCCAACTAAGCTAAGAATATCTCAGGATCAAGCAATGCTTTGACTAATGACTCCCTCATCTCTTTGGATAAGACAAGGGCATCTTATATGCTTAACTTAGCTGGAAACTTTCTAAGGTGTGCCAAGACATTGTAGTCAACTTTGGATTGGTCCTATATAAGCATATCCAAGGGTGGAGCATCTTGTGAAGGGGCTATCTGCTCACTAGAACTATTGGCCTGTTTACCCTTATCTTGAGGTGCTACCCTAGGAGGTAGAACTTTACCAATATAGAGTTTGACTTCATTGACTTCTTGTGAACTTATAGAAAGTTCTACCTGCTCATCAGGTATACCTACAAGTTCCCCTAAAGGATCATCAAAGTCGGATGACTCCAAATCAATCTCAAGTGGTGAACTCTGAAGATTTTAAAAAAGGGCAATCTATTATTGAATAAGAGTGAAATTGATCAAAATTATTTAGATTATTATTGCTATGACTTGGAGAGCTATCAATAGAAATAAAATCACTAAGATCATCAAATATAGACAAGATGTAAGTAGAATCATTCTTCTTCATTAATTTCTTTAATTTCAGAGGTGGTACATAATAAAAATCAAGTAAAGTGAGCGATGTGAGTGGCTTGATGCCCTCATCCATAAATACAATGCTCCTACTAGTGGTGGAGGAGCTGGTAAAAATATTAACTAAAATGGTGGAAGGAGGAATGCTGGACTCAAATGGTGGTTGAACTATGGAACTATCCCGGGCATGTGATGGCTGCTACTGTTGATGGGCTTCCACCTACCCAAGTTGTCTCTCATAATTAGCAGACCTTCCTTGGTGTTGGAGGTTTGAGCTGAGTCAAGCACATGTAGAGAAAGTATCTTGATTTTAGAGTTGATCTTTTTAGAGGTATGGGATAAGGAGATATTTCAACCTTCTTTTATCTTGAGAGGATCAGATGTATCTCTAGAAATTACTTTAATAGAGTCAAAAGGTTATTCTACTAAGTATTCTTTGGAGATAACTATGGATCCTGACTTGTAACTATGCTCAAGCTAATCATTGAATATAAAACAAGCCTCTAAGACATAGCCTAGCATGTGGTGCTAGAGGTAGTAGCTAGGATCATTACTCTTACCCACTTCCTCTGGCTTTCTATGCTCGGGTAACTTGAAATCAGGCTTCTTGAGAAGGTTCTTAAAGATCTTCCTGACTACCTCCCTCTTGAATAAGTATGTCTTGTTGAGTTTATCAACAAGAGTAGGTGAAAAGTAGTTATCTGGTGGTGGATACTGATAGCATTGCTGTGTTGGCTATTGTGGTGGCCGAGGTAGTGGAAGAGGAGGCAGGAGTGGAGGTTGTTGAACTCTAGGCCTCTTAAATTGTGTTCTCACTGGCTACTTCCCCTTATCCACTACCACTACTATCTCTGGCTTCTTCTCAAACACCTCCTGGGGCTTTGTCTTAGATGATTGGTCTGAGAAGTTTGGCTTACACTAGTAGGTTAGCCACCTTGCTGATTATTTTCTCAAATGTCTTTATAATAAAGCCATTGAACATGAAGGTGACCTGACCCTAGATATTCTTGAGAAGAATTTCAATGGCATGCTGCTCTTACAATTATGGTTCATATTTCATACTTAGTTTGCATCATCTGAGAATATAATTAGCAAGGGACTCGTTAAGTTTTTTTTTCCATAATGAGGTCCTCTATAATTACCCTCTACTGAGCTCCTATGAATCTCTTGATGAAGAGCTACTCTAATTCTGCAAAAGACTTCACCAAGCTATTGGGCAGTTCAGCATACCAATCAAATGCAACTCCATAAAGGCTACTAACAAACTATTGAAAAAGTAAGACATTGCTACCATCGGAATTGCAATAATTAGCCCTCAAGTGTGCTATATGATGCCTAGGTTCCCACTGCCATCAAATACCATGAAGGATGGTGGGGCAAAACCCTTGGGGTATTGAGCTACAATAGATTCCTCCAGGTAGGGTTTACCTTTTAGAACTGATGAGCTCTCTTGGGCTTGTGCTAACACTTCATTCACTTGTTGTTCCACCATCTACTTGATATGTTTTTATGCATGGAGGTACTATTGGTTACCTTCCTATGCAAACTACTAGCATCCTCATCCATAGGAGTGGGTTGTGAAATAGGTGCTTGATTCTGCAATGCTAAAACCACTTCCATCAATTTCTCTACTCTCCTTTCCATCCTATCTATCTGATCATTTTTGAGTCTGATTTATTGGAGGAGGTGTTGAGTTGAGTTTGACACCTCACCTTTCTCAACTACAATGCCTTAGGCTTCCTAGCTAAGCTGGTCCCTATGCAAGGATCCTCGGGTATCTACTATATGGACTTCAACAATGTCATCTAAAAGGTCATCTTCATCAACATTGAAATCTACCATACCCTCCCCTTGATCAGACTGATCATCTCCAACTATTTGCCTCACCACAGTATGATAGTCTTTTAAAATCTCCTCCAAAGATCGGTCATCCACTCCACTTGGCACTATCTATATGTTGGTGACTGCGAACTGACTATGCTCTGATGAGGTGATGCACTATATGTTCTGGATGTGAGGAGTACTATCTCTAACTGGCTCAATAATCTTAGAGGCCAACTCACTATTCCCTCATTCTCTTCAATGCAGGGAGTTACTATGATGCTCTCAGTCATTCCTTCTTCTCATCATTGGGAAGATCGAAGTGAGCGCTTGACCTTACCTCAATAGATGGAATAGATGAAGTGTGATCCTTAGGACATAACCATATCACCAAAGGGGGATGCTTTCTCTCTAGATGTTGAGTTGTGGTACTTGGTAGGCTCTTCAGATGAGGGAACACGGATGGGTGATGGCTACTACATGGGTGGAATAGATGACAAAATACCTCTTCATCAAGATCTCTTATATGGATAAAACCGGGTGAGTACTATCCAGCGAGTGATTGGTTATATGCCTAATCTATCGACAAATAATGTGATGGAAGTTAGAACCATCCTTAAAATTGGGTGAGACTATCTCAAAAGATAAAGATTTCCTTTATGACTAGTTACCGTAGACGCACTAACTTAATAAGGAAGCATATGATGGTACTCATGGCAAAGGAACATCTAAAGTCTTTCTCTTCAGGGATGGAAACTTAAATGAATGTGAATCAATGGCTTTTACCACCTCCTCTTGATGAGGTGGGTGTCTCAGTAAATCTTGAAATGTCAAAGAATCTAAACTTGATGATGAGGTGATGTATGGATCCATAGCCAAATCCACACCTTATGAGAAAGAAAAAGATAAGCTTTCTAGAAGACATAGTGACTTGTTACTAGAAAGAAAAGAGAACTGGGGTTTTTTCTTCACTATTGGAAAAGAGAATGACATATGATTAAACTTTCGCAATGCTTATTATTGACTTGACTTTTGATTTTGAATTGGAACCCTCATTTACCAAATTTGTTTATGTTAAATGGGGTTCATCTATATGTTGGAGAGATTTTTGATTTTGGAGAAAATTTTTTCTGCTTTTCTTTTGAACTTCAATGAAATCTTCAAGATAGCTAAATGAATCTTACTTTACCAAGCTAGTGGTAAGAGGTTCTTGATTTTGTTTGATTTATTTTTGGGTGATTTCTTTTAAATTTCTTTTACCATTGGAGGTAATTTTTTAAGACTACTTGAGTGAGGTCCCAAAATGATGTTGGCTCTTAAGGATACAAGCAAGGTGTTCAAAGAAAGAATGATAGTCTTGGACTTTATGAAGTTCAAGATGCTTGGAGATTATGGAGATATAGGCACTCCTTGGAGTCACCAAAAAAATCGTGATATTTAATTTGGAGTTGTTATAATTGAGATCTTGGGGAGGTTATTTAAGTGATCTATACACATTATGTGATGTACATCTCGAAAGATAAAACATCAACCACAATGAATCACCCAATAAAGAAAAATGGACATAGTGATCTTTCCCCAACTTCAAGAAAAAATTTTATGTTTTGTTGAAAAGCTTCCATAATTACTTTGTAAATAAGAATTTTCTAAGACTACTCTTGATTAAAGTAGCCAATAAATATTTCTAAACACTTTAAAATAAATTAGACTATCAAAGAATTAAGTATTTTTGAAAATTAAGTGAGAAAGTTCAATTTGGAAGACTTATTTTTGGGTTTCAAAGGAAGATAAGTAGGGAGCACTCATTATACTAGGAAGCCTAGTGAACACTTAATATATCTATGAAAAGGCATTATATATTTGAAAGAGAGTGTTTATTTTTATTTGAATTGAAATTTTATTAGAATGCTAATGTTCAATTAGCCTATTAACACAAGATTATGGAAATGCCTAAGAGGTGATAACTCACACTCATAGCCTAAAGAAAATAGTTTAAGTCTAGATGCTTTAGCACAAAAGCATGACCTAAGTCTAAAATGGGACAGTGATTTACCTCCACAAGAGGGAAAAAATATCTAAAATTTTTGGACACAACCAGGAAAATTAACAATTTATGCTTTTAAAACCAAGGTAGGTCTATGTATTCAAGATAGTTTATTTAATGAAAGAAAACTAGAGCTCTACTCACTTAAAATACTAAATCATGAAAAGACATGATTTAAAATGCTAAAATTTATATTATATTATTTTGATCATTCATTTTTAATAAAGGCTAAAATCTCCTATATACATGAAATCTTCATAATAAAATTACTATAGATTTCCTCATACTGGATGCCCCTAAAATTTTATCGTAAGAAAGACCCCCTATGAGGAGATTCTCCATATGATGTTGCAATACATGATTTGCTAAGATTTTAAATTTTAATTATCTTGATTATAGCTAATATTTAAAGTGAGATTATGAGTTATATTTATAATTTTGTTATGAGTTATTATAATGAAAATTAATTTAGCTTCACCATCCAAAACCAATATTCATTACAAATTTAAAACTTATAAAAAATACATTTTTTAGTACAATCTTAAACAATCAATATTATAAATTTTATTAAAAACATCAATAGCCTAAAATAGATAAATAATAGTACATTTCACCCTTATATAATCATTATTAAAAGAAGTTACAATTATATAATTAAATACATGGGGTATCTTCTTTTTTTTTCTTTTATGATTTTATCCTGTGTTTATGGGGTCCTTTTTTTTCATACACTCATCTAAAATATTTAATAATTCCTATTACAAAATTACATGTTTATAGAAAATAACATTAGAATAGATGTTTAAACAAACATACAAAATATTATCATTGGATTAACAATGTATTAATATTATAACCAAAATCTAAGATATGTAAGCAACAAACTATTTATATTTATTTACATTTATGATCTTTAAATATAATATATAAAAAATATCATTATTAATATCCTAACATAATCTAAAATATTTATCATAAAATAAAACACAACATCACAACATACCCATAACTTAGAGCTAGAAGCATGACAGTATTCTGATAAAGCATGTGGGTAAAGTGGGAATTGAAGGTTTAATATCAAGTTAAAAAGGAATTTTTTCTTAGACATAATTATTTTCTTTATGAATTTTACTTAAAGATCTAATTATGCAAAAGATTGTACAAATTTACCTATAAAAGTATTTAAAGGCATGTTATAAATTTTGATATGAATGAATGATTTATAACATTTTCTTTCCTAAATGTTAATTTTAAAGAATCTTGTTAAACAAATAAATAAATCACATACAATATGTATATAATGAACATAAATATTCATTATCATTAACATTTTTTGAAAATACAAAATATAAACACCAAACATCAACTTATAATAATAAATCAAACACATATAATACAATAACATATATAACCATATTCTTTTGATTCATTTATTTGAAAAAAACATGGATACATGATACAAATGACATATAAATTTATAATGATTAAAAATAATAATTAAATATTACCACATAATATATTCAACCACATTAATTCCTAAGGACAATCAAGTTAAATAAAATTATTTAAGATTAACCAAAGTTGTTTATCCTAAGGAAAGCATTGTGGAGCCTCAATTTCCTTAGGAGTATCCTCCTAAAACACTTGTTGCTTGGTGCCTAACCAACCTAAGGAGGTTGATCTAAAGATGACTAAACCAGGTTTGGCTAGATATTAAAGTTTTTTCTTATTATTTTCCAATGAATACACTAAGATAAATTATTATTTAGGGACTTAATCATATTCTAAGTAAATCTAACCAAAAGGTTAGTCTCTTAATCCACTTGTGGCTTAATGAAATATCTAATGGGTGTGGAACTTTTGATGCTTAAAATGGGTTAGGTTAAATTCTAATTTTGGGTTTTCCATGATTAACCTAGAATAAAATTCCATCAATAGAGTTAGTCCTATCCTAAGTCAAATAAACCAAGGGATTAGCCTCTTGAATAAAATATGGTTCAGTATCTAACCAACTCAAAAGAGATGGATACATAAACATCTAGGGAAGGCTATATTATATCTTAATATTGGGTTTTTAAGGAATAGCTTAGGTCAATGATTCCTTTGAGGGGAAGGATGTCAAAAGTTGGGTTTTTAATGACTAACTGAGGAGAAGGATGTCATTATGGGACTTAGTCTAATCCTAAGTGGAACCAGTAAAGGGGTTAACCTCTTAAAGAAATTTTGGCTCAGAGACAAACTAACTAAAAAGTGGACATATAAACATTTAAGCTTAGTTAGACTAGATCTTAAAGTTTTACTTTCAATGATTAACCTATAAGAAGGACACTGTAAGGGGAGTCAATGCAGTCCTAAGTAGAACTAGTCAAGGGGTTAAGTTTTTGAATCAATTATGGCTTATCAGAATTAACTAATCTGAATATAAGAGTTGTTAGAGGACAAATTATACTAGGCCTCAAGGTGATTAAAATAAGAAAAGGGCCTAACAGGCTTGATTCTAACCTAGATAATTTCAGTCAAATTTAGGAGGTTGAAAAAACTTTATCTAACTTACATTGATATAAAGATTCTTAAATTTTGACATTTGGATTTTATGCTTGAATTTTTGAAAGTCATGTTAATTTGATATATTTAGATTTTAAAACTTTTGACCTCCATTTCACATGAAGCATTCAACTTAACACACAACTATTCTACTATGAAATTATCATATTCTATGTTCACCATGCATACTTAGATGGAAACTAATAAGCAACTTAATCATCTATATTGAATGGAATTCATCAAAACTTCTCAAGCACTCAAATTTGATTTTCATTTGAATGATTGAGATTTGATTTCTCTTCATTGAATTTCATAAATTTTTAATTTTTAAGAATTTTGTTTCTTGAGATAAATGATCATTGACATGAAGCATAAGATTTTCCACTTCTACAATAATTTGAACTCACTTTAAATATTTTTATGTGCCAAAATATGCCTTCAAAGAATCAAAACTAAATCTTCTAATTAAGAGGTTATATGGCAGACTAATAATTCATGAGCTTAAATCATCCATGAGTAGTAGAAGTCAAGGTCCTATTTAGCTCACTGGTATTTTTCCTTGAAAACCTTCAAAATCTTCCAACTAAAGTTGGATATTCTATTCAGTTGTTATTTAGTTATTAATGATCTTAGTAAAGCGAAGCTTAAAAATTAAGGAAAAGGATGATAGAGTGAAGGTTTATTATGTGGTCCTTTAAGCCCATAAGACTTCAACCAACTTCTCATGCTACTAACATTTATATTTATTGAGGAATTTCTTTAAAATTTAAATTGAAATTTTATTTAAGGTATTAATGAATCCATTAACATAGAGATAATAGATGGTTGAGTTTTTTTAATCATCATTTTTTTTGATAAATCATTGATTTTATTAGATTAATTATGTGATGAACTTCAATCCCATGGCTCCTTCACAATGAAGCTTAGAAACTTCTTGTAGTAACCCCATGGGTGCACTTTAGAGGGTTGGATTTTAGATCATAAAGATACAATCTGTTAAAAATAATTCTCAGAATTTATAGGTGATTCCATTATTTTTACTTAAAATAATGATACATCATATGTTGATGTGTGAATCCAACATGCATTCTTAACGATGATGGGTATGATTTTATAAAAGAAGATTCATATAAAGACTTTAAGTGAAGTGAATTTCTTATCTTCAAAGTCCATCTTAATTTGGTTGTAACTAAATGAACCATCCATGAAATAGAAAATTGTATACAAGGAGGCAATATCTTTATAGGCATTAGAAACACATCTTTATGATATGCCTTCTTTAGATCCTTATAATCAACAA
The DNA here is from genome assembly GCA_021442155.1 of Cymbidium sinense. Taxonomy (NCBI): domain Eukaryota; kingdom Viridiplantae; phylum Streptophyta; class Magnoliopsida; order Asparagales; family Orchidaceae; genus Cymbidium; species Cymbidium sinense. The sequence goes on from CM038231.1 coordinate 58,902,122, forward strand.
ATATATAGATTTGACCAATTTTCAGTCTAATTTAGACTATGCAAGCCAATAAAGATGAATAAATGTTTTCTCTCAAATTAAGCTAGCTTTGATCACTTTTTAAACTTCAGTAATTACTTGTTATTCAATTTAGATGCATGTGTGTAGGAGCTTGTTTAAAGAAGTATGTCAGGTCTAATTTCAAGTTTATTCACTATTACTTCTAAATATAAGTACTTATGAAGGTTGGAGGTGAATTTTCTTTTATTATGAAGTTAATTTGTTAATTGTTGATATCTTCTTTTTCAGTTTAAGGGTACATCCCTAACCTAAAGATCATCTAGATTATCTAAAGTGTCTAAACAAATTTAGGATATCAATCAAAAAGTACTTCTACTAATTGCTTAGAAATTTTTCTTCAAGCTTTGCACCATTTTTCAGGCTTGAATATGATGCTATAAAATAAATATTATATATCATCTTAGTTTCTCTTTAAAAATTAAGTGCTACTTTAACCTCTAAATCTACAATAGTATCCTAAGAAAATGGGGTTAAAGCTATTGTTCTCACACCTATTAAGCATTTTGTATATATTCAACTCAAACTCATTCGTTCACCCATGGTCTCATTGCCATTTGTCTTCAAAGATACATGAAATTTTGGTTTAATATTTTATTTATATATTTCATAAAATTTAAATTTGGCATCATACAAATAATTTTTCCTCTAAATTAGATTAAAAATCAATATGTATTACGATGGTTTTTTTTACATTTTTCTTTTTTTTCTTTGTTTTATTTTCTTTTTAATTTAAATTATTTTCTTCTTTTTTTCTTGGAATTTTATTTATAGTAGACTCTCTAGGAGAGATTGCTTGTTTTTGAAATAGGACATTTTTTTGTTGATTATGTGAAGCATCACTTTAAATTTAAATATTTATTTCTAATGATCAATGTCACAAAACCCAATGTCTTTTCACTTTTCATTTTATTCATATAGATCATCTTATTAGAGCTAAGTTTCCACATTCCAAGTAATGAAAAGTTATCAAATTCATGATGTTGACCGGTGCACCAAGATAAACATGAAATCTCAAATTTTAAAGGATAAAGTCTCATATGAGGAAGTTGTCACTATTTGGATAAGGTAAATTTTTAAATCAAGTAAAACTTTTAATTAAAGATTCCCTCATCTTCTTATAGCAGATGAGGGTGTCATAAAGCAACTTAACTTTTAAGATGAGCTAAAAATATAGTTATTAACCTCAAAACATTTTAATTGGTTCTTAATACATTACTTTATTGAAGAGTGCCTTGTAGGTGATTTAAAATTTCATCTCTACAAATGACCTATTTACCTTTCCCTTATTTACTATTTGAGGTGGTAGGACCCTACCACTATGAGAGTTAATTTTTATAATATTTTCAAGTTCAGATACTTTTGTCACATCTACCTACCTCTTAATGTCGCTTGGTTAATTCTTCTACTAAGCTATCATAATCTAATAGCTCGGTCTCATTGTGTGTCCTAAAAAAATTCAATTGGAGAAACATTATTAGGACATAATGTATAAATTTATTTAGATTTGTTAGGAGAAATCATTTTATTTTAAAAATTCCTTTTCTTGACGTCAAACTTTTCTAGCTCTTTTAGAGTGTTTATGCCCTAATTGATTTCTTATTTAAACAAGAAAAATAGTTGAATAAATTTTTTATTTGATGTAAAAATATTTAATCTTTATTCAATTTTGAATATTTTAACTTACATGAAACTTTTTTCTTCTTCTCTCTTTATTTTTATAGATGGTAACTTTCTTAACATACATAATTAGGTATGAACAACTTCCAATTTGCTGAGACAAAAAAAATTGTATGGACTTTCTCTTAACATACAAAATCTGGTATAGACAACCTTCAAATTTTTTTTTTAACCTTCAAATTTATTAGAGTAACAAAATATTTAAGGACACTATCTCAACATATGCCCTCAGCTGGATGCAACCATCAAGAGTACTTAAACAAGAAAATTTATTATGGACCTTATCTCAATATACACTCTTGAGTATATTCAACCTTCAAATATGTTAACATAAGAAAAATTATTATAGGGCCTTGTGGTGCTTATTTTTAGATGTGGGGGACACCATGATCTTAGTGGGTACTTAGTGATGAAGTATTATGACATGATATATAAGATAGGCACGACCCTTCAATGGACCCAATCACCTAATAAGAACTCCTAAGACATGATGGGTCTTCAGATATACTAGAGATTTTTCCCCTGTTTTACATGGATTAATAAAGTAGAGTTTATATTAAAATGTGTTCTTAAGTTCTCTATAAGGGCAAGACTTCATAGTTAATTACATCATAGAGATTGAAATTCTCTAAGAATACTCTCAATTAAAGTAGATAATTATCATCTCCAAAGATTTCAAGGTTAGACTATCAAAGGATTGGTTATATTTAAAAAATTAATTGGGAAAGTTCAAAGAGAAGACTTATTTTTGGATTCTAAAGGGAGGAAGTAAGGACTGCTCATGATACTAGGAAGCCTTGTGAGCATTCCAATCTATCCTATAATTGGGCTTTATATATTTAAAAGTGAAGATATATATTTATTTGAGTTGAATTTTATTCAATTTCTAGGGTTTATAATCCACCAACATAAGGTTGCGGGAATGCCTAAGAGGTGAGGATTTATGCTTATAGCCTGAAGGAAATAGGTACCTCAAATCCTAAATCTAGGGAGCTTTAACATGAGTTAAAGCATGGCCTAAATCTAACTGATAGGTGGACATGAGGGTTTACCTCCACAAGAGAAAATAAATCATCCAACTTTTGGGCTTAGAACTGCGTGGAATGGCCGCCAATTAACTCATCCTATGACTTTAAAACCTTGTAGTTTAGTCTTATGAATTGCAAGATAGCCAGGGTAGTAATTTAATTTTAAAGAGACTAAAATCATAAACTCACTCCCTGAGAGATTAAAGTATGAGTGGTATGAACATATAGCTTAATCTATAACTGCAATAAATTTTCAAGTTTTATTTTCTTTTTGACACATCATTTTGACAAAGGCTTTTGGATTTTTACATTCCTAAATGCATGGTGAAATAAGTTATTAGCCAAATCAAAAAAGAGAGGGTGAAGCACCGTCACTAGAGGTTGCTCTCATGGGTCAAGCGATCCCTATGCGTGTAAGGATGGAGGCCTTTATTTTGCAAGAGTAATTCAAGATGATATGCATGATATGAGGAATAAAACCATATAGCTAAGGGGTTGCTAAATCTTTTAATTATCTTGATTAACATAAGTTTTATGGTGAGATTATGAGTTATTTAAAATTTAGTAATGAGTCTTAATTGGGTAGAAAATTTATTTTTATCTTAAGAGCCTACCATATCTAGGCAACACATTAAGACATCAATCATAAGAAACTATGAAAAAGCATGCCATTTATAATGCACAATTTAAATATAGCATCAATAAATATTTATAAACTACCATAAAAGAATAACAGGCTGATGTGGACAGGTACAACCATACAACTCGAAAAGAGAAAAGATGGGTAGCTGAGCTCTACCCTTATACAACCCAGAATATGAAAAAATAATTACAATTTCAATGAATACGTGCTATGGGGGTCTTCATTTTTTATTATCCATTTTTGATTTGGTTTCTTCTTTAATTTGGATGGTGCTTGCTTCAAAAGCATCAGGGGACACCCCAGGACAAAGCCTTCTAGCCACTACTCATCCTAATCCCCCATAGCACTAATATTAATTATGATTGTAAAAGTACATTCATGTATAGAAAAAAGTAAATCTAACTACACCTATAAAATAGAGGTTAGCTAAACATACATACAATCCTAAGCAGTTATATATAATTTGGACTTAGCACCCTACACATAGGTAACTAAGCCCAATTATCCTCTCTTGGATTATGTTTAGGGGTTTAAGCAACCTACGAAGAAAACATTTATATTTATCTTTAAGCATCCCCTTAAGCACAATCCCCTGCAGAAAATATGATTAGGCTAACAGCATCCTAACATCCAGTATAAAATAATATATCACAAAACAAAACATATATCACATCATGCACCATCCTTACACAGAGCTAGAAGTGGTGACTTAATTCTAATGTGTGTGTTAAGGTCTTGTGTGGTATATCTTAACTAAGCATTAGAGTTGTATTTCTCTATGTTTGGAAAATATTCAAGTTAACATGATGATTGGTTTCACTTTAAGTTATTTAGTGAAATTATGAATCTTAGTTTGTATTTTATTTTGTTTCATGTGATTAACACTTAGCATCAAAGTGTTATAAAGAGAGGAAAGAGGATTACCCTCTTTCATCCCTACTTTAAGCCACTTTCTAAAGCACATTAATTTGTTTTAGTTCTTTGTAGTGAATGGCTCATTAAATGATTTTTAATTAATCTTAAATTTAGGTTAACTTTAAATGATCTTATTAAATAGAAGATTAATCTAATTGAATTACTACCACATGATATATATTAAATCATTCCTTTCCATCACATGTATCATGCATATGATCCAACCCTAAGTGTATCTATATACAACATGCACACAATGAATGATGAATGTAAGAGTATGTTTGAAGTTTATATTTCCATTTGATTAATTATTCAATACATGTAATTTTAAAGCTCTATCCAAATTCATACAAAAATACATAGGGATGAAATTAATTAAATCATTGTTAACAAGGGAAGTGAGGTAATCAAATGACCTCCTTAGGGCTAGCTAAAGTCTCGTATTCCCAGGATTTGCAGACTATATACTCATTTAAATTCAAACATATGTAAATTTGTATACATGAACATAAGAAAGAAGGCTCCAAATTGCATAATTAATTAATTCAATCACTTAGCCAATCATGGATTTATGCAATTTTAATATAAGAGGTGATTTCCATTCTTTAATCACATATACATACATATGTATAATGACATAAACAAGTACATGCCATTGTTAACCAAGGAAGTGAGCTAATCAAATGACCTCATTGGGGCTAAATAAAGCCTCGTATTCCTGGGATGTCCAGACTATATACTTGCTTGTTTAAATACAAATGAGTGTATGAATAGTTAAGAGAACAAAAATCATGCAAAAGACCATATTTTCTTTAATTGAATTATTTCGGTATATGATTTAAAACCATATCTAAATTCTAATGTTAAAATACATAAGAATGAAATCAAATGGAAATGTGCCTTTGTTAACTAAGGAAGTGAGGTAATCAAATGACCTCTTTGGGGCTAGCTAAAGTCTCGTATTCTTGGGATGTCCAGATTATATACCCAATACCATTCAAACTCATGCAAATTAACATATGAATAAAGAAAGAGAGCTTCACTTCATACACTTAAGCTATAAGCACATGCACCTTTTATTTATAATTATCATCACCACATATTATTATTCATTTATAAACTTTGGGAAAATATACATGGATAATAGCCACACATATTAAGTTAAATCAACACATGCAAGCTTTACATAAAGAAAATTTCATTTTGATTTTATTAATTTTGAAAAGAGATGGATGCATGAAATCAAATGACATACAACATTTATCATGATAAGAAAGGAAACAATCAAATATAAGCATATGATTCATTCAATCAATTAACTCCTAAGGATAATCAAATCAAATAAAATTATTTAAAGTAAACCAAAGCATCTTTATTAATTTAGTTTTGGATTTTGATTTAAGTTAAAGAGAAAGAGAAATTTATCATTTGTTGTTTCAAACCCATTCCAACATTAGTAATTTGATTTGGTTTAAGAAAAGGTAATTACGTAAATTTTATGAATTAATTAGGTTGGATCCTTAATTAAATCAATTAATCACCCTTACCTTTGTCACCTTAATGTTATTAAGCAAACAATTATGAGCCAACGTGATATGCATATGAATGGAAAGTAAATTTGCAATGATCCTAGGAAATAAAGGGGCCTAATGCAATTGGCTCACAATTGATAGTTAATTAGATTAAAGACCTTAATTAAGTACTCTTATGGTTTTTCCACACATGTGAGTTAACTATAATTTCCCTAAGTACCTTTAGGTTATTAAACACCTACAGATCTACCCATGATTTAATTAATCAAGATCTGATGTTATTATAATTTTAAATTGATTAATTAAACCATCCAATTAATTAATTAAACCATTAATTAATCTCATTTTAATCTATTTCCTTTCAAATGAAATGGACTTAAGAAAAATATTAGGAAAGAGGTCCTTGTCCCATTTTCTTTGCCCATTCACTATTCAATAGTGATTAACAAGCTTAATTAATTAATTTGTTACATGATTATGTGGTTAGTTAACCATTTAATTAATGAATAGAGTAATTAAGTCTTAAATATGCAATTTCCCTAATTACCTTAGCAATAAATCCCAAGAAAATTATGGGAGGCAAATGTCCCATTAAATCACCATAAAAATTTGGAATCAATTGAGTAATTAAGGAGTAATTTAGCTAATTAGGTTCTAATTAAACCCAAATTAAGCTACTTATTGTTCAATATTAATTAAGATTAATTTTAAATGATTCTCCATTGCAATACCTTTAAAATGAGTATTTAATTACATTTTATGATTTTTCTATGATTTATTATGAATTTTGGAAATTCAGCCATTAAATACATTAATTAGCTTAAGTTTTCTAATCGCTGCCATATGGACACGATGTGGTAATTTTTCACATGGCATGGGATTGGTCACTTAAGCGTTTGACTCAGATTGATGTGGAGCGCTTTCATCTCTGTCGATCTCGATCGGATGACACAGATCAAACTCGCGTCTCCTTAAAAGATAAAAATAGATTAAATCTAGTGAATAATCATGACCGTCCATTCCAAACACAGAATGGATAGTACATGATCCATCATCTTATGAATGATAGAAGATGGACACTGTCCGCCTTCCATCATTCGATATGAGCTCATCCAAGCTCATATTAACTCAAAATGGATCCCACACCTTCACAATAATGATTGGAGGGGATATAGCATTAGAAAACACATGGCATTCCAATTTCCTTCATAAAGCTTCAACAAAAATCCACAAAATCTCAATTTTAAAGGAATTACTTCACTAGAGCTTAAGACCGGCAAAAAAACTAATTGAGAAAGCTTCATCTAGTAGAGACAAAGCCCTACAGGTCAGCACACATGTCAATTTCTTTTTGTTTACTTGGTGGACCATGAACCATCACTATGGAGTCAGATTGATCAAACTCGTGCTTCCGATTGTCAGGAGGCTTGGGAGGTGATTGGTTCTTACTCGATGAGGTCTAGGGAAGGTGTGGGTGAATGGAGTTTGGATTTGGTTGAGCCTAGGTGGATTTGGGTCGGAGGTGAGGTTTTCCTATCTCTATTTCAAGCTTTCTAGGAATGGGGAGGCTCGGATGACATAGACTGCTCAGAGAGGGATCTAGGGGTTTCATTTCGGGCACTAGAGAGTCTTTGAGGGTGTGTGTCTGTGATTCAGATTGAAATGAGGGGGGTATATGCCCCTCCCCACCCCCCTAATTAATTAATTAAACCATTAATTAATCTCATTTTAATCTATTTCCTTTCAAATGAAATGGACTTAAGAAAAATATTAGGAAAGAGGTCCTTGTCCCATTTTCTTTGCCCATTCACTATTCAATAGTGATTAAGTTTAATTAATTAAATGGTTAGTTAACCATTTAATTAATGAATAGAGTAATTAAGTCTTAAATATGCAATTTCCCTAATTATCTTAGCAATAAATCCCAAGAAAATTATGGGAGGCTAAGGTCATCCCATTAAATCACCACATAAAATTTGGAATCAATTGCTTGAGTAATTAAAGAGTAATTAAGCTAATTAGGTTCTCAATTAAACCCAAACTAAGCCTTACTTATTGTTCAAAATTAATTAAGATTAATTTTAAATGATTCTCCATTGCAATACCTTTAAAATGACTCTTTATTTACATTTTATGATTTTTCTATGATTTATTATGAATTTTGGAAATTTTAGCCATTAAATACATTAATTAGCCCTTAATTAAGTTTAATCTCGTTAGCTCCATATGGACTGCTGATGTGGTGCACTTTTCATGTGGCACCGTGAGATTATCTTCTTGCCTCGACTCAGCATTGATGTGGCTGGCGGTGGATGCACTTTCATCTCTGCTGTCTGATCTCAGATTGGATGACGCAGATCAAACTCGCGACTCCTTAAGGGATAAAATTAGATTAAATCTAGTGAATAATCATGACCATCCATTCCAAACACAGAATGGATAGTACGTGATCCATCGTCTCATGAATGATAGAAGACGAACACTGTCTGCCTTCCATCATTCAATCTGAGCTCATCTGAGCTCAAATTGACTCAAAATGGATCCCACATTCAGCATCATGAGGGGGGATCATTAAAACACATGGCATTCAAATTTCCTTCATAAAGCTTCAACGAAATTCCACAAAATTTCAGTTTTAAAGGAATTACTTCACTGGAGCTCAAGACCGGTGAAAAAACTAATTGAGGAAGCTTCATCTAGTAGAGATGAAGCCCTACAGGTTAGCACATACATCAATTTCTTTCTATTCGCTTGGTGGACCAAGAACCATCACTATGGAGTCAGATTGATCAAACTCACACTTTCGGTTGTCAGGAGGCTTGGGAGGTGATTGATTCTTACTCAACGAGGTCTAGGGAAGGTGTGGGTGAATAGAGTTTGGATTTGGTTGAGCCTAGGTGGATTTGGGTCGGAGGTGAGGTTTTCCTATCTCTATTTCAAGCTTTCTAGGAATGGGGAGGCTCGGACGGCACAGACGGCTTGGAGAGGGATCTAAGGGTTTCATTTTGGGCACTAGGGAGTCTTTGAGGGTGTGTGTCTGTGATTCAAATTGAAATGAGGGGGGTATAGAAAACACATGGCATTCAAATTTCCTTCATAAAGCTTCAATGAAATTCCACAAAATCTCAGTTTTAAAGGAATTACTTCACTAGAGCTCAAGACTGGTGGAAAAACTAATTGAGGAAGCTTCATCTAGTAGAGATGAAGCCCTACAGGTTAGCACATACATCAATTTCTTTCTATTTGCTTGGTGGACCATGAACCATCACTATGGAGTCAGATTGATCAAACTCACACTTCGTGGAGGCTTGGAGGTGATTGATTCTTACTCAACCCAGGTCTAGGGAAGGTGTGGGTGAATGGAGTTTGATTTTGTGTGGATTTGGGTGGAGGTGAGGTTTTCCTCATCTCTGCTTCAAGCCTCTAGAATGGGGAGGCTGTGAAATGATTAACTCAAGGTGGAGTCTACCCAGGAAGGCAGGAGTTTGGATTGCTGAGTGGTGGATTTGGAGACTCTATCCCCAAATTCACTGAGTGGGTCGAGTCTGGGAGTCTCCAGTCCCATTTAGGTCAGGGGTATATTTTGCCCAGATGGAATGACTCCCTCCCGCCAGGTCGATGGTCACCTCACATGCTTGGCTAAATTGTGGCTCGTGGTACCCCTCTTTAGGTCCAATGGATTCGACTATTATGGGGAGGTGCATGGCAGACCTAGCCCACTTGGGTTGGGCTAGATGCATAGGTGAAGTTAACATTTGGGCATTGGAGGGCTGCCAAGGAGAGAGGAAGAGAGTTAACTTGTCATTTTTGGCTAAAACCCATGTGGGGAGAAGAATTCAAGAGAGATTGCCTTGGGTTGAGCCCAATTCAGGTTTGGGTTGGTTTTGGGCTGACCCAAGGTGGGTTTGGGATGGGTTGGGTCAGGTTTCAATGGGCTTTGGCTTGGTTCAAATGGGTTTGGCTCAATTTGACCCTTATAGGTCAAATTGGGCTAGGTTGGGTTAGGTTTACCAATTGGTCAAATTGGATCAAACCAAGGCTTGGGTCAAGTTTAAATGATGATTTGAAGTATTTTGGTTCAATTGGTTTGACTCAATTTGGCTTAGGTTTAATTTTGGCTCAATTGGGTTCATGTAGGTCAAATGGGTCAAGGTGACCAATTTGACCAAATTGGCAAAATTGGCTTGGGCCATGGGTTGATTCATGTTCAATTGGTTAATTGAAGATGATTGTTCTTTGTTTGTTTGAATCAAATTTGGATTTGATTTGAATTTAGGCCAATTTGACCGGTCAATTTGGGCTAAATGGGTTAAGTTGACCAATTGATCAAACTGGGTTCAATTATGGCATCGGTTAAGTTCAATAATCAATTTGGAATGAACTTGAGCTATTGGTTGCAATCAATTTGGGTTGGATCATGATTTGACCCAATTTAGTCTTTTAGGTCACTTTGGGTCAAGTGAGCCTATTGGGTTAAGTTGGGTTGATTTTGGGTTGATTTGAGTTTAGTTGAATTTATATATGGATTTGGGATTGATATATAACTTTGATTGCAATTGCTTTGGGTTCAAATAGGTTTTGGTTCATTTGAATATCTCAATTCAAAGGAGTAAGGTTAGGCTTGACTTAGGTTGATTTTTATTTGGCTTGATGATTGTAGGTTTGATTTATATTTGGGATGGTGATTGAAGATATAATTGATTCATGAGAAAGTCAATTGAATTTGGTTTGAATTGAACAAAAATTTGGCTAAGTCCATGGGATTGATTTATATGGCTTAGGGAGGATTTTATTTGAATTTGATTATGGTTTGGTTGATTGAGTATGATTGAGTTTGATTATAGATTTGATTGGATTTGATTTATATTTAGGATGAGGATTGAAGATATAATTGACTCTAACAAAATCAATTGAATTTGGCTTTATTTGGATTAATATTTGGGTTTGATATGAATTGAATTTTGTGTCGTTCAAGAAGGTGAGCATAGGTTGGGTTTAAATCATGGGGTAGGTAGGTCATCCTAATCCCTAAGGCATAACTTAATCCTATGGTTCACCTAATTGCTAGAAGTGTCTTATGACTAAGGAAGTCTTAGTGTCTAGAAGACTCCTAATTCTAAGATGGAAAGATTGAGTCCTCACTCCAAAAGTGAGGTCAATAAAAGGACCCCTGGGTGTGGTGTAACAAGGCACACCACACTATGGTGGACCAGAGATGATCAACCATGTCCAAAAGATTGCAAGTGCTAATAGAGACCATCTAAACCTAAACCCAGAGGTAGATAGAATCACATCTAATGCAACTTACCCTCATGCCAGGCATCAGCCGAAGATTTGATGGGAACTTCATGTCAAAAGAGAAGGTCTACTAGGGATCAACACATGCATTGGATATGACATATAAGGGGTTTATGCCAAGGGGCATAGAAGAAAACTGGGATTCAGATTTAATTGAATTTGTTTGGTAGGCATTCACTGGGGATTGAGATTTGATTTATGAATGGGAGATCCACTGGGGATATGAGTTTGAATTTGATTTTATTTGGTTTATGTTTAATTTGGGGGCATATTCATCAATGATATAAGATTGAATTTGCTAGGAATCAAGACTGGGTTTAGTTTATTTTAATTTATTATGGCTCCATTAGGGAGGTTGGTTTTGAATTTGATTTATTTATTTGATTTGTTTCTATAATTTAGGCTCCACTGGGGAGAAGGGTGTGATTTAACTCCACTGAGGAGAATCAGGTTGAGTTTAACATGGTTTGATTTAATCTATGGACCCTATCAGTGTGCGATGGATCCACTAAGAAAGAGATATGGGGGCCTTGGCTTATCTTAGATTTAGAAATCCAAAGGGGTAGTCTACTGGCTGTGGGGTTTATCTTTTAATGTGCAATGATTATTCTAGGAAGAAAGCGTAGCAGACTTACATCTTCCAAAGTGGGGAACAATCACTAGGGTGATCTGTTGGTAGCACAACAAATCAAACTTGACCTAGGGTGACTACTGAGTGAATGACGTTGGGGACTTATGTCAACTCAAGATTAGTCAGAGTTAATTTTATCTTAATTTCATTGGATTTGATATGGTTTGTGTGAATCAAATTTAGTTTGATTTAATTCATAGACCCTATCGGTATATGATGGATCCATTGAGAAGGGGCTATATCGGCCTTGACATATCTCAAATTCATAAATCCAAAGGGGTAGGCTACCAGCCACGGGGTAGTGCTAACCAATCTAAGGGTTGCCTTTTAGTGTGCAACGGTTGTGCTAGGAAGAAAGCGTAACATACTTATATCTTCCAAAGCGGGGAACAATTGCTGGGGAGATCTATTGGTAACACAACAAATCAAAATCGACTTAGGTGACTATTGAGTGAGTGTCACTAGGGACTTATGTCAACTTAGTAGTCACTAAAGATAGGATGCCCGCTAGAAAAGGTACGCTGGTGTCCTCTTGATCCACATACATATATATATATATATATATATATATATATATATATATATTTTTCATTTGTGTGGACATATATATATATGTGATATATATATATATATATATATATATATATATATATATATATATATATATACATATATAGGAGATATATATATATATACATATATATATATATCACCATATACTAGACCAATGGGAGAATCTACACATCCAAAGAAAGATTCTCCAACCATGTGGGTGGTTACTAGAAAGGGAACTATCAATTCTATATAGATGGGGTCGCAAGGACATGATACAAATAGAGTTTCCACAAGGGAGGTGCTACTAAGCGCATTATCTTGATCCCTAAAAAAGAAAGCCTATAGGTGTACGGTGGCCAACTCAAGGAGAAAGTGTAGCAGACTTACATCTATCATGAGTGGTGTATCCACCAGGTGGGTCATTGTCCTCATAGAAAACACCAACCAATGTAAGGTGCCCATCGGTGTGCAACGATCAATCTGGAAAGAAAGCATGTAGACTTATAATTTGGTAAGTGGAACTGATCGGATATCAACTGGGACGACTATCGACCTAGGTGACTACCAAGCTGGAGTCCCACGAGGATGATGGACCTAAACTTAAGTAGTTGGAGGAAAGGAGCCACTAGGGGACTTACCCTAAACCTCAAATATACTCCCAAGAAGTATGGCTAGTTCAAGAAGAAAGCGTAGTGACTTACATCATCTTAAATGAAGCCAACATGAGGTATTTTACTGGAAGAAGGCCTACCAAACTAATAAGGTGCTCGATGTGCGGTCAAGTAAGGAAGGAAAGCATAGACTTACATCCTCCAAAGCAAGAGACCATTGGGTTAGTAGCAAGTAATCACCTCGACCTAGAGCTACCAGTGAGTGTCATTGGAGGCATTATCCCAACCTGAGTAGCCGATAAAAAGATATGTGTTTCTTTATGTGTTTTATGTGAAGTTTATATTGGTGTTATGTTGATGAAGGATAGGATGTCGCTCGGGTTTCTTACACCTACCCTAATCACATCGTGGTGGATTTGTAGACAAAAATGCTTTTAACATGAAGAGATTGAATTAGAAATATAATTTTCATTGATAATTGTTCTCAAACATAAATTTATGGATAATATTTCTTTAGGTAGATCCTATTGATTGGAAGCATCAAGAACTCTCCTTTATAGTTTATAAGTTGATATGATCCTCCTTGGTAGGCCTTCTATGTGGAAAAGGGCCTTCCCAAGTGGGTTCAAACTTACCTACCATTTTGCGATGGGCAATAATTTGTCTCCTTAGAACTAAAAGAAGCACTCCTACTTGAAAAGCTCTAGAATGGGCCAACTTGTTGTGAGCTTGAATTATTTTGGCTTTGTACAACTTGAGATTTTGGCATGCCTGTAAGCATCTCTCCTCCAAACCTTTGATCTTCTAACCAACTTGGCATTCTCGCTTTGTGATCATACTACAACCTATCCTTAGTGATGGGAGTTGGACTCTAATGGTAGAACAACTTGGACCCATACAAAGGAGAAAGCGAAGTTAAGTTCAGGTGGTGTGGTAGGTCCACAAAGTTTCAACTAACCATGCCACCATCATTTGTTATCGTAGAGCATCTTCTTGAGTATTTGGATGAGAGTTTTGTTGAAGGCTTCTATTAAGCCATTTACACTCGGATAGTAGATGGTAGAATATCTACAATCTATATTATGTCTCTGGGAAAAGTTACTGATCTTAGTTCTCTTAAATACAGTACCATTATTGAATATAATTTAGCGAGGCACCCCAAACTTATATATGATGGTTCCGAAAGAGCACATTGTTGAGTTGTGACCTCTATGAGAACGCTTTTGGAAAAGTGGCTAGGATAAATGATGACCCTTGGAAGAAGAAGGATCAATCACTATGTCGATCCAACACTCAAATGGACATGAGGCCAATGTTGGGTGATTAATGTAGGACCACTCCATGTACTTGACATTGATGCCATCACCTAGCAATAATGCAATCTATGATCATTGATATTTTAGTAGTCTCTTGATCTTGGCTTTCATCTTTGGACCGGATTGGTGAGCTCCACATAATCTTGAGTGCACCTCGGTCATGATCTTATGAGCTTCATTCTTGTCTAAACAACATAATCACATATGATCAAAGGACAACAGGTATAAGACACCATCCACATGGGCATAGGTAAGTGCCATTTGCTTCATCTGATGAGCTTGTGACTCATCTTGAGGTAGTTTGCCTTTATTTAAATAATCTATGAATGGTTGCCTCCAATCAAGCTCCTCATCCTTTTGGCAATGGCAATGGCTCCTTTAAGAGAGTACTTTTGATGAGTTTATTACCAATAAGGGATAAGAGTTGTCTTTTTGGACATTTATTGATATGGACTCATCTTTTGCCAACTCCTTGGCAAGCTAAAGCATCTACTATGGTGTTTTCTACTCGAGGAATCTTATAGATGATAACTTCTGGGATTTAGGCCAACAACTACATTGTATACTTGTGATAGTTATAAGGCCTAGGCTTTACGACCTTGTAGGACCCAGTGATCTAGTTGACCACTAATTGGGAATCCCCAAAGATATTGATATTCTGGATGCTTAGCGAGGTGGCTAACTGCACAATCAAAGCCTCATATTTCATTGTTGATGCAAGGATGGGATAAATGATATGAGAACCTCATCATTCATGGTTAGGAGAACTATTCCTACCCGCCTTTCCTAAAAGAGTAGATCATGTTTCTCTTGAGAGGAAGCCGCACCATCAAAGTGCATCTCCCAATGGTGAATGATGGTATCCCCTATGTTCATGATTTCTTCATCTGGGAGATCATCACTAAGTAGAGAATCAACAAGAAGTGAGTGTTCTGCTAAGAAATCCATAAGTGCTTATCCTTTCACTATATGGAGGGGTACAAAAGTGATCTCAAATTATGATAGAATCATAGACCAATGTGCCAACCGTCTAGATAGTATCGGCCATGTCATAAGATACTGCAGTGGATTAATCCTAGAGATAAAGTTCACTATATGAGAAAGCATGTAATGTCATAGCTTTTGTGATGCAAAGATTAAAGCTAGGAAATTCTTCTCAATAGGTGGATAATTTTCCTGAGTAGGGATTAGATGAAGGATGAGATAATATAGTGTATTTTCCTTCCCTTCGTCATTAGCTTGAGCCAACAAATCACTAAGGGAATCATCTAATGCAAATGTAGTATCAAAGATTGTTCGGTAGTAGGCTATTAGAAGTGTCATCAAGTAACGCATGATGTATTCAAAGGCATGCTGGCACTCTTGAACTTGGAATCCTTTTGGATAAGTGATGAGAATGGCTGGCATCTTCCCAACAAGTTAGATATAAAGCATCTTAGATATGCCAACCGCCCATGGAATGAGTTGAGTTAAAACTCTGGGGATGGCATTTCTAATATCGCTTTGATCTTCTCGGATCAATTTGATTATCATGTCAATAATAAACCCAAGGAATTTTCTTGAAGCTACCCAAATGCACTTCAAGGGGTTCATTTTAAGGTTAAATTATCTTAACCATTCAAAAACTACTCCCAAGTCAAAGATGTGGTCTTCCTTTTCTTTACTTTTGATTACGAGATCATAGACATAACACTCAACTTGATGATGAATGAGTTCATCGAATATTTGAGTCTGCGGTAGTATTTTTAAGGCTAAAAGGCATGACCTTATAGAAAAAGATTTCGATCGGGGTTCTAAAAGTAGTGTTTCTTTCATCTTCGGGGGCCATCTTTATTTAGTTATATCTAGATGAGCAATCCATGGGAGAGAAGACTGCATGAGATGAGGTAATGTCCACCATCAGTTCTGGTATTGGTAGTGAAAATTCGTCTTTTGGACATGCTTTATTTTGAACCCTAAAATTGATGCATAAGCAAATTTGGCTATTTTTCTTCTTAATTGAGAAGGCATTGGCTAACCAGCTTGGGTATTTTTCATCTTGGATGAAACTAGCATCGATCAATTTCTTAACTTCAAAAATGACCTGTTGTTCAATTTCTAATTGCATTCATCTAGGAGCTTGCTTGATAGGTTAGCACTAGGCTCTATTTCTAGTTTATGGACCGCTAAGTTAGGAGCCAATCCAGGCATCTCTTCATAAGTTCATGCAAAGTAGTCCATGAACTCAATGAGTAGCCTAACTAAGTCATTGGTTTCAGTTTCATTCAACAAGGAATTGATGTATATCGGTCATGGATTTTCTTCAGTCCCTAGGTTGATTTCTTTGAATTTGTCGATGGTCAACTTTATTTCTTCTTTAAATTCTAGTGGTGCATCTTTGACTTCAAAATCATCTAGATCATCTAAATTTTTTAAGCACACCTCCTAATATGAGTTGATGTGGTTTGAAAAGAACCTATAATATTCTAAATGATTGGTGTTGATTAAGCAGTAATCGTCATCATTAACTGGATCCACTATGTTAAATCCTAGTGCTTGTCTAGATTAAGAGTTCTTGCATTTGTTATTTCACATTCTTTCAAAGTACTTTAACCTGTGTTTGGACCAAGTATGTGGGATTAACCCTTTCTTTGCTAAACATAGAACACAAGGCCAATCAAAAAGTTATTCTATTTAATCTTTATATAAATCATCCTCAAGTTCTACATCAACTTCTTGACTTGAAGATGATGCTCTTATAAAGAATCTCTAAGTCTTCACATCAGTGGATGACTTAGGGGCTTCCTTAAATACCAAACCCTCAACCTTTTGTGAGGAAAGTAGGGTTAGAGCCAAGGTTCCCAACTGATGCATGATTATTTCATAGAAAGAGTTGGATACACTTATGCTTTTATTTAGAGGCTGATCTTCATCATTGTTCTACTCATATGTCTCCTCTAAAGGAATGTGTTGTTGAGAAGAGCTAGCTGGTGTGCTAATCATATAAGACTCATTCTCTGAACTAGACTCTATGTCTATATAAATACAAGGTGTACTCCGGGTGGTTAGGACATATCTCCTATTGGGTGGCCAATAAGGAGGTCTTCCACCCCTAGGACTGCCTATGGACTAGCCTCTTCCCCATCTTGGTGGAGGTCAAATCATCCTACCCACTTGTTCTAATGGAGTAACGGACTGTTCTAATCTCAGGCTCTACATCCTCCCCTGAGTCTATTTCTCGCTCCCTTTTATTTTTTTTCTTTTCTTTTTCTATCTCTTTTTCACTTTCTTTTTATTTCCTTGCTTTTTGTCCCACATGGGGATTTTGACTGAGTTCGTTAGAAATGATTTTTTTATTTTAGGGGAGGTAGTAGGCTGCATCCTTATATATCCTAACCTCATAAACTGTAAATGGTTTGAGATCTCCTTTGACATAGTATTTGATTCCACCCCTCACAAACTTCATGCACTTATGTAGAGAGGATGGAACCGTGTTGTTCTTATGTATCCATGATCTCCCAAGCAAGGCATTGAAAGATGTATTTGAGTCTATAATGTGAATCTTGGCTTTAGTCTTCTAATCATCTATCTCCAACGGTAATACTATGGAGCCTAAGGCCCTCTCACTTTGTTCATTGAATCCTCTCAACATCATCCTCTCCTTTTGGAGTTAGAGATGTTGATCCTCAAGTAAGCAAGGATTCTTAGACTCATAATGTTGACTGATGCACCCAGGTCAACTAGAACTCTAAATAACATGTATCTGCCAACATCTACTATAATGTAAAGAGGACAGTTGTGCTCGATCATCCCTAGAAGTAAGTCTTCATCGCTGAATGTGACTCTTAAGATGTCCTTCAAGTGGTGTGCCTCTTCTCCATAAATGGTCAGTTGAGCTAAGCATATCTCTAGATCAAGTAAGGCCTTGATTAGAGATCCCCTCATCTCTTTGAATAAGACAAGGGCATCATATATGCTTAACTTAGCTGGCAACTTTCTAACATGAGCTAAGACATTATAATAAACTTTGGCTTGATTCTCCATAAGCATATCCATAGTTGGAGGGTCCTGTGGAGGGGCTATCTATTCACTAGAACCAATGACTTGTTTACCCTTATCTTGAGGTGCTACCATAGGAAGTAGAACTTTCCCACTGTGTCGGTTGACTTTAGTGACTTTTTGAAATGATGAGTTTGTGGAGAGTTCTACTTTCCTATCAGGTATACCTACAGGTTCCCCTATGGGATCTGTAGAGTCATATGACTCCAAGTTAATCTCAAGAGGTGAACCCGATTAATTTAGAGAAGGAAAGTCAGACTCTGAATTATAAAGGAATGGATCAGAACTACTAAAGTTATTATTATTTAGACTCAGAGAGCTTTGTATAAGAATAAAATCAAAAGCATTAGAAGTAGACAAGATATAAGCATAATCAACCTTTTTCATTGATTTCTTTAATTTGGGTGGAGGTACATGATAAAAATTAAGTAAAGTAAACTAAGTAAAGGATTTGGTGCCCTTATCCATAGATACAACGCTCCTGCCGGTGGAAGAGGTGCTAATGGAGGAAGTGGTAGCTACAATGGTGGAGGGAGTCCTGGACTTGAACGGTGGTTCCGCTACTGGACTATCCCGGGCAAGTGTGGTAAGCATCTACTACTGTTGGGTTGTCACCCTCCCTGGGTTGTCCTTTGCAATTAGCAAAGCTTCCTTAGTATTGGAGGTTTGAGCTGCTTCAGCCAGCTACAAGAAAAGTTTCTTGATCTTAGAAATAATATTTTTAGCGGTACGAGATAAGGAGATATCCCAACCTTCTTTAGTCTTAAGAGAATTGCAAGTATCCGCAAGGATTACTCTAACAGAACTGGATGGTTGTTCTAATAAGTATTCCTTAGGGATAACTAAGGCTCCTGACATGCAGTGGTAGAGGCAATAGCAAGGATCATCACCTAGTCTCCTTCCTCTTAGGCTGTAACTAAAGTCGTTTCAAGAGATTCTTGAAATTTTTCCTAACTGTCTCCCACTTGAAAGAATATGGCTTATTCAATCTGTTGGCAAGAATAGGTGCAAAATAGCTACCTAATAGTAGATATGAATACCATTGCTAGTAGTCAGGTGGAAAGGGCCATGGTGGTAGTGGTGGCCTATGATGGCGAGGTGAAGAGAAGGTGGAAGAGGAGGTTTCCAAGCTTGTGGTCTCTCATACTAAACTCTAGCGCTTCCCCATCCACTAACATAACTCCGGTTTCTTCTCAACACCTTTATGGCTTGGGCTAGATGATTGGTTCGAAGGAAATTATTTGGCTTCCGCTTGTAGGCTATCCACTTGTTAATAATTTCAATATTTTGATGGTAACCCTTAAGCATGAAGGCGTCGACATATATATATTTTAAGAATCTTAATGATGCTATTCGATAGTTGTAGTTTGCATCATGCTCAGTTACACCGAGAAATCAACATGGGACTCATTAGGTTTCTATTTTTCTATAATGAGGTCACCTATAGTCACTCTCAGAGCTCCAAAGAAATCTCTTGATAAGAAGAGATGCTCTAACTCAAAAAAGTCTTCATCGAACTAGGCTTACCAATCAAATGCAACCCCGCTAAGTTCGCTAAAAGTTTGAACAGAGTGCGTTGCTTCCACCGATGTTGAGAATCTCTAAAATGCAATGTGCTACCATGGGTTCCCATTGCCATCAAAGATCTTGAAGAACGGTAGCACAAAATCCTTGGGGTATTGAACTACATCGAATTCTTTTGGGTATGGATTACCATTTGGAATGGATGAGCTCCCCCTGGCTTGCGCCAATGCCTCCTTCACCTGTTGTTCCACTATGTGCTTGATATCTTTGTCATGCACGAATGTGCTATTTGTGACCTTCCTATGCAAACTACCAACATCATCATCCATGGGAGTGCACCTAGGATGGTGATAGGTATGTACCAACTCTAGTCGATCGGCTATCATCGGAGAAGGCTGTGAGATTGGGACTGGGTTCTACAATACTAAGACCACTGCCATCAACTCCTCTACCCTCTTCTCCATCATGTCTATCTGGTCATCCTTCTTCTTGAGTATGTGGTGGAGGTGCTAAGTTGAGTGAGAAGTGTCACCTTCCTCAACCACGGCACCTTCCTGGCTATGCTGATCCCGCTGCAAGGATCCTTGGGTGTTGACCATGTGGACTTTAGCTGTGTCGTCCAACATGTCATCTTCATTAGGGTCTAACTCTACCCTCTTCTCGATCCAACTGATCACTGCAAATAATCTACCTAACTGTAGTGTGGTAGTCTATAGAATGATCATCTACCCTGCTTGGCTCTACGGAATGTGATTGGTCACGACACAGATGTACTCTACAGACTGTATGCACTGGATGCTCTGTACTAGAGGAATGCACTCCCTAACTAGTTGTTGACCTCACTTTTAGAGTGAGCTCTCAACTTCCATATCATAGATCTAAGACTCTCATAGACACTAAGAGTTCCATAATCTTAAGACACTTCTAGTGATTAGGTGAACACTTAACCTTAGCTAGAATAGATAAGCCTGTGGATTGGGAAGACTTTCCTATCCCATAACATTGAACCCATCCTTCTTTTCAAACCAAAATTCATAAATGAATTCCAAATCAAATGATTGAAACCCATGATTGAATTCAAATTCTAAAATCTTTCCTAAGCCCTTTGATTTCATCTTATGGACTTAGCCTTAACCAAATCTAAATCACTCCAAACCTAAGTCATTTTCTTATGAATCATTTATATCTTCGTTTATATTTCTAAATATAAATGGAGTATAAATTCAAATAGTGAAAATTAAATCCAAAATCATACCAAAATCTAATTTATACCCTTTTCAGCCAAGTCCTTAAACTTGGTCAAATCCTAGCCAAACCAAATCAAAACTTATGGATTTCTTCATGATTCAATCATTCCTTCAATCATTATCCCAAATTTAAACATAAACTACAATACTCAAACCAAATTAAAGCTAACCCAAATCAAACCCAAGTTATCCCTTTTGACTTGAAATTGTCATGTGAACCAAAATCCATATAGATCCAACTCACTTGCAATTGGATTTATACTTCCATCTCAAACCCATTTATCAATAACTAAACTTGAATCAAGCCATGATCAAGCTAATTAACCTATTTAGGTCCACTTGACCCAAAGTAACCTAAAAGACCTTTTTGAGCCAAGTTCTAATTCAACCCAAATTGGATTGAACTAATCACATCCAAACCTCACAACATGATCAACAATCATCCTAGGTTAATCAATTATCTTGAATTGGGTCTAACCAAGTCAACCTAGCCTGTTGGCCAAGTCAACACTTAGCCTAAATAAAATCCAAACTGGCCAAAATCCCCATAGGAAAAATTGATTAAGACCATTGATTCAAACTCATTCACAATCAATGATTGAACATGACCAAACCCCCAATTGAGCCAAACCAAGTCTAATTTTCCATTTGACCTAAGTTGACCCAAATTGGCCTAAAAAGCTAAAATAGTTCAAATCACAATCCAACCCAAATTGATTGTAACCAATGGCTCAATTTCATTCCAAATCACTTATTGAACTTGACCAAAGCCATGATTGAGCCTAAGTTGACCATTTGGTCAACTTGACTTAACTCAGCCCAAATTGACCTAAAGGGTCAAATTAACAAAAATCCAAATTAATTTCAAATTGAACTAAACCAAAGCCTACAATCATTTTCAATTACTCAATTGAACTTAACTCAATACCTAACCTAATCCAACTTGGTCAAATTGGTCAACTTGACCCATTTGACCTATATGAACCCGAAGGAGCCATAATCAAATCCAAAGCAAATTGAGTCAAACCAATGACACCAATACACAATTGGTCAACTTGACCCAACTTAGTTTGACCTAAAGTGGTCAACTTGACCCAACCTAACCAATTTTACCTAAATAAGTCAAATCAGCCAAATCAAATCAAATAAACTCCAAACCACTTGAAATTTGGGCTAACCTACTTTTGACTCATTCCAAATCTGCCCAAATAAAATCCATAGCCAATTGACCAATTTGTTCTTGGGTTTAGGGCATCCCATGAAATGAAACACATGCTCATTGAGTCATTTTCTCCCCTAACTACTTGACACCAAATCATATGTCCACTTAGGCACCTAGACCATGGTTGGTGACAATTTGGTCATGATCTTGGTGCTTACCCACAACTCACCAAACCAAAAGCACATCAGCACCTGGACCTTTTAATTCTGATGTCATCGATTGATCAAGAAGAATCCAAATCAGCCATGGTCATCTGATCCATGGAATGGTGGGGTAAAGCCCCCTCATTCTCACTCAAACTCATAAACTCACACATGATTCAACCCTAGTAGCCAAGGAGAGAGTTCCTAGAGAAATTTCCAATCCTTCCTAAGCTTCCCAAAATCCCCATTCTCAGTTTTACACAAAATAAAAATAGGGGAGGCCACCTTCGATTCTCATATGCTCAAATCTCCACCAAAGTACAATTAACTTTGCACACACCTTCCTTGGAGCTAAACAAGCGAGAATGAATCCTTTCCCAAGCTTCCCGATGGCCAGCAGGTAGAGCTTGATAAAGTTCAACCACCACATCTAGTGCTTTGGTCTTTTGAGTAAATTACACTAAATCAAGGCTCATGCAGCTCAACAGAGCTTCATTTCTACCAAACGAAGCTTTTTCAATTGTTATAACCACCAGTCATAAGCTCCGGTGAGGTATTCCATTGAAACTGATCCTTGAATGAAAATAGCTTGGTCTTTGTGAAAGAAATTTCCATGTCACGTGATTTCCATCGTTGGATTTGATTGTTGTGCTTCCCAAAGGGGGAGATAATGAAATTACGGTTAGCTAACATGTGTAAGAAAACCATAAAAGTAGTTAAGTGAGATTCCTTAAGCTAAATTAACTATTAATCATGAGCCAATGGCATTAGGCCCCTTTCATTTCTTAGGAGCACTACAAATTTACATTCCATGTGGTTGCATATCATATTGGCCCATTATTAATTAGTTAATTAACTTAAGGTAATGTATGTAAGGGGTTAACTAATTAGCTTAATTCATACCCTAACCTAATTAAATCATAAAATCAACCTAATTACTTTTTCATTAAATCAAATTAACTCACACATGGGGGAATGGGATTAGGACTAGCAAACCTCTTTCACTTTCCTTAACTCAAATCAAACATAAAGATGAAATAACATTAAAGAACTTTGGTTTGTTTAAATAGCCTTATTTAGTATGATTGTCTTTAAGAATTAATTGGAATGAATGAGATCATGTGCATATGTTCCTTTATTTCTCTCCAATTATGTTAAATGTTGCTTGCCATGTGTAATCATGCATTTATTTCTTCTAAAATTAGATAAGTGAAATGGTTTCTTTTATGTCAAATTGCTTGTGTTGATTTAAATTAAAGAGGTGTGGCTATTATCACTATTAAATCAAATGTTATTTTCAAAAGCCTAAAAATAAATTATTATAAATAAAGTGATGTTAATTACAAATATCTATAAGTTTGCATCTCTTGATAATATAAAATATGCAATATGAAGTCCTCTTTCCTTATCTTACATGGATTCACTTAGCATTTATAAATGTATAGGTCATTTAAAATGAACACAACATTTGCCAAAATCTACTCCTATGCATCTCCATGTTAAGGTTTAGTAAGAATTTCATATCACATATGTAAATCATATAATCAAATCAAATATGACTTCTTGCATGACTTCTTATTCTTGTAGTTCTTTTTGTACATTCATATATCTAAGAGAAGTGGTATTAGACATCCCTGAGTTTTAAGTAGCTATGTAAGTCATGTACCTTATGTCTGTGTCTTTCCTTATACAACACACACACACACACTGCATATATATATATATATATATATATATATATATATATATATATATATATATATATATATATATATATATATATATATATATAAATCAAATAAGAATCATAAATCAAATTTTTTGCATGGGTTTTCCTATCCTTGTAGTTATTTGTACATCTCATTGTATCTAAGAAAAGTATATTATTGACACCTAGCTATGAGTTTTAAGTAGCCCTAAGTAGGTCTTATACCATGCTGTAGAATAATGATGTATTCACTTAAAACTTTTATTCATGTGAATGTGTATCTAGCTAATGGATAAAAAATATCTCTTTTTTATTAAAAAGGCATGCATTCATAATTCAATCAAATGAAATATTTAAATTCCAAATACACTTCTTTGCATTCATTATTCAAGTATGCTAAAAATATGAATTGCATGTATAGGTATGCTTAGAATTTACTCATGTGTATGATATACATGATGGAAAGAAATGAATGAATATGTGTTATGTGATAGTAATTCATTCTAATTAATCTTAAGATGTCTTTCTTATTGAATAAGGTCATTTAGAGTGAACCTAAACTTAGGATTGATTAAAATATATAATAAGCCATTCACTAAAGGAAATTGATTAATTCACTTACTTTAGAAGTGACTTAAGAAGGGAATGAAATAGAAGTTTCCTCTCTTCCTTCTCTTTATAACACTCAGTTGTTAAGTGTATACCATATGAAATAAAGAAAAATACTTAGTAAAATCTTCAAATCAATTAAATCACTTAAAGATAAATCAACCCCTTATTAATTAAATCCCTCACACTTAGATAATTACAACTCTAAAGCCTAGTTAGGACATACACATGCTTTAATTCACACACATTAGACTAAGTCACCATTTCTAACTTTATGTTTGGGTGGTGTATGGTTTGTTACATGCTTATTTTGTGATGTATTACTATAGAATGGATGTTAGGGTGTATGTATGTAGTCTATATGTTATGCCGATATTAGCCTAATCATGTTTCTTGGGGGTTGGTTTAAGCTAAATAAAAAAAATATAAATATTTTATGTAGGTTGCTTAGCCCTAAGCATAATCCAAGAAAGGTGAGTTTGGTTACCCATGTGTGGGTGCTAAGTCCAAATTATTCATATAATTGCTTGGGTTGTATGGTGTGTTTAGCTAATATTTATTTTGCGGGTATAGCTAAATTTACTTTTAATGTAATTTTGCATTAGGATTAGGAGTGTTATGAGGATTAGGATGAGCATTGGTTTATAAGACCAAGTCTTATGTACCATGTGCCTGAGAAAAGCACATCCAAATCAAGCCAAAAGGAAGAAAGAAATGGAGCAAATCAAATGGAGAAATGGAAGATGAAGAAATGAAGAAGGAAGAATGAAGAATGAAGACCACCATAACATTCATCATTTGTAATTGTAATTATTTTCTTGTAATCTGAGTCATATAAGGGTAGAGCCCGACTACCCACATTTCTTTTCGGATGGTGGTACCTGACCGCATCAGCCTCTTTTTAATCTTTTGCAATAGCTTTATAAAATTGTTTAATATTTTGTTTAGCATGGGTATTAGAAAGAATGCCTTTTCATAGTTTATTTATGATTGGTGATTATTATATGGCTTGGATGCGATTAGGCTCCTAGGATAAAAATTATTTTTTCTGCCCAAACTGATAACTCATAACTAAACCTCTAAAATATTTCATAATCTCTCATAAAAGCCTAGGTATTAAATCAAGATAATAAAATATATTTAGCAACCTCTAGGGATGTTGTATAATAACAGCATATCATCTTGTTTCACTCATGTTAGAGGGCTACCATCTTGTCGATAGAATGGGCTCAACCTTTGAGAGCCTATGAAGAACACCTCTATCCCTTTTGATTTGGCCCATAACTAACTTCTCATGCATTTAGGCATACAAATCCATAGCTGTGTCAAAATAAAGAGTCCCAAATTAAATGAAATTTGATAAAATTTGCATTAGATTTAAGTCATTATTCATACCCTCATGTATCTCTGGGAGTGGGTTTAAGGACTTAATTTCTTTTCAAATAATAACAACCTAGCCATCTTGCAAAAAAGCATATGACTTGCCTACATGGATTAAAGCATAAGAGGTGTTAGCGGCCACCCATGCAATAAGTCCAGAGTGGTTTGTTCTCTCTTATGGAGGTACATCATATACCCACTTTGGTCTTAGATTTAGGCCATGCTTTGGCTCTCACCAAAGCTCCCTTGATTTAGGATCTGAGGTTGTTGTTTCCTTTTGTGGGCTACAAGCATAAATCCTCACCTCGTAGGCATTTCCATAATCTTGTATTATTTAATTATAAGTCTTAGATTTCTAATAAAATTTCAACTCAGATTAATAAATCTCCTCAACTTAAAATATATAAACCCCAACCACAGGATAGATTGGAGTACTCACTAGGCTTCTTAGTATCATGAGCATTCCCTACTCATCTCCTTTAGTTTCGATAATAACTCTTCCCTTTTGATCCATCCCACTTGATTTTCTAAAACACAACCAATTTATTGATAGTCCTATCTTTAAATTCTTTGGAGATAATAATCGCCTACTTTAATTGAGAGTATTCTTAAGGGATTCAATTTCTTTAAGATGTAATTAACTATGGAGGCTTACCTCTATAGGGAACTTAACAAACCCGATTTAAATAAACCCTGCTTTACTTTTTCATGTAAAATAGGGTAAAAATCTTTGGTATAGTCGAAGACCCATCATGCCTTAGGAGTCCTTAATAGGTGATTAGGTCTATTGTAGGGTAGTGACTTCTATCTTTGGAGATAGTATACTATTCTTCAATGTAGTACCGATCACCTCAATAAGTACACCCTCAAATATGCATGGTGTCCCCTCATATATACACACACTGTGAATATACAAAAATAAACACCACAGATTTTTTTGGTGACTCCACTGAGGATGGTTACTCTCTCCATCTCTAGTAGATGATTATTATCTCCAAGCATCGGTAGTGGACTTGCATTTTGTGTGATTCTGATACTATCTTTCTTCCCATTGGCACTTAGCTTATTTCATTCTTAACAAAAGTTATCCAACACCCTTTAGGTTTTAGGACCTCACTTCAGGTAAGTCTTGAAACCCCTATTGGGTTCCTCAATAGATGAAAACAATATTTATCAATGAAGGGAGAGATAATAAAAATCTAGAACCTATTTACCACTAGCTTGGAGAGGCGAGGTTCATCATAAAATTTAAGAAAATAAATTCTTTCACAAAATGACACTTTCTAAAAGTACCTTTTTCGAAAATAGCCACCTTCATTCAACATACTCAAATTTGTTGAATGAAGATTCTACTTTCAAATCATAACATAAAATTGAAACTCCACTTAACATATTTCACATATACTAGAGTGAAATTTTCTCTCTTTTCAAAATTAAGAAATCACATACATGGTATCTAAACATATCATAGAAATCTATTTAACATACTTAAAATTTGTTAAATAAATTTCACCTCTTTTTCATAATCTTATTTGACATGTCATATTTGTCAAACAAAGAGTTCCCCTCTCTTTCCAAAAAGAAAGGGAGCACATCAAATACATTTGATTGCCACATAACATGTCAAAGTTGGTAAGTAAGAATCTCATTTTCATGTGCATTTGATTCCCACTTAACATTTCAAGGTTGTTAAGTGAGAATCTTATTTTCATGTCACACTTGGTTCGCACTTAACATATCAAAATTGTTAAGTTAGGATCTTGTTTTCATGTCATATTTGATTACACTTCACATATCAAAGTTGTTAAGTGAGAATCTCACTTTGTTATACATTTGATTCCCACTTAACATATTAAAATTGTCAAGTGAGAATCTCATTTAAATAACACATTTGACTTTCACTTAACATGTCAAACTTGTTAAGTGAGAGTCTCATTTTCATAAGTCATACTTGATTCCACTTAACATATCAAATTTTTGAGTGAGAATCTCATTTTCATGACATATTTGACTCCCCACTTAACACACCAAATTTCTTAAGTGAGGATCTAATTTTCATGCCACATTTGACCTCTACTTAACATATCAAATTTATTAAGTGGGAGTCCCATTTTCAAAACATACATCAATCACATTTGACTTTCACTTAACATATCAAATTTATTAAGTGCGAGTCTCATTTTCAATTCACATTTGATCCCTACTTAACATTCCAAATTTGTTAAGTAAGAATTCAATTTTCAAATCAATTTTACTTACATACAAATTTGTTAAGTGAGACCCCATTTTCAAAAATATATCACATTTGGACTTTCACTTAACATACCAAATTTGTTAAGTGAGAATCCCATTTTCAAAGAAAAAATAAACAAAACACAAATCATATCACATTTGTACCTCCACTTAACATATCAAATTTGTTAAGTGGGAGTCCAATTTTCAAAACATATATCACATCACATATGGGCTATCACTTAGCATACCAAATTTATTAACTGAGAGTCCCATTTTCAAAGAAAAGCAAAACATATACCAATCAAATTTGGCTTTCATTTAACATACCAAATTTGTTAAGTGAAAGTCATCTTCAAACATATCAACACATACTTGACATATCAAATTTGTCAAGTAAGCAGCCTCATTTTCAAATCAACATTCACACATCATAAGCAAAAACATTCAACAAAAATTTTTAAACACACAATCACAACCTCTTCTTAGCATACTCAAATTTGCTAAGTAAAGGTTCTTTCAAATCATCAATATTTTCAAACAAGATACACAAAATACAAATATCTCCAAGAAAATCTCACCTCAAATTTACAAACCCCAATCAACCTACCTAAATTAGTTGAGTATGGGTTCCAAAATTAAAATCAAATTGAAAAGACTCTCCTCATCACATCAAAATGTCTCCACCAAACCCCACTTAACATATTTGAATTATTGAGTGTGGGTTATGGACTTCAAATTCTTATGATTCTCTTCAGATGAATATTAAAGTAGAAACCTGACTCAAGTTACATTTCAAAACATGCAGAGATATAGCTCAGACCAGTCAATGCAGTATTTATAGTCAGTACACATGGTTTCACAGAAGTTCATTTTTACTTTCCACTTCGGGATGAATTTGGCCTTAGATTAGGCTAGCTTCCCTGAGATCGACTCCACCCACCTAGTTTTTTTTATCAAGGATTCGAGGGTGCACATTTTACTTGTGAGGGGGAGACCCTCACCACCGTTAGTCGAGATGAGGGCGTAGTCATGTATCAACATGCCCTCGATGAGTTCCCTCTTGAAAAGGAAAATGGTTCCCATGCCCCATTCAGAGATAGTTTCAGCACTTTCCCATCCAATTGTCCCTTCCATTGCTCCAGCGAGAGCTACTACCTCCTCTTTGGTTACTCTGAAGGGGGAGGCTATCTTAGCTTCTGAGATAGTCTACTCCACTTTTAAGATAGGTTCTAGTTCCCGCTCTGCCTTGTTCACTCATACTCAATGTTGCAATAAAAACCAAAAGATTAAGTGGGAACACGAGCGAGCAGCCAGAGTGCTTGAGGCTGCATCACAGATGGTCGAGGAGGGTTCTCCCCAAGAGGTCTCTCCACTTTTGACCAAGTTCCACCCCTCTCGACAGGAGAAGAAGATTCGAGGATTGATGCTTCTCCCACCTCTACTATGAGACACCATAGGGGGGCATAGGGAGGCCCTATGCTAGGCGGGGATACACCAAGTTGATAGTGCATATGGATGCTCAGAGTCTGGTACCTTGTTTGAACTATGATCATTAATGCCTAGGAGTGTTAGGGGTCAGATTCATAGAGTAAGGTACGTGGAGGCTCAAGCATCTACTTAGACAGGCAGGAAGGAATGACAGAGGTATGCCAAATAATCTACGGCCTTTGCTCTGATGGATTTTCTTGATCGTTCCCCCGTCAAGGCTGATCATTTAGATATGATTGTTCTTGGCACTACCATGAGATCTCATTAAGGCGGTGTTGCCTTCACACCACTCCCCTCATTGTCCACCATCACCCGTACAGCTCCTAGCATCCACTACTCCCGCCAAGATCCAGAAGCTCCCATCCGAGGAGAGACCATCCCCTTTGGTAATTCGACTACGACCAAAGGATCCCGCTCCCTCCATTTCACCTTTTGAGGTGAGATCAAGCTCCCCTACTTAACCTTAGCTATGGTTTGGCAGGAGTGGTGATCCCACGGTGTCATGGTCGCACCACCACCACCGCCAATAGTGTTACAAAGGGGAAGGTGATAGTTTTATAGTTCCCATGGTAGATCTCCCAGGACACCACTCCACCAGAGAAGTCATGAGCATATCTTCCAGTGAGCAGACCCCTCAGAGCTAGCACTCTGGGAAGGAAAGCTAGATGTATTTTAGTCGGTGACCACACGGTCATTTGTATTCATGGCATAATTAGATCATTCTTTGGATTAGATCTGGCACTTTGAGAGAAAATCTTAAGCAATGATGTAGATTCGAGGATGGCGGGTAGCATTTGATCCTAATGAGGATGACCTTCTTGAGGATCGGCCAGAGTTCACATGGTTGACACTAGGCTCCCATGAGATCACATAGTAGGGGAAGGTGTTGTGGTTGAGGAAGATGATGCCATCCATTCAACTCAATACCTCCGGCAGTAGGTTAAATAGAAGGATGATTAGATCAACCAGATGGAGAAGAGGATGGAAGACTTGTTAGCAGCCCTCCATGCACTTAATCGCCTCATCCACATACTGTAGATAGATCATTAGCACATGTCCTAGATAAACCCAAGAGCACTTCTCCGATAGATCAGGATAGTGGTAGCTTGCATAGAAAGGTGGTGGACAACACCTCCATGCAAGAGAAGGATATCAAGAAATTGGTGGCAGGTGAGGATGCATTGGGCAAGGCTCATCTCCAAAGGTAAACCCTACCCAAAGTAATTTGATGTTGTCCAATATCCTAAGGGTTTTGTGCCTCCTTCCTTCAAAATATTTGATGGTAGCGATAACCCTTGCCAACACATTGTACACTTCAAGGCTAGCTGTTACAACACCGGAGGTAGGGACGCCCTTCTCTTCAGATTATTTTTTTAGCAGTTTAACAGGAGTTGCATTTGATTAGTATGCTAAACTGTCCAACGATTCTGTAAAGACATTTGCTGAGTTGGGGCACCTCTTCATCAAGAGGTTTGTTGGAGCTCAGCAAAGGGTTACTGTAAGCGATGTTGTTGTAACAAAAGAAAATCCAAATGAGTCTCTTATTGATTAAATTCTCAGGTGACAAAACCTGAGTTTGAAATACGAACCATAATTATCTGAATAGTACGCCATTGAGATTCTACTCCAGAATATCCATGGCTCGGTTGCTTTCATGCTTAAAGGGTTGACAATAAAAACCTTTAAGAAGCTAATCAACAAGGTTGCTAGCTTACAAGACAAAGTCCAATAGCTGCTTTCCAAGACCAGTCAACCAAGCCTAAACTTCAAAAGCCAGGGGTAATCACAGATTAATAAGGGAAGCGAAGTTCAATCAGGGCAGGCCTCAAGCTAGCGGTCTCCTCTACCACCTCTTTTTCCACCACCTCAGTCATCATACCAACCACCTTAGTTTCCATAGTGGCCTCACCTCCACCGTATCCTCATCGGCATCATCGGCGTATTCCACCTGCCAAGTAGCTACCATTTACCTACTCTTGTCAACAAATTAAATAAGCCATATTCATTCAAAAGGAAGGTAGACAGGAAGATCTTTAAGAATTTCTTAAAAAAAGCCTAATTTTTAGTTACCAGAGCCTAGGAGGCCGGAGGAAGTGGGAAATAGTCATGATCCAAACTATTGCCCCAACCACTGCATGCTAGGCCATGTCTTAGAAGATTACTTTACCTTTAAGGATTGACTTGAGAATAATGACAAATCAGGTGCCATTGTCATCCCTAAGGAATATCTACTAGAACAACCCTCTAGTTCTTAGGTAATCCTTGGGATACATGCTTCTTTTAAGACAAAGGAAGGTTGGGAATCTCCCTATCCCGAACCTCCAAGAAAATCATCTCTAAGATTAGAAAGATACCCTTGCAGTGGCGAGTAGCTCAAATCTCCAACATCAAGGAAGGTTTGCAAGTTTGGATAACTTGAAAAAGGTAAAAGCCAAAGCAAGAAAATAGCTTCCACTTTGGGATAGCATAGTAGCAACCATGAGTCCACTCATTATTCACAGACTACTCTACCTCCACTAGCTCCTCTTTTCCAGTAGCATTGTATCACACAGGGCATTAAACCCCACCTCTCTTTGTGATTTCTACATGTACCTTTTATTCCTCTAAAACTCCAAGTCTAGAAAGTAATAATAATAACTCTAGTTCCAATCACTCCTCTTCTTCTAATTTAGAGATGGATTTTCCATTCTGAATCTTTCGGTTTCCCATTGAGAACTTTGGAGTCATCCTCGATGATCCCATAGGAGAAGTTGTAGGTGAACGGTAGAAATTTCCACTAAACCATCTCACAAAGTCACTAAAGTCAACCTCCATAGTGGAAAAGTTCTACCTCCTAGGTAGTACCTCAGGATATGGGTAAACAAGTCATTGGTTCAAGTGATCAAGAAGCCCCTCCATAAGATGCTCCACTTATGGATATGCTTATGGAGGACCAGCCTAGAGTTGACGATAATTTCCTTGCTCACCTAAGAAAGTTTTCAGCTAAACTAAGCATGTATGATGCCCATGTCTTATTCAAAGAGACGAGGGAGTTATTGATCAAAGCTCTTCTTGATTTAGAAATATGCTTAGCTCAGCTGACCACTATTGAAGAGGAGGCATGTTATTCAAGAGAAGCCTGTGGAGTTACATTCACCGATGAAGACCTTCTTTTGGGGACAATAGAGCACAACCATCATCTCTACATCACAGTGGATATGGGCAGATTTAGACTCTCCAGGGTGTTAGTTGATCCAGGTACATCAATGAACATTATGAATCTAAATACCCTTGCCTACCTGAGGATTGACATCTCTAAACTTCGAGGGGATCGGATGATGTTGAGAGGATTTAATGAGCAAGGTGAGAGGGCATTAGGCTCTATAGTGTTGCCATTGGAGATAGATGACTGGAAGACAGGAGCCAAGTTCTACATAATACATTTAGATACATCTTTCATTGCTTTGCTTGATAGTTCTTGGATACATGGAAGCAACATGGTTCCATCCTTTTTACATCAGTGCATCAAATTTCAAAGAGGTAGAATCGAGTATTGTGTCAAAGGAGACTTGAAGCCATTCTCAATTAGAGAGGTCATGATATATGAGGAGGTGACCTACTATCTTCCTCAAATCAAAAGTCTATTCTTGTGAACTTGGTGAATGTTCAAAAAATAAAGAAAAGAAATAAAAGAAAAGAAAAAATAAAAAGAAAAGAAAAGAAAAAAAGAAAAGAAAAGAAAATAAAATGAGAATCGAGACAGGAAGAAGTAGAGCAGATCGATTCCACCAATAGTTTGTTCCTCCATATGAACACATGGGTAGGATGACTCGACCCCACTAGGTAGAGGAAGAGGCGGTCTAGAGGCGGTTCAGGTGAAGACCTTCTGCCACCCAATAGGGTGTTCGACTCACGGGAATACCATCCCACTTATGGATGACTCTCATGTGGTTGGCACACCGATCAACCCCTTTCAGTGGGTTCCTTTGGAGGTGACATTCAAGCCAAAAAGTAATGAAGACCAGGCCTCCAAGTAAAGTATGAATGTATCTGAATCACTATTATGTAGAATAGTCAGACAACAGTTGGGAACCTTAGCTCTAACCTCACTTTTTAGTAGTTAAGGAGGCCCCTAAGTCATCCACTGATGTCAAGCCAAAGAGGCTTTTATTGGGAGCATCATCCTTAAGTTAAGAAGCTGATGTAGAACTTGAGGATGATTCCTATAAAGATTTAATACAATTGCCTTTTGATTGGTATTCTCCTTGTGTTATTAACTTAATAAAGAAGGGATTAATCCCACATACTTGGTCTAAATAAAGGTTGGATTACTTTAAAAGGTTATGGGACAACCAAAGCAGATATTCTTAATCAAGACCGGGACTAAGATTGACAGTGGGTGTCGATGATGACAATCATTGCCAGTATCACCACTCATTTGGGGTCGATAAGTTCTTCTCAAATCATGCTAACTCTTATGAGGAGGTATGTTTAGAAACCTTAGATGACCCAAATGAGCTTGAAGTCAAAGAGGCACCTCCGAAGTTTGAAGAAAAGATCAGATCAACTATTGATGAACTTAAAGAGATCAACTTAGGAATTGAAGATAATCCACATCCGACATACATCAACTCCTTGTTGAATGAGAAATAAACCAATGACTTAGTTAGGCTATTAGCTGAGTTTAAGGACTATTTCACATGGAGTTATGAAGAAATGCCTAATTTATCTCCTGACATAGCAGTCCATAAACTAGCAATAGAATGTAATGCAAACCCTATCAAGCAAGCCCTTAGATGCATGTGATTAGACATTGAACAATGGTCACTTCAAAATCAAGAAATTTGCTTTAAATAAAATTTGAAAATTAATTGTCTCCATCCAATTTAAGTGGAATTCATTAATTCGGTTAAAAAAGAATGGCTGAAATTCACATCAATTTTAGAATTCTAAATAAGGCATGTCAAAAATGAATTTTCAATTCTATATCTTAGAATTAATGGTGGACATCACCTCATCTCATGTAGTATTCTCCTTTATGAATGGGTCAACTAACTACAACCAAATCAAGATGGCCCCTGAGAATGAAAGAAACACTACTTTTTGAACCCCGATTAGAATCTTTTGTGATAAGGTCATGCCTTTCGGCCTTAAAAATGCTGGTGCTACATACTAGCGAGCCCTGCCTCGGATCTTTAATGAACTCACTCATCATCAAGTTGAATGTTATATTGATGATCTAGTAACCAAAAGCAAAAAAAAGGAAGACCATCTCTTTGACTTGAGGGTAGTTTTCAAACAGTTAAGATAATTTAACATCAAATTGAATCCCCTGAAGTATGCATTCGGGGTAGCTTCAGGGAAATTCCTTAGGTTTATTGTCAGACACCGAGGAATAGAGATTGATCCAGAGAAGATCAAGGCTATCTTAGAAATGCCACCACCTAAAAGTCTAACTCAACTTAGATCATTCTAAGGGTGGTTGGCATATTTAAGATGCTTCATATCCAACCTATCGGGAAGATGCCAACCATTCTCAACACTTGTCAAAAAGGATGCCAAGTTCAAGTGGGATGATAAGTGTTAGTATGCTTTTGAAGATATCAAGCACTACCTGATAATGTCATTAGTTCTAGCAGTCCTTATCCTGGGCAAGCCGTTGATCCTCTACACCACTGGATTAGATGACTCCATGGGTGCTTTGTTGTCTCAAACCAATGACAAAGGGAAAGAAAATTCTCTCCACTACCACAGTCATCATCTAATTCTTGTTGGAGCAAACTACCCACCTTTTGAAAAGCACTACCTAGCTTTAATTTTTGCATCCCAAAAACTATGGCACTACATATTTTTTCATAAGGTGAATGTGATCTCTAGGATCAATCCACTAGAATATCTCAAGACACGACCAATGTTATCTGGATGGTTGGTGAGTTGGTCCAAGATTTTATCATAATTCAACATCATATTCATACCCCTCGTGCGGTGAAAGGACAGTCACTAATAGATTTCTTAGCAGCACACCCACTTCCTACTGATTCCCTGCTTAGTGATGACCTTCTTGATGAATAAATCATGAACTTAGGGGACACTAGCATTCACTGTTGGGAGATATATTTTGATGATGCGGTTCCTTTCAAAGAGGAGAAGAACCATGATCTACACTTCGGCGAGGAGGTAGAATAGTTCTCTAACTTCGCTGATGTGATGAGATTCTCATATCATATGTCAACCCATGTACCAACAAAGAAATCAAATGAGGCTCATGATTGCTGAGTTATTCATTACATTATGCATCCAGAGTATCAACATCTTTGAGGATTCTCAACTTATCATCAACCAAATCGTTGGGTCCTACAAAGTTCTAAAGCCTAAGCTCCATCATTACCACAAGTACACTATGGAGTTGTTGGCCCAAATCATTGAGGTTACCATCTACAAGATTCCTCGAGGAGAGAACACAGTAGCAGATGCATTAGTCAAGCTTGTTAAAGAGTTGGCATGTTTGGAAGATGAGTCCATTCCAATAAGGGTCCAAAATAGATAAGTTTTATCATTTGTTGATGTTGAACTCATCGACAGATTCTCTCTTGAAGGGGAGGTTTCCATTGCCAAAAAGGATGAGGTGTTAGATTGGAGGAAACCACTCATAGATTATTTAAATATAGGTAAACTACCTCAAGAGAAGTCAGGTGAAGCAGAGAGCCCTTTTCTACGCTCTCATAGGTGGCACCTTATACCAGTGGTCTTTCGATCATATGTGGTTACATTGTCTGGACAAACATGAATCTCATAAGATTATGAGTGAGGTACACTCAGTTTATGTGGCACATCAATCGGTCAAAGATGAAAGCCAAGATCAAGAGACTAGGATACTTCGCCTTTGATCTGGCATGGAGTAGCTAGGAGATGCCACCAATGTCAAGTATACGGTGTGGTCTACATCAACCACCCAATATTCTACATCTACATTGGCCTCATGGCCATTTGAGTGTTGGGGTACCAACATAGTGGGTCAGATCGATCCTCCTTCTTCCAAGGGTACCGGTTCATTCTAGCTACCACCGACTACTTTTCCAAGTGGGCATAGGTAATCCCACTTAGAGAGGTGATAGCTCAGAATGTGCTCTAATTTTTTAGCAATCATATCGTATATAAGTTTGAGGTGTCTCAATGAATTATATCTGATAATGGTACTGCATTCAAGAGCATTAAAATCAATAGCTTTTCCCAGAGACACATCATTGATTGGAGATACTCTACCATCTGCTACCCAAGGGCAAATGGTCTAGTAGAAGCATTCAACAAAACTCTCATTCAAATATTAAAGATGACACTTAATGACAATTAGAGATAGTGGCATGAGTAGTTAGTTGAAAACTTATGGGCTTACCACACCACATACATAACTCCAACTCAATATATCCCTTTCTCCTTAGTGTATGGGTCCAAAGCCATTCTACCATTAGAAGTCTAACTCCCATCATTAAGGATAGCTGTGGGTAGTAAAATCTCAATAGAGTAGAAAGAAAAGCTGTGGTTGGAAGAGCTCAAAGGTTTGGAGGAGAGATGCCTCCAAACATGCCAGAACCTCGAGTTGTTCAAAGCCAAAATGATTCATGCTCATAATAAGTTGGTCCGCCTTAGAGCTTTACAAGTAGGAGAGCTTGTCTTAGTTATAAGGAGACTAATTATTGCACGTCAAAAGATGGGAGGCAAGTTTGACCCCACTTGGGAAGGCCCTTTTACCATAGAGAAGGCATATCAAGGAGGATCTTATCAAATTATAAATTATAAGGGAGGGCACCTGATACATCCGATCAACGGGTTCTACTTGAAGAAATACTATCCATAAATCTTATTTGAAAATAATCATCAATAAAACTTCCTTTTATATCAAATTCCATCTCTCATGTGTTAGAAATATCTTTCTCCTGCGAATCTGTAATGACATGTCTAGGGTAGGTGTAAGAGAACTTGAGCGGCATCATATCCCTCCACAACACAAACACAAACTACAAATGATCCTCTAGTGATTCTAAGTTAGGTGTAAGAGAACCTAAGAGACATCCTATTTCAACTAGTACAACTAAGTTATGAGTAAGAGAACCCAAGCGGCATCATTTCTTAGTGGAGTCTCAATTAACCCTGCGACTCCAATTCATCCATTCTTTTATGTGTTTAGGGTAGGTGTAAGAGAACCCAGGTAGCATTCTATTCCCTCTTTCATAATCCAAATGAATACATATCTTTTGTTTCTAGCTATTTTTAAGTGGGAGAAATCCCCTATGGAACTCACTCATTAGTTTTAGGTTGATATTTTACCTTAAGTGTGTCACCCTAGTGGTCACTTGTCTGGCAGATGTGAGTCCCTGCTTTCTTCTTGACTTGACCATTACAAACTGATGAGTGCCTTATTTGGTAGGCCTTCTTGCACCCGTAAGCTAACCCATGTTGACTTCATTTAAGAAGATGTAAGCTACATGCTTTCTTCTTGAACTAGCCATCATGCACTAACTAGGTTGAGTATATTTGAGGTTTAGGATAGTGCCCCAGTGGCTCCTTTCCTCCTGACTACTTCAAGCCTAGGTTTAGTCCTTACACAAGACTCCTCGCTTAGCAGTCACCTTAGGTCAGATGGCCTCTATCGAGCCAAAGATAGATGATCCTGATGATCAGTTCCGCTTAGATAGATATAAGCCTACATGCCTTCTTTCTAGGCTGATTATCGTAAACTGACGGGCACCTTAGGTTTGTTGGTTATCATCATGCTGACGGTGACCCACCTAGTGGATACACCACTCTTGGCAGATTTGAGTCCCCATATTTTCTTGAGTTGGCCCAATACCTATAAACTTTCTTTTATGGTTGGATATTTCCCTAGCACCTCCCATGTGGCACTCTATTTGAATGATGTCCTTAGAAACCCCAGTTAGACACTACCCCGGTTACTCTTGGATTGAGAAGTTTCCCTTTCCTAATAGCCACCCTTATGGTTAGAGAATTTATCTTGCGGATATGCAGATTCTCCCTTGGTCCAGTAAGTATGAGATATCACTAGGTTGATTGTGGGTTAATAAATCTCTATTAGTGAGTCACCTTTCAAATCTGTGGAGAAAAGAAACAAGAGACCTTATAGAAATTCATCTAGTAAGATGCCATGTGGATCCATAGATGTACTTATTCAGGTGTTCGGGTACGTCATCAAGGTAAAGTGTACTATCTCGAAAGATAGAAGTCACTACCCTTTAATGGAACTAATCACCTCAACAAGGACTCCTAAGGATGATGGGTTTGCATATGTACCAGAGATTCTTCTCTTACTTTACATAGAAAACTAAAGCAGGTTTTATTTTAAACTGAATTCATTAAGTTCCCTACATGGGCAAGCCCCCATAGTTAATTACATCCTAAAGGATAGGATTTTTTAGGAAAGCTCTCGATTAAGATAAATGATCATTATCTTTGAAGATTTCAATAAGAAGGACTATCAACCGATTAGTTTTATGTTTGAAGATCAAATGGAATTGATCAAAGAGAGTTATTAGCCAAAATGGGAATAAGTAGGAGATGCTCATGATGCTAGGAAGCTAGCAGAGCATCTCAAATTATCTAAAATTGGCAGAAATTTATTTAGTTTGTTTGAATTTATTTTTCATTAGAATTTTAGGACTTAAGATTCCTTAACACAAGATTAAGGAAATGCCTAAGAGGTGAGGAATTATGCTTATGGACAAAGGAGAAAGAAACAACCAGAACCTAAATCTAGGGAGCTTTGAGGAGCCTAAATCTAAGGCAAAATGGGTAATTGGTTTGCCTCCACAAGAGAGGACAAAATCACGAAACTTGGACTCACAGGGGTGGCAACTAACTCCTCCTATGATTTTAAATACATGTAGGCAAGTCTTTATGCTTATGCAAGATAGCTAACCTATTTTCATTTAGAAAGAGACTAAGTCCTTAAACTCACTTCCTAAAGAGACTAGATCATGTAAAGGGCATGCTTCAAATTACTTAAATCTAATGCATTTCAAATTTTATTTTTATTATCATTTTTGGACAATCATTTTGACTCAGGCCAATAGGCATTTTATGACTAATGCATGAGAAAGTAGATTATTGTCCAAAATCAACGAGAAGTTTTGGAGGTGAGTTTCCCCCACAGCCCTCAAAGGTCAAGCCTAGTTCTCTGGCAAAGATGGAAGCCCTCCAATCAAGAGTGAAATAAGATGCATTTGTGCATGATATTATAAAGAAATTGCTCATCCAGCTAAGTGGTTGCTAATTCTTTTATCTTGATTTTAATCCTAAGCATTAGGTGAAGTTATGAGTTATTTAATTTTATTTTGAATTGTTAAGTTGGGTAAAAAATTTATTTTTTTCCTAAAGAGCCTAATACACATCCAAGTCATACATAAAGCAAGGAAGAAACTAGGAAAATCATGCCACTTAATGCGCAAATTAAACAAACATCAATCAATTTATAAAATAAGCACAAAATGAATAAAAGGATTTGTGGTGCACCACCAACCAAAATATCAAATGTGGGTAGCCAAGCTCTACCCTTATATAACCCGGATTATAAATGAATATTACAATTAAGCGAAGGAATTCATTGTTATGGGGGTCTTCAAGCTTTATTATTCTTTCTTTCTTCTTTGGATCTTCCTTTGGATAGTTGAATAGTAGATGCTCCAAGGCTTTACATGGTATATAAGATGGAATCTTATGACCAATGCTCATCCTAATCCCCCAAAACAAATCATTCCAAAATCCTAAATATACAAGCCATTACATGAAAAAGGAAAAGCATAAATCTAACTAACACCTACAAATCAAAGGTTAGTCAAATCACACCACACAAATCTAAAGCATATATATTAGACTTATCACCCCACATGGGTGACTAAGTCCACGGCTATGGATTATGCTTAAGTAAACACAGCAAACATTTATATTTTTTTTATTTATGATAATGCCCCTTTAACACAATCCCCTACAGAAAAGAATAGTTAGACTAAGCACATCCTACCATTCATTCTACGAGCATACACCCTAACATCTAATCTAAAATATTCATCACAAAATAAAACAAAACATCAAACCATGCACCAACCTAACCTAAAGCTAGGAGTGGTGACTTAGTCTAATGTGTGTGCTTTGAAGGTTTGCGTGGTATTCTTAGCTTAGGATTTTAGGTTCAAATTTTCTAAGTGTGAAGGACATGTTCAACTTAGAGGAGGGTTTCATTTAAGTTATTTAGTGACTTTGGATTATTTTTATTTCATGTTTTAATTTGATTTGAGTGAAACTTATAATTAATTACTAAGTTATGAGAGGGAAAGAGAGAACTTCTCTTCCCTAATCCTTAAGTAGTTTCTAAAGTAAGTTCATGTTTCAATTTCATTTAAGTGAATGTTTAGATTACATCTTTTAATCAATCCTAAGTTTAGATAAACTCTAAACAAACCAAATTCAAAAGGAAAGGCATTTTAAGATTAATAAAAATGAATCAAAATTCACATAACACACATTACTTCATTTCTTTCCCAACACATATAACATGCATATGGATGGACCCTAAGCATATCTATACATGAAAATGAGAATAGTTAACACACTTTATGATGCATGCTAAGTAATTCATTTAAGAAAATTTAGAAGATTTAGATGCATGATTTTTCTTAAGTAGAAAAGTTTTCCTTATCCAAAATTTCACATACATGCAAGAAAGTAAGAAAGGCATAAGTGAGTATAGCGCCATTGTTAACCAGAGGTGTAAGGTACAAGACCTACTTTGGGCTACTTAAACCCTCATAACCTTGGGGTTGTCCAGACTAATATACCACTTTCCTTAAGTACTAACATGCATATAAAAGAAATAAAGTGGGAAAGGAAGATGCAAAAATTATTTAATAGTTTCATTTTGTTTATGCAATTTATTCATGAAAGTATAGGCTATCCTTCTTAGATGAGAGCATAGGGATGAATAAGGTATAGAATTAAGTAAGTGTTGGGTTCTTTTCAAATGAACCCTACATCTTACCAACCTATATTCAAAACTAGACTAACATAAGAAAGGAAGGAAAGGCTATACTAAACATTACTTTATAATCTATCACATGCAAGTTTATAATTAAATATGAATAGAACACTTTCAGATTTGATATTTTATTTATAAGTTTTGAAAATATTTTGGATTTAGCAGTAATAATAGCCACTCATATTTTACTTTTGGCCAACACATGCACATTTGACATAAAGTAAACAATTTTTATTTTTAAAATTTGAAACATGAAATTATGAATGCATGAATCATATGGCATACAAGTTAACA
Organism: Cymbidium sinense; assembly: GCA_021442155.1. Lineage (NCBI taxonomy): Eukaryota > Viridiplantae > Streptophyta > Magnoliopsida > Asparagales > Orchidaceae > Cymbidium > Cymbidium sinense. Next base: position 58,944,298 of record CM038231.1, read on the forward strand.
TTTTGGGAAAGATGTAAAGCAATGAAAGCATGTAAACAAACTCACTTTACTTAAATCCTAAAGACATTCTTAAAGAATAAAATTTTTTTGAATAAATCAAAGTGAATTTCAAAATAATGTTGTTTTGGTTTGAAGTTTGATTTAATTTTGAAAAGGTGAGATGAGTTTGCTATTATTAACCCATTCACAAATGAGTTTTGTATTTTTGTTTAATTTTTAGATAATTAAATCCACTTTTAAGTGTTGATTAGGTTAAGGTATGCATTAAGTGGCTTAGTTAACCCTTACCTACACCACCTTCAAAAAGTCAACTAAGTAATTATGAGCCAATGAGATGACATAAAACCCACAAGGTATTTAAATTTGCAATGCACCTAGTAATGAAAAGGCCTAATGTAATTTGGCTCATAATTAAAAAAATAAACTGAGGGGTTTAGCTTAAGTACTTTTAAAACACCCTTTCATACTTATGAAAGGGGTTTTAATTTCCTTAATTAGACTTAGGCTATTGAACACCTAAGAATCTACCCAAGGTAGATTAATTAAGTTCTGGAAACTTTAGAATTTTTGAAAATAGTTTAAAGGGATAATTAATGAATTAACCCTTAATTAAAAAGGGGATTAAGGAATGAAAAGGAGGTTTAAAGAATAACTTAAGGGAAATACCCCAAAATTATTCTATAAAACTCTACTCATTGGATCTAATCTTAATCCAACTTAATCATAGGGAAAATACACTTACATGTACCCTTAATTACATGAAGGGGTAATTAGAAAATGAGCTAGCAATTTCCTAATTAAGACCTCAATAAATCTCAAGAAAATTAGGGAGGCAGAGGTCATCCCCTAAAATGAACCCTAGAAGTTTGAGATTAATTGGTGACTTAATTAGGGAATAATTAACTAATTAACATTCCCAAAGAAACCCAAATTCAGAAAAAAAGGAATTCAAAATACATTGAAAACATTTTTTAAAAATTCTAGATGAAATTATCTATCCATAGCATTTTCCTTATATTTTTCTAATTTTTCTTATAGAGTTATGATATTTTGAAGGTTTAGAATTAAAAATTATAAATAATCCTAACTAATCTAATACCCACGCAAGCGCTTGGCGGTGGCGTGCTTTACGCATCATATGAGCCTTACTTAAGTTATCAAATCATGGGGATGACGGCAACTAACACACTTTTATCCTTAGCCATCTGATCAAAGTTCGGACGGCTGAGGATACACCCACAATTTTAAATCGAGTAATAGATATATAAATGTGCTAATAATCTCTATCATTTAAAATGCGGATGGATGGCTAAGATGGCAGTTATTCCGAGATGATATGCGTCATAATCGAGATTGAGCCGATCTTGCATAGATTCATTCAAGACTCAACCCACACCATCTAAAGGACCGGGCCAATCCAACGATGGGTTTCACATGCAATGGAAATTTTTTAAAGACCAACACCTCTAGCCTAAGTGGTCAAAATCACTAACCTCATGAGGTGATCAGGCTCGGGATTGATGAGGTAGCTTTCTAGTGGAGCGAAGCCACGGAAGTTCTTGGTCTTGAGGTTGAGTGGATGAAAGGGTGGACTAACTCCTCTTGATCTCCCTGACTTTGATTTGAGTTCTTCATTCTTGAGAACTCAATTGGATTGGTAGCTCACTTAGCCAGACCAAGCAAGTGGAATTTAAGTGGTATCAAGTATAGAAGAAGTTGAGAATTCAATGAACCTACCCTATTTTGCACTGTGCAAAACCAAAGAATGGAAGATTCAAATCCTCTCTAGGGGCCTTGGGAAAGCTCTCTGATATTTGTGAACTCTCTCTAGGCTCCAATTGATCAAGTGGCAATGAAACTTTTAGTGGATTAGGAGGAGTATATCTCCCGCTATGGCAATCGGATGGGCAGTAATAAACTTGTCATTTTGATCCAATTGACACCATGGGATGGGTTGTTTGGGTTGTTAGATCAATGCACATGGATTGGCAGAGGAGTGGACTAACTCCCATGTGCATCCAATTGAGCTTTGTTTGAGAGTGAATTTGAAGGGTGGGTGGGTTTGGTCCATGGGTGGGTTGAAAACCCATTGGGTTGGGTGCACTCATCATTAAGTCCCCTTGAGCTTTTAGGAGAGCCTCAGTGATTATGATGAGCGTATATGGCCCATGGCTAGGCCAAAACTTGTTCTATTGGTTATAATGGTCATTTTGCTATTTTTTTAGTTCGGGTATGTTTGGTATGTTGAGAAAATAGGTTGGGCCAAATTTCAATGGATTTGGTATTCATTTGATAGGGTTTGGCTCATGTTGACCCATTTAGGTTAAAATGGGTCAACTTGGGTCAAGTTTAATAGGTCAAATTGGGTCAAACTAAAGGTTGGGTCAAGTTCATTTGACCATTTGAAATGTTTTGGTGCCTTTGGTTTAATTTGGATTGGATTTGGTTTTGGTCATATGACTCATTTAGGTCAGATGGGTCAAGTTGAGCCATTTGATTTATATTTAAATTAGTCAGTATTTATTACAATTGATATGAAATCAATTCCTCAAATTGGGTCTAGATGATAAGTTCATTGATTTTAAATTTTATCAATTTGGCACATTTTTTTGGCCCTTAGGTCAAAATGGGTCAACTTTTACAAGTGGGCCAAATGGGCTAGGTTAAGCTCAAATGTAGGCATGGTGAAGTTCAAACATAGGTCATGAGTGAACTTAGATTAAAGGTTTCAATCAATTTGTCCAATAGTAGATTTTGGCTATGTTAGGTTTCATTTTAGGTTAAGTGTTGACTTGGTCAACCCTTAGGTTTGACTTGGTTTGACCCAATTTGATTGATTGATCATCCCATGATGATTGTTGATCATGATGAGAGCAAGTATGAGTTTGGTTCAATCCAATTTGGTTAGGATCAAAAGTTGGCTCATAAGGGTACTTTAGGTCACTTTAAATTTTAATTTTAATTTTTGAGTTGGATTTGATTGATTTATATTTATATTTCATTTATATATGAGAATATAAATGAGAATACAAATAAGTTTTGAAAATCCCATGAGTTTGAAAGGTTTGATCAAAGTTTTAAATCCATTAAGAAAAAATTAAGGATTTAAGAATTTCAAGTATTTTAAAGGAATTTAATTTTTTTGCCTTTGATTGATTGATTTATATTTATATTCATTTATATATGAGAATAAAATGAGGATATAAATAAGTTTTGAAAATCATGGATTTGAATTTGATCAAGATTTGGAGTTGATTTTGGCCGCTTGAAAAATTTAGGCGTAAGATTTCATGAATTGATTTTGAATTTTGAATTTGATTTGATTGTTTGAATTTATATTTCATTTATAAATGTAAATATAAATGAGAATATAAATTGGTCATGAGAAAATCTCAAAGGTTTGAATAGGTTTGAATCATGATTTTATTTAAATCCAGAAAGGGTTAAAGGAGGAAATTTTGACTTAGGAATTTTATTTTGATCATGAGTTTAATCATGATTATATTTCAATTTAATGAAACATGGAATGATTTGAGTTTGAGAAAATCAAATGAATTGATTTATGGTTTGACTTGAAAGGAAAGTGAGAATGGTTTAAGCTAAAGGGTAGGAAATTTTAACAATAAGGCATGAATTCCTGGATAATTTTAAGTCTTTTGTGGCTGATGTCCAATCACTAGATGTGTTTAAGACTAAGGAATCTTAAAGTCTAAGAAGTCTTGTATGAGATGGAGGTTTTTGAATCATTCTAAAATGAGGTCAATAGTGATATGTGTTTTAATGTGGCCTCATAAGAAAACAATAAATTCTGATAACATAAAACAAACAAAATATATCTTTAGCATTGAATTCAAGCCCCAATTCCCAAGAACTATCCCATCTTTTGGGCAATGTCATTAAAACTCATAGAATTGTGAATTACTTCTTGACTTGAGATAAGTCCCTCACACTCTCTCTGAAGTGCCCTTAGGTTGGGTTCAACTTGTTGTGCCACCAATGAGTCACCAGGGTGGTCGTCTTTACTTTGAAAGATATAAATCCATTACGCATTCTTTCCAGCATGACCATTGCGCACCGACGGGTAGCCTTAGGTTGGGTTCGATTTATTGTGCAAACAACCAATCGCCCTAGTGGTTCCTTGTGTAGGAAAATGTGAGTCACCGCGCTTTCTTCCTAACTTAACCATTGCACACCGAAAGGCACCCCCTAGATTGGTTAGCTCTACCCCACGACCGGTAGACTATCTCTTTGGATTTGTAAATCTAGTATAGGTCAAGGCTGATATTAGTCCCTTCTTAGTGGATCCATCGCACACTGACAGGATCCATCAAATTAAAACAAATATAATTCAATCAAATGATATTATCCTGACTACTTTCGAGCTGATATAAGTCCCCTAGCAGAGTTCAATCAGTAGTCGCCCTAGGTCGGGTTTGATTTGTTGCATCCAACAAATCACCCCAGTAGTTATCCCTTGCTTTTGGAGATATAAGTCTACAATGCTTTCTCCCTAGCACAACCATTATACAATAAAAGGCAACCCCTTAGGTTGGTTAGCTCTAACCTATGACCGGTAGACTATCACTTTGGATTTGTAAGACTCAGACAGGTCTAGGCTGATATTAGCTCCTTCTTAGTGGATCCATCACACACCGATAAGGTCAATTTCATCAAATCCAACATCCTCCCTCCAGTGGTGTCCAAATTAAATCTATCTTATCCCTAGTGGATTCGAGCTCGTATCTCCAGCAGATGTGTGCTCAAAATAAAATTATATCCTCTCCCTAATGGAGCACCAAATCATAAATCAACAAATCAAATCAAATTCTCATCTCCAGTGGATGCCCCCATCAACAAATCAAATCAAATTTCTCCCTAGTGAGGCACAAATCAAATTAAACCTCTATCCCTAGTGGATAACCTAAACATGCTTCCCTAGTGGAAGGTTCATGCACTCATCCCCAACGGATCGTTTCTCCCTAAACCATATCGACCCAATTCAAACTCTTATCCTCTATCTCCAGTGAATAATTTGAACCAATTTCCCTAGTGGAAGGTTCACATACTTGATCTCTCAGAAGATCATTTCTTTCTCTCTTATGCCCTCGACATAAGTTGAGTTACGTTGCACTAAGATCATAATTCTGTCTACACATCGGGTTTAGAGATAGATCATTTCTATTAGTGTTTGCAATCCTTTGAACATTGTTGATCGCCTCGGTCAATACCAATACGTGTGGTATGCCTTCTCAGTCACACCACACCTATTGGGTGCCCTATGTTGACCTCACTTTCGGAGTGAGCTCTCAACTTCCATATCATAGATCTAGGACTCTCATAGACACTAAGAGTTCCTTAGTCTTAAAATACGCCAAGTGATTATGTGAACACTTAACCTAACCCTAGAGACTTAGATGGTTTAGCCATAGGAATATGGTATGGCTTTGGGATTTAAGAAGACTTGCCTACCCTATAGCATCGAACCCGATCCTTTATTCCTTCTTTCAAACCAAACCTCAAATTCAAATTCAAATTCCAAATCCAAAACATAAACCAATTCCAAATCAAATGATTGAAACCCATGATTGAATTCAAATTCTAAAATCTTTCCTAAGCCCTTTGATTTCATCTTATGGACTTAACCTTAACCAAATTCAAATCACTCCAAACCTAAGTGATATTCTCATGAATCATTTATATCTTCAATTATATTTTTGAATATAAATGGAGTATAAATTCAAATAGCCTAAACTAAATCCAAAATCAAGCCAAAATCTAATTTATATCTTTTTAAACCAAGTTTTTGAACTTGGTCAAATCCTATCCAAACCAAATCAAAACCCATGGATTTCTTCATGATTCAATCATTCCTTCAATCATTATCCCAAATATAAACAAAAACTATAATTCTCAAACCAAATCCAAGCTAACCCAAATCAAACTCAAGTTAGCCCTTTTGACTTGAAATTTTCATGTGAACCAAAACCCATATAGATCCAAATCACTTGCAATTGGATTTATACTTCCATCTCAAACCTATTTACCAATATAACTAAACTTCAAGCAAGCCATGATCAAGCCAATTAACCCATTTAAATCCCCTTGACCCAAAGTGACCTAAAAGTCCTTTTTGAGCCAAGTTCTAATTCAACCCAAATTGGATTGAACAAAGCCCATCCAAATCTCACAACATAAACATCATCCTAGGTTAATCAATTATCTTGAATTGGCTCAAACCAAGTCAACTTTGATTAAGTCAACACTTAGCTCAAATGAAACCCAAACTGGATAAAATCCATCATAGGACAAATTGATTAAGACCATTGATTCAAACCAATTCATAATCAAAGCTTGAACATGACCAAGCCTCCAATTGAGCCAAACCAAGCCTAATTGGCCAATTGAGCTAAGTTGACCCAAATTGGCCTAAAAAGCCAAAATAGTTCAATTCATAATACAACCCAAATTGATTGTAACCAATGGATCAAGTTCATTCCAAATCACTTATTGAACTTTACCAAAGCCATGATTGAGCCCAAGTTGACCAATTGGTCAACCTAACCTAACTTAGCCCAAATTGACCTAATGGGTCAAATTAGCCAAAATCCAAATTAATTGCAAATCGAGCCAAACCAAAGCCTACAATCATTTTTAATTAGCCAATCGAACATGACTCAACACCTAACCTAACCCAATTTTGTCAAATTGGTTAAATTGGTCAACTTGACCCATTTGACCTATATGAATCCAAATGAGCTATAATCAAATCCAAAGCAAATTGAATCAAACCAATGACACCAATACACTCCAATAGCTCATGTGAAATTGACCCAACCCTTGGTTTGATCCAATTTGACCAATTGGTCAACTTGACCCAACCAAATCCAATTTGATCTAAATAGGTCAAATCACCAAATCAAATCAAATAAAAACCACTTCAAAATTTGGCTAACTTTTGACCCATCCTAAATCTGCCCAAATCAAACCCATAACTAAATGATAATTTTTCCCTTGGGTTTAAGGCATCCCATTAGATGAAACACATGCTCATTGCCTAGACACTTGGCACCGATGATTGGAGGGTAGAGTTCGATCAAGCCCGACCACCTACGTCTAGTGCTTTGGTCTTCCAAGCAAACTACACCAAATCAAGGCTCATGCGGTTCAACAGAGCTTCATTTCTATCCTCATTCGTTAGAACTGTCGGTCATAAGCTCCAATGAGGTATGCCATTGAAACTGATCCTTAAATGAAAATAGCTTGATCTTTTGTAAAACAAATTTTCATGTCATGGGATTTCCATTGTTGGATTGATTATTGTGCTTTCCCGAAGGTCTAGGATCATTTTCATCTCCATCCGAGCTGGGTGAGATCGGATCGAGCGATGATCGATGGACGGTAGCCATTGTTTGATGCTCAGGAGGAGATAGATCATGAACCGTCCATCCCTCATGATCGAGATGGATAGTCCTAAATAGATCACGCGTAGAGCCTCTAATTAATTCTTCGAAACTACGAGTTTAATCATGGTCGTTCGATCTTAAATTGGATGGTCCACAGAGTTACTGTGTGGGCTGCCATCTAAGTCAGCACTTGGATGTGACAACATAAATAGTGAATTTCATCGTGCTACATGGAAAGCGCACTACATCAGCCACCACGTGGCCCGACAGGATTAAGGCTCTAAATAGGGTTAATTAATTAGTTTTTAATCTTGAAACTTTCTAAATTCCTAACCAATTCTAGAAAATTTCAAAAAATACAAACTTAGGCTCATTTTGAAGATATTTCAGAGTAGAATCCAGAAAATTATTATTAATTGATTTTAAATAGTGAATTTATCTTAATCAATGCTTAATTAGAAATGTAATTAGTCTAATTGATCCTTAATTAATCATCCAATTAATCTCAAACTTTCTGTGCATATTTTGGGAGATGATCTCTACCTCCCCTATTATTTCTAGGATTTTATTGGTTGGTCAATTAAGAAAACTAATTAATTAAGCCTTAATCACTTTCTTAATACAATTTATGAGCAAATGAATAATAAATTAGTTAATCAATTAAGCTTATTCAACTCTGTTAATGATGATTAAGTCCATGGAAATGGATTGGGACTCCCTCTTCCAATCCTTTCTTTAAGTCTTCTCTAATCTTTCCTAAATAATTAATTAATTAACACCCCTTAATTAATTAATTAATAAGATTAATCAAAAAATCCAAATCATACGTGAACTTTAATCAACAAATTGTGAGATTATTGAGACTCCCTTCTTTATCTATTTCTCTAAGCCAATCTCATTTTGGTTGGTTAAGGTGAATTAAGGTTTAAATAGATAATTAATGAATTTAATTAATTTAATTAAATTTATTTATCTAATTTAATCTTGGGTAGCTCTTTGGGTGTTCAATAACTTAAAGGGGGAGATAATGAGATTATGGTTAGCTCACATGTGTGAGAAAACTATAAAAGTAGTTAAGTGAGATCCCTTAAGCTTAATTGACTATTAATCATGAGCTAACTACATTAGGCCCCTTTCATTTCTTAGGAGCATTGCAAATTTACTGTCCATGTGGTTGCATATCATATTGGCTTATTATTAATTAGTTAATTAACTTAAGGTAATGTAGATAAGGGTTAATTAATTGGCTTAATTTATACCCTAACCTAATTAAATCATAAAATCAACCTAATTAGTTTTTCACTAAATCAAATTAACCCACCCATGGGGGAATGGGATTAGGACCAGCAAACCTCTTTAACTTTCCTTAACTCAAATCAAACATAAAGATGAAATAACATTAAAGAATTTTGGTTTATTTTAAATAGTCTTATTTAGTATGATTATCCTTAGGATTTAATTGGAATGAATGAGATCATGTGCTTATGTTCCTTTATTTCTTTCCAATTGTGTAAAATATTGCTTTCCATGTGTAATAATTCATTTCTTTTTTAAAATTCACTAAATAAAATGGTTTCTTTTATGTCTAATGGCATTTAAAATTAAATAAGTGTGGCTATTATCACTATTAAATCAAACATTCTTTTTGAAAGCCTATAAATAATTATTATAAATGAAGTGATGTTAATTATAAATATCTATAAGTTCGTATGTGTTGATAATAGAAGATATGCAATATGAAGTTCTATTTCCTTATCTTACATGGATTCACATAGGATTTACAAATGTATAGTTCATCTGAAAAGAACATAACATTTGCCTAAATCTACTCCTATACATCTCCATGTTAAGATTTAGGAAGAATTTTATATCACATATGTAAATCATATAATCAAATCAAATATGACTTCTTGCATGACTTCTTATTCTTGTGGTTCTTTTTTGTACATTCATATGTATCTAAGAGAAGTGGTATATTAGTCCGGACACCCTCAGGCTGTGAGGCTTTAAGTAGCCCTAAGTAGGTCTTGTACCTTATGCCCTTGGTGCAGAACAATGGCTCCATACTCACTTAAAACTCTTATACATATGTATGTATGACGTGACCAACGAATAAGAATCATAAATCAAATAAATCAAGTACAAATTTTGCATGGGTTTTTCCTATCCTTATAGTTATTTATACATCTACATGTATCTAAGAAAAGTGGTATATTAGTCTAGACATCCCAGGGCTACGAGGCTTTAAGTAGCCCTAAGTAGGTCTTGTATCTTAAGCCCCTCGTGTAGAATAATGTAGACGTACTCACTTAAAATTTTTATACATGTGAATATGTATCTAGCTAATGGATGAAAAATCTCTCTTTTCTATTAAAAATGCATGCATTCATAATTCAATCAAATGAAATATTTAAAGTTCAAATACACTTCTTTGCATTCATCATTTAAGTATGCTAAAAATATAAATTGCATGTATAGGAATGCTTAGAATTTACTCAAATGTATGATATACATGATGGAAAGAAGTGAATGAATATGTATTATGTGATAGTAATTCATCCTAATTAATCTTAAGATGTCTTTCTTACTGAATAAGGTCATGTAGAGTGAACCTAAACTTAGGATTGATTAAAACATATAATAAGCCATTTACTAAAGAAAATTGATTAATTCACTTACTTTAAAGTGACTTAAGGTAGGGATGAAAGAGAGGTTCCCTCTCTTCCTTCTCTTTTTAACACTCAGTTGTTAAGTGTAGACCATATAAAATAAAATAAAACACTAAGTAAAATCTTCAAATCAATTAAATCACTTAAAGAGAAATCAACCCTTTATAAATTAAATCCCTCACACTTAGCGAATTACAACTCTAAAGCCTAGTTAGAACATACCACACAAGCTTTAATTCACACACATTAGACTAAGTCATCATTTATAGCTTCATGTTAGGGCAGTGTATGGTTTGATGTATGCTTGTTTTGTGATATATTATTGTAGACTAGATGTTAGGGTGTAGTTCATAGATATATTACATAATCATATTTTTTATAGGGGGCTATGCTTAACAGGATGAAAAATAAAAATTATAAATGCATTTGCTGTGTAGGTTGCTTAGCCCTAAGCAGAATCCGAGTTATGACAAGTGGGCTTGGTTACGCATGTGTGGGGTGCTAAGTCCAAATTATTCATATAATTGCTTGGGTTGTATGGTGTGTTAGCTAATATTTATTTTGCAGGTGTAGCAAGATTTACTTTCCTTCTTTTAATGTACTTTTGCATTAGGATTAGGATGAGTGTTATGGGGGATTAGAATAAGCATTGGTTATAAGACTAAGTCTTATGTACCATGTGATGCCTTTAGAGCAAGCACATCCAAATCAAGCCAAAAAGGAAGAAAAAAATCGAGCAAATCAAATGGTGAAATGAAAGATGAAAAAATGAAGAAGAAAGAATGAAGAATGATGACCCCCATAACATTTATCACTAGTAATTGTAATTATTTTCTTGTAATTCAGGTTGTATAAGGGTAGTGCTCGGTACCCATATTTCTTTTTGGGTTGTATGCAGATAACAGCATTATATTTTTTATTCTTTTACTTTATGATTTTGTTTTGTTGCATTAGAAAAAGCATGTCATTTCATAGTTTATTTATGATTGGTGATTATTGTATGGCCTGGATGCGATTAGACTTCTAGGATAAAAATTAAATTTTCTACCCAAACAAACAACTCATAACTACACCTCTAAAATAACTCATAATCTCACATAAAAGCCTATGTATTAAATCAAGATAATAAAATATTTAGCAATCCCTTAACTAGATGTTGTATGTTTAATAGCATGCATATCATCTTATTTCGCTCATGTTAATAGAGGTCTTCCATCTTTGCCAGATAGAATGGGCTCAATCTTTGAGAGCCTATGATGGAAGGACACCTTTTTCCCTTTTGATTTGGCCCATAACTAACTTCTCATGCATTTAGGCTTACAAAATCCCATAGCTTATGTCAAAATAAACAGTCCCAAATTAAATGAAATTTGATAAAAATTTGCATTATATTTAAGTCATTATTCATACCCATCATGCTTTAGTCTCTTAGGGAGTGGGTTTAAGGACTTAGTTTCTTTTCTAAATAATAACAACCTAGCTATCTCGCAAAAAGTATATGACTTGCCTACTTGCATCTAAAGCGTATCAGGAGTTAGATGACTACCACTCTAGGAGGTAATGAGTCCAACAATCGAGTGGTTTATTCTCTCTTATGGAGGTAAACCATATATCCACTTTCACCTTAGATTTAGGTTATGCTTTGGCCCTTGACAAAGCTCCCTAAATTTAGGATATGAGATTTTTGTTTCCCTCTATGGGCTATAAGAATAAATCTTCACCTCTAGGCATTTTCACAATCTTGTATTATGGAATTATAAATCCTAGATTTCTAATAAAATTTTAACTCAAATAAATAAATCTCCTCAACTTCAAATATATAAAGCCCAACCATGTGATAGAACAGAGTGCTCACTAGGTTTCCTAGTATCATGAGCATTCCTTACTCATCTCCTTTAGTTTTGATAATAACTCTTCCCTTTTGTTCCATCCCACTTGATTTTCTAAACACAACCAATTTATTGATAGTCCTATCTTTGAATTCTTTGGAGATTATAATCTCCTACTTTAATCGAGAGTATTCTGAAGGGATTCACTTTCCTTAAGATGTAATTAACTATGGAGGCTTGCCTCCATAGGGAACTTAATGAACTAGTTTAAATAAACCCTACTTTACTTTTCCATGTAAAGTAGGGAAAAAATCTCTGGTATATTTGAAGACCCATGATGCCATAGGAGTCCTTATTAGGTGATTAGGTCCATTGTATGATAGTGACTTCTATCTTTTGGGATAATACACTATTCCTCAATGTCATACCCGATCACCTCAATAAATACACTCTCAGATCTACGTAGTGTCCCCTCACATATACATACATAATGAATATCCGAAAATAAACACCACACTAGTTCCAATATCATGGGGACTATGTTTGTATCCCTTATCCTCTCTTTCTCCAGTGGCTGTGAAGGTGGAGCGACCACAATACTCTTGGGTTGCCACTCCTTCCTAACCACAGCTAAAGTGGAAGGACGACCAGGATAGCTTGATCTTACCTCAATGGGTGGAATGGATGGAGCAGGATCCTTAGGCCATAGTCAGATCACCAAAGGAGAGGGTCTCTCTTTAGTCTAGGGCTTATGCAACTTAGTAGGGACTGTGGATGTTGGGACTTAGACAGGTGATGGCTGGCGGTGATTGGAGAGGTGTGATGGCAAGGACATCGATTGCCTTTCTACTAGAGATTTCCTCTTATGTCAGATGATGCTGGTGAGTTCTATGTTGTCTGAATGATCGACCCTAATAGGGCATCGATCAAGAAATTCTATCAAAGTAGAGGCTATTGATTGTCTGATGTACCTCCTCCTCTCTCGCTTTCCCGCTTGGGCAGTAACTCTAGCCTCCATGGCTCTCTCTCTATGAATCTGACCCCTAACACTCCTAGGTATCAAACTCCTCAAGTCATGTAATAAGCCAGACTCTGAGCATTTGTGGTGCTCTGCCAACTCTGCATAGAACGGATCATAGACCGGCATTGGGCTTTCGCCTATCCCTAACCAGTGTCTCAATCTCTATAGGTACTAGTGGTGATGCAACAATCTTATAGTAATCATCCTCTCCTTCTGAAGCTGAGAGAGGGAGGAACCTACTACCACTCAAGAGTGGAGAGGTCTCACGAGGGGAACCCTCCTCAGCTACATGAGAGGCATCATCGATTTGCCTCACCTCGCACTCATAGTGTCGCTTAATCATGCAGTTCTTATTGTGGCATTGAGTCTTGGTTAGCGGGGTGGAGTGGGAGCTAGCACCATCCTTGAAGGTAGAAGGGACTATCTTAGATGCTAAGATAGCCTCCGCCTTAAGAGTAGGGGGACTAACGGAGGTGGTGCTAGCCCTCATTGGAACTACAGTTGGGGTGATAAACTGAACTAGCACTGATGCTGACATTGGCACTAGCACTGACCAGGGTGTAGGAACCACAGCAACTTTCCTCTTCAGTTTGGGAGACTTGGAATTTGACTAGAGATCAAATCGGAGATGTGGCTTCTGCTCAGCCACCTCCTCTCTACTGATAGTGGTGAGGGTTGGGCCCTCTCAGGTGACTCTAATAACCTCAAAGCCACGCCCGAACTGACTCACATGTGTAGTAGTAATGGTGAGTATGGCCTGATCTAAGGATAAATTCACACCAAATGGGAATGAGAAGACCATCTGCCGATACATGATGGAAGGCATGATAAGGGACAAGGAAGTCAAGGGTATCTAAGATTGAAACAAAACTAAATTAGACCCTTGCCTTGAACAGTTGATTTGAATCATTGACTCTTGATTTAATTTTTGGAACTTGAACCCACACTTAACAAATTTAGGTATGCTAAATGGGGTTCATTATTTTGGAGAGATTTAAGAATTTGAGGAGATTCTTTGCCATAAGATTTGGATTTAGATTTAGAACCCTCATTCAATAAATTTAGGTATGTTAAGTGGGGTTCAAATGTTTTGGTGAGACCTTTGGAGATGTATCATATATTTTTGTTTGAACTTTGATTTTGAAAACCTTTACTTAACAAATTTAGGTATGCTAAGTAGAGCTCAATTATATGTTTGAAAGCTTTCCATCTTAATGGTTTGTTTTGTTGTTTGTTTGATATGTTGATTTGATTTGAAGAGAAGACCTCTCATTTACCAAATTTAAGTATGTTAAACGGAGTTCAAAATGTGTTTGATATTTTTTGATTTATTTTTTGAAAAGGGAAACTCTTATTTGACAAATTTAAGTATGTCGGATAGAGTTCAAATATATGTCTGATGTTTGTTGTTTTGGTTTGATATTACTTTGGAAATGAGACCGACACTTAACAAATTTAGGTAAGTTAAATGGAGCTCACTTGTATGTTTGTTTGTTTTTTGATATATGGTTTTGTTTTCATTTTGAAGATTGAATTCTCATTTAACAAATATCGGTATGTTAAATAGAATTCAAAAATATCTGTTGGATATTTTCTCTTTGGAACTCCCATTTAACTAATATAGGTATGTTAAATGGACTTCAATTTATAAATTATTTTGGTTTTGACAAGGGGGACCTTCACTTAACAAATTTGAGCATGTTAAGTGAAGACCATTTTGTATGTTGATTATTTTAATTTTGGTTTGAAAAAAGTAACTCTTATTTAACAAATATGAGTGCGTTAAATGGAGTTTGTTTTATTTTTGAAAATTTTTTGGATATGTTTGGTTTTAATTTTTGAAAAGGGGACCCTCATTTAACAAATTTAAGTATGTTAAATGGAGTTTAGTTTCATTTTCTGAAAGAATGTTTGAATATGTTTATGAAGAAGAGATTTATTATTTGATTTGATTTTGAAACAAAAGAGGAACACCCACTTAGCAATTTTAGGTATGCTAAGTGAGGTTCAATTAATTTTGAAATATTTTGATTTTGCTTTATTTGATTTTGATTTTAAAAGAAGATGTTTATTTAGCCAATTTTATTATGTTCAGTGAAATTCATGTGATTTTGTTTTGAAAAAGGTTTTGAAATTTTGTGCAAAAGACTTTATTTATTTTACTGTAGATTCTTCTAAGATCTTACCAAATATGAAATGAATCCTTACTTTACCAAGCTAGTGGTAAGAGGTTCACTCTTCTATTTAACTTATATTTGGTCATCTCCTTTCCTTAGTTAATTTGTTATTCCCTATTAGGGGACCCAATAGGAGTCTTAGGACCTACACGGGAGTGAAGTCCTAAAATCTAAAAGATGTCGGCTACCTATGCTTAAGAATGAAATGAGCAAAGGGCCAATGGAAAGAAAGATAGTCTCAGGCTTATACGAAAATATAAGTCCACTATCGATGTTTGGAGATGATAATTTTTTGCTAGAGATAGAGAGGAACTATCCCTAGTGGAGTCATTGGAAAAATCTGTGGTGTTTATTTTTAGATGTGGGGGGTACACCATACAGATTGTAAGGGGTACTTATTGAAGTGGTCGGATACGATATTGAGGTATGATGTACTATCTCGAAAGATAGAGGCACCACTCTTCAATGGACCCAATCACCTAATAAGGACTCCTAAGACATGATGGGTCTTTGGATATACTAGAGATTTTCCCCTTGCTTTACATGGATGAATAATGCAAATTTCATATTAAACCAGGTTTTAAGTTCCCTATGGAGGTAAGACTCTAAAGTTAATTACATCTTAGAGAATGAAATTACATAAGAATACTCTCGATTAAAGTAGATAATTATCATCTCCGATGATTTCAAGGTTAGACTATCAAAGGATTGGTTATATTTGAAAAATCAATTGGGAAATTTCAAGGAGAAGACTTATTTTTAGAATCCAAAGGGAGGAAATAGGAAATCCTCATGATACTCAGAAGCCTAGTGAGCATTCCAATCTATCCTATAATTGGGTTTTATATATTTGAAAGTGAAGAGATTTATTTATTTGAGTTGAATTTTATTAGATTGCTAGAGCTTATAATCCACCAACTCAAGGTTGCGAGAATGCCTAAAAGGTGAGGATTTATGCTTATAGCCCGAAGGAAACATCTACCTCGAATCCTAAATCTAGGGAGCTTTAGCACGAGCTAAAGCACGACCTAAATCTAAATGACAAGTGGACATGAGGGTTAACCTTCATAAGAGAAAATAAACCATCTGATTTCCTGGAGTGGCCGTCAGCTAACTCTTCGTATGACTTTAAAATAATGTAGTCTAGTCGTATGAAATGCAAGATAGCTAAAGTAGTTATTTAATTTGAAAGAGACTAAAATCCTGAACCCACTCCCTAAGAGACTAGAGTATGAGTGGTATGAACATATGACTTAATCTAGAAATACAAAAATTTTCAAATTTTATTTTATTTTTTACACATCAATTTGACAAAGGTTTTAGTATTTTTATATGCCTAAATGCATGATGAAATAAGTTTTTGGTCAAATTAAAAAAGGGAGGGTGAAGCTCCATTAGTAGGGGTTGATTTCATGGGTCAATCGGTCCCTATGCGTGTAAGGATGGAGGCCCTCATTTTGCAAGAATGATTCAAGATGATATGGATGATATGAGGCATACAACCACACAATTAAGGGGTTGTTAAATCTTTTAATTATCTTGATTATAACCTAGGCTTTATGGTGAGATTATGAGTTGTTCAAAATATAGTTATGAGTGATTAGTTGGGTAGAAAATTTATTTTTATTCTAAGATTTTACCATATCCAGTCCACACATCAAGACATGAACCATATGAAACTATGAAAAAATATGACATTTATAATGCGCAATTTAAACATAACATCAATCAATATTTATAAACTACCGTAAAAGAATAATAGGCCAGTGCGGTCGGGTACCGACATACAACCCAAAAAGAGAAAAGATGTGTAGTCTAGTGTTGACCTCATTTTGAATGAGGTTAAGTTGAACTATGAAATTAATAATTAGGATATCTTAATCTTAAATAAGCATCTCCTAATTCATTACTTAGGACACTATACCTAGTGACCTAGGGAATCTTCCTTGGGTTGAATCTAACTTGGCTTACGCGGAATCAACCCAAACTTCCAATTTGGATTAAACCAAAATCAATCCAAATAAATCAAATTAAAATTAAATTAAAATAAATTAAAGAATCCAAAACTAAATCCAAAGTCAAATCTAGTCAACATAGGTTAGATTTTAGGTGAAACCCACCTAATCAAAGGTCAACCCACCAAGAATTTGACCAAGTTAAATCATTCAAAATGTTCTAAATGATCAAATAAATATGATTAATCTTAAATCTAAACAAATTCAAATTCAATTAGGCCTTAATTGGGTTAATTAGACCACATAGTCTAAAATAACCTAAATGGGTCCTATTGGGTTCAAACCTAAATCAAATTAAAATTAATTCAATTTGATTATTTAAAATCATTTGGAAATGATAATCAAACACAAGTCAACCCACCATTGGGTCTAATTTCATCAAATTGGTCATCTGACCCAAATGAAACCCAAACTTAACCCATTAAGCCCACTTTGGGTCAAATGGGTTCAAATCAAAAATTAATTGAAATTAAATGAAATCAACCACTCCAAATCATCTCACACAAGTGATCAAGTATGATTCAAACCATTCCAATTGAGTCAAATTGGCCACTTGAACTCAATTGGAACAAAATTTAACCCATTTAGTCCAAATGGGTTAAAATGAAATGAAAGTCAAAATGTATTAAAAATTAAATGAATTAATCAAATGAAAATTATTGAGCATCAACCAAAGATGATTGAATTCAAATTTACAAGAATTAAATTAAAATCCAACATTTTGAATCCAAGCACTTAGTTTGGATTCAAACATGAACTCAAATCCATTTGACTTCTTAATTGGGTAGCCACCTATTAGTCCAAAGACTATGGTGATAATGCCACAAATCACAAAAGAAAATAAAATGAAAAAAATAGAAAAAGGGGAAGAAGGGAAATTCCATTTCCCCTCTTCCCATGCATATGCCATCCCACCTCTTAAGAGGATGGCTGACTTCAAGTGAAGAAAACTATGCAAAAAGCCAAAGAGGATATGGCTTCTCCCAAGAAGAAGAAAAGAAGCAAACAAAAAAAAGAAGAGAAAGGAAGGAGGAATCGGCCAAGAAAAAAACAACCAAGAAGCTTTCCTATACTCCAAATATACATCCACATATGTTTACAAGGCCAAAGGGGATTAAACCCACCCCTTGGCCGGCCGTATCACCGTCAGTGGTCGAAGTTTGGCCACCAAAAATTTTTTCTAAATAGATTGCTCACGGCCAAATAAGAGGAGAGCCATGGAGCATTCCACAAGCTCAATTGAGCCTTCCATCACCTTCTCAATCAAAAAAGAAGCGAAAAAGAATCTCCCCCCCCCTCTTCCCATGCCACCAAAAGGCTAGAGATCCATCAAAGCTGACGAGATCTGACGCCCTCTAATGATGAAATCCAAAGGAGAGCTTCTCACCTCAAATTGAAGCTACCAACACATTCTAGAGGTCGGGGCGAGCTCATAAGAAACACCACCCTGACCCCTCGCCACCAGAGATCGCTAGAATGGAGGTACGCCATTAACATCCCATTAAACTTTTTGATTTTAGAGATTTATGAAGAAAATTTGATCCCTAATTGGATCTAACCATATGGATAGGTCTTAAATCGATCATTAAATGATTTGGGATCGAAATCGGGGTCCAATTCATCAGCGATCGCTCACGATTAGGGAAAAATGATTGATGGCATCCATCTTTGGCCGGCCAGCCTTGGAATTAAATCCTGATCATCCAATCCTTCTATTAGGAACGAATAGTCATGATCTAGGTGCCGATTTAAACCCAAGGAATTCGGATCAAGTTCGTCCGATTTTGATCTACGTAGATCCTTGGCACCACCTTTGATGCGGATGCCATGTGGGATCCGCATGGCCCAATTGCATCGCGCCATGTAGTGGAGGTGCCACGCGGGCTCTATGTCAGCCTGTCTCACTGAAAAACCGTTAAACACTGTTATAAACTAATTAAAGATTAATTAAAAATAATAAAAAATTCTAAAAATTATAGATAAATATAAATAAATAATATACAAATGAGGGCTCTATAGATTCATCTTGATGAGAGGAATCCATAAAAATTAAAATCCCTAATTAATTTTGGGTATTTTAGCCTTAATTTAGGTTTAATTGAAAACCATTAAACCTTAATTATTCTCAAACCATAAATCCAATTTAATTGAAACTTTAGGGAAATGAAATTAGGGTCAAAAAACACCTTGTGTAAATTTTTCATAATTTCTTACAATGTATTTTATGGGAAATAAAATTTTAAACCTTAAGCTTCAAATTTATTTAAATTAATTAATTTAAAATAAATTAATTAATAGAAATGAATCAAATAATCTTAAATAAACTTAATGAAGCTTAATGAATATTAAAACACTAATGAAACCCATCCAAACATAATAAATCATAAATTGACCTAATTAAGTAATTAATTGAATTAATTAATTCTAATAATTAACTAGAACTTAATTAAATCATAAAAAATCAACCAAATGTCCAACAATTATGAATGAACCCTCTTTGGAAATATTTTTAGAGAGGAATCTATGTAAATGAAATCTCTAAGTGAATTTAATTAAATTAAGCATAATTTAGGTTATAATGAAGTAATTAAAACTTAATTACATCCAAATTATGAATCTAATCAAAATGAAACTTTGAAAACATGAAATTGGCCTATAACCCCACTTATCATAACAATTTCAAACAATTGATCTCTGGATTGGGAATTGATGAATTTCCAAATTCCTAGGTCAATATTAATCAAATAATGAATAAAGTAAATTCCTTAATTCATTAAATTAAGAAACAAATTGAAATAACCTTAATCGAACATCAAAAACTCTTGAGGGTAGTTCTCCAAACATCCTAAGTCAAAGAATTAATCAATTTCAAACTTAAGGACTAATGAAATCAAACCTTAAGCAAATGCAATCCTTAATGAAAATTATGGGAGGCTGAGGTCATCCCATTAAATCACCACAAAAATTTTGGAATTAATTGCTTGAGTAATTAAGGAGTAATTAAGCTAATTAGGTTCTCAATTAAACCCAAATTAAGCCTTTTTTATTATTTAAAATTAATTAGGATTAATTTTAAATGATTCTCCTTTGCAATACTTTTAAAATTAGTCTTTATTTACATTTTTTGATTTTTCTATGATTTATTATGAATTTTGGAAGTTTCAAACATTAAATACATTAATTAGTCCATAATTAAGCTTAATCTCATTAGCCCCATATGGACAGCTGATGTGGCGCACTTTTCAGGTGGCACCGTGGGATTGGTCACTTAAGTGCATTCGACTTAGCATTGATGTGGCTGGTGGTGGATGCGCTTTCATCTCTGCTGTCCGATCTCAGATCAGACGGTGCAGATCAAACCCATGGGTCCTTAAGGGATAAAATTAGATTAAATCTAGAGAATAATCATGACCGTCCATTCCAAACACAGAACGGATAGTGTGTGATCCATCATCTCATGAACGATAGGAGACGGACACTGTCTGCCTTCCATCGTTCAATCTGAGCTCATCCGAGCTAAGATTGACTCAAAATGGATCCCACACCTTCACAATCATGATTGGAGGGGATCCAACATTAGAAAACACATGGCATTCAAATTTACTTCATAAAGCTTAAATGAAAATCCACAAAATCTCAGTTTTAAAGGAATTACTTCACTAGAGCTCAAGATCGAAAAAAAAATTAATTGAGGAAGCTTCATCTAGTAGAGACGAAGCCCTACGGGTCAGCACGCATGTCAATTTCTTTATGTTCGCTCGGTGGACCATGAACCATCACTATAGAGTCAGTATCGATCAAACTCGCACTTCTTGTTGTCAGGAGGCTTGGGAGGTGATTGGTTCTTACTCGACGAGGTCTAAGGAAGGTGTGGGCGAATGGAATTTGGATTTGGTTGAGTCTAGGTGGATTTGGGTCGGAGATGAGGTTTCTTTATTTCTATTTCAAGCTTTCCAGGAATGGGGAGGCTCGAACGGCTCCGAGAGGGCTCTAGGGTTTGTTTGCACAAGGAGTCTCGAGGGTGTGTGTCGATTGATCAAAATGAGGGAGGTATATGCCCCACCCACCCCTTAGATCGGATGGATGGATTTGACTCTAGTATTTCATCCGTCCACCTCCAAGGTGTCGAGTGGTCGATGTCACCTCCACATGGCTCGATTTGGTTGGCTAAATGCTTGGTTGGTGGCTCAAGGTGGTTTCCCTCTTCTTTAGGTCCAATGGATTTAGCTATTTTGGGGAGGAAGAGAGTTGACTTGCCATTTTTGGCTAAAACCCATTTGGGGAGAAGAATCCAAGAGAGATTTCCTTGGGTTGAGCCCAATTTTTGTCTGACCCAAGGGTTTAGGATAGGTGGGGTTCAATGGGCTTTGGCTTGGTTCAAATGTTTGGCTCAATTTGACCCTTATAGGTCAAATTGGGCTAGGTTGAGTTAGGTTGACCAATTAGTCCAATTGGATCAAACCAAGGCTTGGGTCAAGTTCAAATGATGATTTGAAGTATTTGGTTCAATTGGTTTGAGTCAATTTGGCTTAGGTTTAATTTTGGCTCAATTGGGTTCATGTAGGTCAAATGGGTCAAGTTGACCAATTTGACCAAATTGGCAAAATTGGCTTGGGCTATGGGTTGATTCATGTTTAATTGGTTAATTGAAGATGATTGTTGGCTTTTGTTTGAATCAATTTGGATTTAATTTGAATTTAGGCCAATTTGACCCTTTAGGTCAATTTAGGTTAAATGGGTTAAGTTGACCAATTGGTGAAACTGGGTTCAATTATGGCTTTGGTTAAGTTCAATAATCAATTTGGAATGTACTTGAGCTATTGGTTGCAAACAATTTAGGATGGAACATGATTTGACCCAATTTAGTCTTTTAGGTCACTTTGGGTCAAGTGAGCCTATTGGGTTTAGTTGGGTTGATTTTGGGTTGATTTGAGTTTAGTTGAATTTATATATGTATTTGGGATTGATATATAACTTTGAATGCAATTTCTTTGGGTTCAAATGGGTTTTGGTTCATTTGAATATCTTAAGTCAAAGGGGTTAGGTTAGGTTTGACTTAGGTTGATTTTGATTTGGCATGATGATTGTAGGTTTAATTTATATTTGGGATGGTGATTGAAGATATAATTGATTCATGAGAAAGTCAATTGAATTTGGTTTGAATTGAACAGAAATTTGGCTAACTCCATGGGATTGATTTACATGGCTTAGGAAGGATTTTGATTTGAATTTGATTATGGTTTGGTTGATTGAGTATGATTGAGTTTGATTATAGATTTGATTGGGTTTGATTTATATTTAGAATGAGGATTGAAGATATAATTGACTCTGACAAGATTAATTAAATGTAGCTTAATTTGAATTAATATTTGGGTTTTATATGAATTGAATTTTGTATCGTTTAAGAAGGTGAGCATAGGTTTAAATTATTGGTAGGTCATCCTAATCCCTAAGGCATAACTAATCCTATGGTTCACCTAATTAAGAAGTGTCGTGACTAAGGAAATCTTAGTGTCTAGAAGACTCCTAATTCTAAGATGGAAAGATTGAGTCCTCACTCCAAAAGTGAGGTCAATAAAAGGACCCCCAGTAGGTGTGGTGTAACTAACAAGGCACACCACACGTATTGGCATTGACCGAGATGATCAACCATGTCTAAAAGATTGCCAAGTGCTAATAGAGACCATCTAAACCTAAACCCTGAGAGGTAGATAGAATCACGATCTTAATGCAATGCAACTCACCTTAGGATGATTTGATGGGAACTTCATGTCAAGGACATGGAAAGAGGTCTACTAGGGGATCACACATGCATTGGATATGACATATGAGAGGTTTATGCCAAGGGCATAGAAGAATAAAATCCACTGGGGATTGAGATTTAATTGAATTTATTTGGTAGACATTCATTGGGGATTGAAATTTGATTTATGAATGGGAGATCCACTTGGGATACGAGTTCGAATTTGATTTGATTTGATTTAATTTAGGGGCATATTCATCGATGATATAAGCTTAAATCTGCTAAGAATCAAGATCAGGTTTGGTTTGTTTTAATTTATTGTGGCTCCACTAGGGAGGTTGGTTTTGGATTTGATTTATTTATTTGATTTGTTTATATGATTTAGGCTCCACCGGAAAAGAAGGGTGTGATTTAACTCCACTGAGGAGAATCAGATTGGGTTTAACATGGTTTGATTTAATCTATGGAGACCCTGTCAATGTGCGATGGATCCACTAAGAAAGAGATATGATGGCCTTGGCCTATCTTAGATTTATAAATCTAAAGGGATAGTCTACTGGCTGTGGGGTAGGATTATCCAATCTACAGGTTGTCTTTCAATGTGCAATGGCTATTCTAGGAAGAAAGCATAGCAGGCTTGCATCTTCCAAAGTGGGGAACACTCACTAGGGTGATCTGTTGGTAACACAATAAATCAAACCTGACCTAGGGCGACTACTGAGTGAATGACGTTGGGGATTTATGTCAACTCAAGAGTTGTCAAAGTTAATTTTATCTTAATTTCAATTGATTTGATATGGTTTGTGTGAATCAAATTTAGTTTGATTTAATTCATGGACCCTGTCAGTATGCGATGGATCCATTGAGAAGGGGATATATCGGCCTTGACCTATCTCAGATTTACAAATCCAAAGGGGTAGGCTACCAGCCACGGGGTAGAGCTAATCAACCTAAGGGTTGCCTTTCACTGTGCAATGGCTATTTTAGGAAGAAAGCATAGTATACTTATATCTTCCAAAGCGGGGAACAACCACTGGGGAGATCTGTTGATAACACAACAAATCAAAATTGACTTAGGGTGACTATTGAGTGAGTGTCGCTAGGGACTTATGTCAACTTAAGGGTAGTCAATTAAAGATAGGATGCCTGCTTAGGAAAAGGTACCATTGGGGGTGTCCTCTTGATCCACAAGTGAATATATATATATATATATATATATATTATTTTTCATTTGTGTGGACCATGTTGGTGTGTGAGGGACCACACTAAGAAGGGGCTATACCGACCTTGACCTATCTCAGATTTATTAGACCAAAGGAGAATCTACACATTCGCATTACGGATTCTCCAACCATAGGGGTGGTTACTAGGAAAGGGGAGTTGTCCAATATGGTAGTAACCCAGATAGTATCTAGATGGGGTCGCAAGGACATGGTACAAATAGATTTCCCACAAAGGTGGTACTGCTAGGGGCATTATCCTGTTCCCTGAAAAAGAAAGCCTATAGGTGTACGGTGGCCAACTCAAGGAGAAAGTGTAGCAGACTTACATATGTCATGAGTAGTGTATCCACCAGGTGGGTCATTGTCTGCATAGTGAACACCAACCAACTTAAGGTGCCCATCGGTGTGCAACGATCAACTCGGAAAGAAAGCATGTAGACTTATAATTTTCTAAGAACGATCATCGGACACGTCATAAAATAGGGACTATCCGACCTAGGCTACTGCTGGGAATCCCATGGATGTGGACCTAGACTTAAAGTAGTTAGGAGGAAAGGAGCCACTAGGGGACTTACCCTAAACCTCAAATATACTCAACCCAGTAAGTGTACGATGGCTAGTTCAAGAAGAAAGCATAGCAGACTTACATCATCTAAAATGAAGCCAACATGAGGTAGCTTACCAGCTACGTAGTAAGGCCTACCAAACTAATAAGGTGCTCGTCGATGTGCAGCAGTCAAGTAAGGAAGGAAAGCATAGCAGACTTACATCCTCCATAGTAAGAGGGCCACTAGGGTGACACATTAGCTAAGTAGCAAATCACCCCGACCTAGAGCGGCTACTAAGTGAGTGTCATTGGAGGTGTTATCCCAACTCAGAGTAGCCCGGGACAAAAGATATTTATTTATTTTATGTGTTTTATGTGAAGTTTATATTGGTGTTGTGTTGATGAAGGATGGGTTGCCGCTTAGGTTTCTTACACCTACCCTAATCACATCGTGGCAGATTCATAAACAAAAATGCTTTTAACATGAAGATATTGAATTGGAAATAAAATTTTTATTGATAATTATTCTAAAACCTAAATTTATGGGTAATATTTCTTTAGGTAGATCATATTGATTGGAAGCATCAAAAACTCTCAATTATGGTTTATAAGTTGATATGATCCTCCTTGGTAGGCTTTCTCTGTGGAAAAGGGCCTTCCCAACTGGGTTCAAACTTTCCTCCCATCTTGCGACGGGCAATAATTGGTCTCCTTAAAACTAAAACAAGCACTCCTACTTGAAAAGCTCTAGAACGGGCCAACTTGTTGTGAGCTTGAATTATTTTGGTTTTGTACAACTTGAGGTTTTGGCATGCCTGTAAGTATCTCTCGTCCAAACTTTTGAGCTCTTCTAACCACAACTTGGTGTTATGCTCTATTGTGAGCTTACACAGCTATCCTTAGTGATGGGAGTTGGACTTCTAATGGTACAACAACTTCAGACCCATACATGAAGGAGAAAGAGGTAGACTGAGTTAAAGTTCTGTAGGTGGTGTGGTAGGTCCACAAAGTTTCAACTAACTACTCATGCCACTATCATTTGTTATCGTAGAGCATCTTCTTGAGTATTTGGATGAGAGTTTTGTTGAAGGCTTCCATTAAACCATTTACTCTCGGATAGTAGATGGTAGAATATATGTATTCTATATTATGTCTCCGAGCAAAGTTATTGATCTTAGTTCTCATGAATGTAGAACCATTATCGAATATAATTTAGCGAGGCACCCTTAACCTATATATGATATAATTCCTGAAGAACTGGAGCACATGCTCGAGACCTCCATGAGCGAACCCCATTTGGGAAAAGTAGTGGCGACTTGGATAAATTGATGACCCTTGGAAGAAGAAGGATCAATTGGACTCACTATGTCAGTATCCCAACACTCAAATGGCCATGAGGCCAATGTTGGGTGCTTAATGTAGGACCACTCCATGTACTTGACATTGATGACATTACCTAGCCACAATAATGCAATCTATGATCATCGATGACCAGTAGTATTTTAGTCTCTTGATCTTGGCTTTCATCTTCAGACCAGATTGGTGAGCTCCACATAATCCTGAGTGCACCTCGATCACGATCTTATAGGATTCATGCTTATCTAAACAATGCAACCACATATGATCAAAGGACAGCTGGTATAAGACACCATCCACAAGGGCGTAGGTAAGTGCCATTTGCTTCATCTGAGAGCTTGTGACTCATCTTGAGGTAGTTTGCCTTTATTTAAATAATCCATGAATGGTTGCCTCCAATCTAGCTCCTCATCCTTTTTGGCAATGGCAACCTCTCCTTTAAGAGAGTAGTTTTTGATGAATTTATTACCAATAAGGGATAAGAGTTGTTTGTTTTGGACATTTATTGATATGGACTCATCTTTGCACATGCCAACTCCTTGGCAAGCTTAGCTAAAGCATCTACTATGGTGTTTTCTACACGAGGAATCTTATAGATGATAACTTCTGGGATTTGGGCCAACAATTCCATTGTATACTTGATAGATAAGGAGCTTTGACCTTGTAGGACCCAGATTTGGTTGACCACTAATTGGGAATCCCCAAAGATATTGATATTTTGGATTCTTAGTGGCATCGCTAACTCCAGACCGGCAATCAGAGCCTCATATTTGGCTTCATTGTTGATGCAAGGATGGGATAAATGATATGAGAACCTCATCATATCATGGTTAGAGTTAGGAGAACTATTCCTACCTTTGCCTTTCCTAAAAGAGTAGATCATGTTTCTTCTCCTCTTTGAGAGGAAGTCGCACTACCAAAGTGCATCTCCCAATGGTGAATGCTGGTATCCCCTATGTTCATGATTTGTTCATTTAGGAGATCATCACTAAGTAGAGAATCAACAGGAAGTGAGTGTGCTGCTAAGAAATTCACAAGTGCTTAAGCTTTCACTATTTGGAGGGGTATGAAAGTGATGTCAAACTATGATAGAATCATAGACCAATGTACCAACCGTTTGGATAGTATTGGTCGTGTCACGAGATACTGCAGTGGATTAATCCTAGAGATAAAGTTCACTTTATGAGAAAGCATGTAATGTCATAGCTTTTGTGATGCAAAGATTAAAGCTAGGCAATTCTTCTCAATAGGTGGATAATTTGCCTAAGTATGGATTAGACGAAGGATGAGATAGTAGAGTGTATTTTCCTTCCCTTCATCATTTGCTGGAGCCAACAAAGCACCAAGGGAATCATCTAATGTAGCAATGTAGAGTATCAAAAGATTGTTCAGGGTAGGGGCTGTTAGAACTAGTGATATCATCAAGTAACGCTTGATGTATTCAAAAGCATGCTGGCACTTGTGATCCTACTTGAACTTGGAATCCTTTTGGATAAGTGATGAGAATGGCTGGCATCTTCCCAACAAGTTAGATACAAAGCATCTCAGATATGCCAACTGCCCATGGAATGACCTGAGTTGAGTGAAACTCTTAGGGGATGTCATTTCTAATATCGCTTTGATCTTCTCTAGATCAATTTTGATTCCGCAATGTCGAACAATAAACCCAAGGAATTTTCTTGAAGCTACTCCAAATGCACACTTCAAGGGGTTCATTTTAAGGTTAAATTATCTTAACCATTCAAAAACTACTCCCAAGTCAAAGATGTGGTCTTCCTTTTCTTTACTTTTGATTACGAGATAATAGACATAGCACTCACCTTGATGATGAATGAGTTCACTGAATATTTGAGTCATTTCTCGCTGGTATGTAGCGCTAGTATTTTTAAGGCTGAAAGGCATGACCTTATAGAAAAAGATTTTGATCGGGGTTCTAAAAGTAGTGTTTCTTTCACTTTGGGGGCCATCTTTATTTAGTTATATCCAGATGAGCCATCCATGAATGAGAAGACTGCATGAGATGAGGCAATGTCCACCATCAGTTCTGGTATTGGTAGTGGAAATTCATCTTTTGGACATGCCTTATTTAGATCCTTAAAATTGATGCATAAGCTAATTTGGCCATTTTTCTTCTTAGTTGGGACGACATTGGCTAACCAGCTTGGGTATTTTTTCTTTTGGATGAAACTAGCATCGATCAATTTCTTAACTTCAGAAATGACTTGTTGTTCAATTTTTAATTACATTCATCTAGGAGCTTGCTTGATAGGGTTAGCACTAGGCTCTATTTCTAGTTTATGGACCACTACATTAGGAGCCAATCCAGGCATCACTTCATAAGTCCATGCAAAGTAGACCATGAACTCAATGAGTAGCCTAACTAAGTCATTGGTTTCAGTTTCATTCAACAAGAAACTGATGTATGTCGGTCGTGGATTTTCTTCAGTCCCTAGGTTGATTTCTTTGAATTCATCGATGGGCGACTTTATTTCTTCTTCGAATTCTAGTGGTGCATCTTTGACTTCAAAATCATCTAGATCATCTCAAGTTTCTAAGCACACCTCCTAATATGAGTTGATGTGGTTTGAAAAGAACCTATAATATTAGAAATGATTGGTGTTGACTAAGCAGTAATCGTCATCATTGACTAGATCCACTGTGTCAAATCCTAGTTCTTGTCTTGATTGAGAGTTCTTGCATTTATTGTTTCACATTCTTTCAAAGTACTCTAACCTATGTTTGGACCAAGTATGTGGGATTAACCCTTTCTTTGCTAAATTTAGAGCACAAGGTCGATGAAAAAGTAATTCTATTAAATCTTTATATAAATCATCTTCAAGTTCTACATCAACTTCTTGACTTGAAGATGATGCTCTTGTACAGAACCTCTAAGTCTTCACATCTGTGGATGACTTAAGGGCTTCCTTAACTACCAAACCCTCAACTTTTTGTGAGGAAAGTGGGGTTCAAGCCAAGGTTCCCAACTAGTGCATGATTATTTCATAGAAAGACTTGGATACACTTATGCTTTTCTTTGGAGGCTGATCTTCATCGTTGTTTGGCTCATGTGTCACCTCTAAAAGAATGTGTTGTTAAGAAGACCTGGCTGGTGTGCTAATCATACAAGACTCATCCTCTGAACTAGATTTTATGTCTATATAAATACAAGGTGTACTCGGTGGTTGGGACATATCTATTTGGGGCCAATAAGGAGGTCTTCCACCCCTGGGACGCCCTATGGACCGGCCTCTTCCCCATCTTGTGGAGGTCATCATCCTACCCACTTGTTCAATGGAGTAACGAACGATGGAATCTAATCTCGCTCTACATCCTCCTGAGTCTATTTCTCGCTCTTTATTTTTTTTTCTTTTTCTATCTCTTTTCTCTTTCTTTTATTTTCTTTTGTCCCACATGGGGATTTTGACCAAGTTCGGAGAAGATTTTTTTTTATTTTGGGAGGTAGTAAGCATCCTCATATATCCCACCTCATAACCGTAAATGGTTTGAGATCTCTTTGACATAGTATTTGATTCCACCTCACAAACTTCATGCACTGATGTAGAGAGGATGGAACCATGTTGTTCTTGTGCATCCACGGTCTCACAAGCAAGGCATTGAAAGATGTATTCAAGTCTATAATATGAAACTTGGATTTAGTATTCTAATCATATATCTCTAGCGGTAACACTATGGAGCATAAGGCCCTCTCACTTTGTTCATTGAATCCTCTCAACATCATCTTCTCCTTTTGGATTTTAAAGATGTTGATCCTCAAGTAAGCAAGGATTCTTAGACTCATAATGTTGACTAATGCACCCGGGTATACCAGAACTCTAGATAGCATATATCTACCAACATGCACTATAATGTAAAGAGGACAGTTGTGCTCGATCATCCTTAGAAGTAAGTCTTCATCACTGAATGTGGCTCTTAAGATGTCCTTTGAGTGGTGTGCCTCCTCTACATAAGTGGTTAGCTAAGCTAAGCATATCTCTAGATCAAGTAAGTCCTTGATTAGAGATCCCCTCATCTCTTTGAATAAGATAATGGCATCATATATGCTTAACTTAGCTGGCAACTTTCTAAGATGAGCAAAGACATTATAATCAACTTTGGCTTGGTTCTCCATAAGCATATCTATAGGTGGAGGATCCTGTGGAGGTGCTGACTTGTTTACCCTTATCTTGAGATGCTACCCTAAGAAGTAGAACTTTCCCACTACGTCAGTTGACTTTAGTGACTTCTTGAAATGATGTTTGTGGAGAGTTCTACTTTCTCATCGTATACGAAGCTTCTATGGATCTCAGGAGTCGATGACTCCAAGTTAATCTCAAGAGATGAACCTAATTGATTTAGAGAAGGAAAGTCAGACTCTGAATTATAAAGGAATGGATCAAAACTACTAAAGTTATTATTATTTAGACTCAAAGAGCTTTATATAAGAATAAAATCAAAAGCATTAGAAGTAGACAAGATGTAAGCAGAATCAACCTTATTCATTGATTTCTTTAATTTGGGTGGAGGTACATGATAAAAATTAAGTAAAGGATTTGGTACCCTTATCCATAGATACAACGCTCCTTCTGATGGAAAAGGTGCTCGCAGAGGAAGTGGTAGCTACAATGGTGGAGGGGGTGCTGGACTTGAATGGTGGTTCCTTTACTAGACTATCTTGAGCAAGTGTGGTAAGCATCTGCTGCTGCTGGGTTGTCACCCTCCCTGAGTTGTCCTTTGCATTTAGCAAAGCTTCCTTAGTATTGGATGTTTGAGATGCTTCAGGCACCTACAAGAAAAGTTTCTTGATCTTAGAAATGATATTTTTAGACGTACGAGATAAGGAGATATCCCAACCTTCTCTAGTCTTAAAAGGATCACAAGTATCCCAAGGATTACTCTAACAGAACTGATGGTTGTTCTAATAAGTATTCCTGGGGATAACTATGGCTCACTTGTAGCTACATCAAAAAAGTGATACAATCCTCTACATGGCTAATATGTGGTGGTAGCAATAGCAGGATCATCCCTCTAGCACTCCTCCTACTTTAGGCTCTTGTAACAAAGTCGCTTCTTCAAGAGATTCTTGAAATTTTCCTAACTACCTCCCTCTTGAAAGAATATGGCTTATTCAATCTGTCGGCAAGAATAGGTGAAAAATAGCTACTTAGCAGTGAATATGAATACCATTGCGTAGGTCTGAGGTGGTGTACATTGTTGCATGGTGGTATGATGGCCGAGGTGGTAGAAGAGGAGGTTACCAAGCACGTGGTCTCATATACTAAACTTTGGCTAGCTTCTTCCTTCTGTCCACTAACATAACTATCCCTGGTTTCTTCTCAAAAACCTTTTACGGCTTGGGCCTAGATGATTGGTCTGAGAAGGGAAATTATTTGGCTTCCTCTTGTAGGCTAGCCACCTTGTTAAATAATTTCTCGAATGTTTTGATGGTAAAGCCCTTAAGCATGAAGGCGGCCGGGACATATATATTTTTAAGAAGAATCTCAATGATATGCTATTTCGATAATAATAGTTTGCACATCATGCTCAGGTTACACCACCTGAGAATGATCAACATGGGACTCATTAGGTTTCTATTTTTCTATAATGAGGTCACCTATAGTCACTCTCTATTGAGCTCCAGTAAATCTCCTGATGAAGAGATGCTCTAACTTAGCAAAAGTCTTCACCGAACTATTGGGCGCTTGTATTGCCAAATGCAACCCCGCTAAGTTGTCGCTAAAAGTTTGAACAGAGTGCATGTGCCACCGATGTTGCGAACTTCTCTAAAATATACAATGCACTACCATGGCCATTGCCATCAAAGATCTTGAAGAACGGTAGCACAAAATCCTTGGGGTATTGAACTACATCAAATTCTTTCGGGTATGAACTACCATTTGGAATGGATGATCTCCCCTGGCTTGCACCAATGCCTCCTTCACCTGTTGTTCCACCATGTGCTTGATATCTTTCTCATGCACGAAGGTGTTATTTGTGACCTTCTTATGCAAACTACCAGCATCATCATCCATGGGAGTGCACCTATGATGGTCCAAGGTATGTACTAACTCTGGTCGATCGGCTATCATTGGAGAAGGCTGTGAGACTGGGACTAGGTTCTGCAATACTAAGGCCACTGCCATCAACTCCTCTACCCTCTTCCCCATTATGTCTATCTGGTCATCCTTCTGCTTGAGCTGGTGGATGAGGTGCTGAGTTGAGTGAGAAGTGTCACCTTCCTCAACCACAACACTTTTCTGGCTATGCTAATCTTACTGCAAGGATCCTTGGGTGTCAACCATGTGGACTTTAGCTGTATCGTCCAACATGTTATCTTCATCAGGGTCAAAGCTAACTCTACCTCTTCCTGATCCAACTGATCACTGTCAATAATCTGCCTAACTACAGTGTGGTAGTCTATGATGTCATCTATAGAATGATCATCTACCCTGCCTGGCTCTACTGGAATGTAGATTGGTCACGCCGCACCACGTGATTGTGCTCTGCACTATAGTAATCGGATGCTCTATCGGAATGCACTCCCTAACTAGTTGTTGACCTCACTTTTAGAGTGAGCTCTCAACTTTCATATCATAGATCTAATACTCTCACATACACTAAGAGTTTCATAGTCTTAAGACTCTTATAGTGATTAGGTGAACACTTAACCAACCTATTAGACTTAGATGGTTTAGCCATAGGAATAAACTAGGGATGAAGACTCACCCTATAGCATTGAACCTAATTTGCTTCCTTCTTTCAAACCAACCTCAAATTTAAATTTAAATTCAAATTCCAAATCCAAAACATAAATCAATTCCAAATCAAATCAAAACCCATGATTGAATTCAAATTCAAAATATTTCTAAGCCCTTTATTTCATCTTATGGACATAGCCTTAACCAAATCCAAATCACTCCAAACCTAAGTGATTTTCTTATGAATCATTTATATCTTCATTTATATTTCTAAATATAAATGGAGTATAAATTCAAATAGTGAAAACTAAATCCAAAATCAAACCAAAATCTAATTTATACCCTTTTAAGCTTAAGTCCTTAAACTTGGTCAAATCCTAGCCAAACCAAATCAAAACCTATGGATTTCTTCATGATTCAATCATTCCTTCAATCATTGTCCCAAATTTAAATACAAACTATATTACTCAAACCAAATTCAAGCTAACCCGAATCAAACCCAAGTTAGCCCTTTTGACTTGAAATTATCATGTGAACCAAAATCCATATAGATCCAACTCACTTGCAATTGGTTTTATACTTCCATCTCAAACCCATTTATCAATATAACTAAACTTGAATCAAGCCATGATCAAGCCAATTAAGCTATTTAGATCCACTTGACCCAAAGTGACCTAAAAGACCTTTTTGAGCCAAGTTCTAATTCAACCCAAATTTGGTTGAACCAAGCCTACCCAAACCTCACAATATGATCAACAATCATCCTAGGTTAATCAATTATCTTGAATTGGGTCAAACCAAGTCAACCTAGCCTGTTGACCAAGTCAATACTTAGCCTAAATAAAATTCAAACTGGCCAAAATCCCCATAGGCCAAATTGAATAAGACCATCGATTCAAACCTATTCATAATCAATGATTGAACATGACCAAGCCCCCAATTGAGCCAAACCAAGCCTAATTTGCCATTTGACCTAAGTTGACCCAACTTGGCCTAAAAAGCCAAAATAGGTCAAATCACAATCAAATCCAAATTGATTGTAGCCAATGACTCAAGTTCATTCAAATCACTTATTGAACTTGACCAAAGCCATGATTGAGCCCAAGTTGACCATTTGGTCAACTTGGCTTAACTTAGCCCAAATTGACTTAAAGGGTCAAATTAGCCAAAATCCAAATTAATTTCAAATTGAGCTAAACCAAAGCCTACAATCATTTTCAATTAGTCAATTGAACTTAACTCAACACCTAACCTAACCCAATTTGGTCAAATTGGTCAAATTGGTCAACTTGATCCATTTGACTTATATGAACCCAAAGGAGTCATAATCAAATCCAAAGTAAATTGAGTCAAACCAATGACACCAATACACTCCAATTGGCCAAGTAAACTTGACCCAACCCTTAGTTTGACCCAATTTGACCAAGTGGTCAACTTGACCCAACCTAACCAAATTTTACCTAAATAAGTCAAATCAAGCCAAATCAAATCAAATAAACTCTAAACCACTTGAAATTTAGGCTAACCACTTTTGACCCATTCCAAATCTACCCAAATCAAACCCATACCCAAATGACCATTTTGTCTTTGGGTTTAGGGAATCCCATGAGATGAAACACATGCTCATTGGGTAATTTTCTCCCCTTAACCACTTGGCACCAAACCATATGTCCACTTAGGCACCTAGGACCATGGCGGACCTGACCCAAAGGTGGTTGGGCTAGCCATGATCCATGGGAGGTGAAATCACCTCCCCCATCCCTATTGGAGCTTTCCAAATAGCCATAGGACACCCACTCCCTATGCCACCACACCCTCACCCAACCAAACCAAATCATGTACCTAAGGATTCATTAACCTATGTGGCATTGATCAAGAAGAATCCAAATCAGCCATGGTCATCTGATCCAAAGAATGAGAGGGTACCCCCCTCATTCTAACTCAAACTCATAGACTCACACATGATTCATCCCTAGTAAGGAGAGAGAGTTCCAGAGTTTCCAAGCCTTCCAAGCCCCCAAAATCATTCTAGTTTTACACAAAATTAAAAATAGGGAGGCCACCCCATTCTCATGCTCAAATCTCCACCAAAGTGCAATTAACTTTGTACACACCTTCCTTGGAGCTAAACGAGCGAGATTGAATTTTTTCCCAAGCTTCCCAATAACCAGCAGGTAGCGTTTGATAAAGCTCAACCACCTACATCTAGTGCTCTGGTATTCTGAGAAAACTACACCAAATCAAGGCTCATGCGGCTCAACAGAGCTTCATTTCTACCAAATGAAGCTTCCTCAATCATTAGAACCACTGGTCATAAGCTCCGGTGAGGTATTCCATTGAAACTAATCCTTGAATAAAAATAGCTTTGTCTTTGTGAAAGAAATTTCCATGTCATGCAATTTCCATTGTTGGATTTGATTGTTGTGCATCCCAAAGGGAGAGATAATGAAATTACGGTTAGCTCATATGTGTGAGAAAATCATAAAAGTAGTTAAGTGAGATTCTTTAAGCTTAATTAACTATTAATCATGAGCCAATTGTATTAGGCCCCTTTCATTTCTTTGGAGCATTGCAAATTTACTTTCCATGTGGTTGCATATCATATTAGCCCATTATTAATCAGCTAATTAACTTAAGGTAATGTATGTAGGGGTTAATTAATTAGCTTAATTCATACCCTAACCTAATTAAGTCACAAAATCAACCTAATTACTTTATCATTAAATCAAATTAACTCACACATGGGGTAAGGGGATTAGGACTAGCAAACCTCTTTCACTTTCCTTAACTCAAATCAAACATAAAGATGAAATAACATTAAAGAACTTTGGTTTGTTTAAATTTCCTTATTTAGTATGATTGTCTTTAGGAATTAATTGGAATGAATGAGATCATGTGCTTATGTTCCTTTATTTCTTTCCAATTATATTAAATGTTGCTTGCCATGTGTAATCATGCATTTATTTCTTTTAAAATTAGCTAAGTGAAATAGCTTCTTTTATGTCAAATTGCTTGTGTTGATTTAAATTAAATCGGTGTGGCTATTATCACCATTAAATCAAATGTTATTTTCAAAAGCCTATAAATAAATTATTATAAATGAAGTGATGTTAATTACAAATATCTATAAGTTTGCATCTGTTCATAATATAAGATATGCAATATGAAGTTCTCTTTCCTTATCTTACATGGATTCAATTAGGATTTACAAATGTATAGTTCATTTAAAAGAACACAACATTTGCCTAAGTCTACTTCTATGCATCTCCATGTTAAGATTTAGTAAGAATTTCATATCACATGTGTAAATTGTATAATCAAATCAATTATGATTTCTTGCATGACTTCTTATTCTTATAGTTCTTTTTTGTACATTCATATGTATATAAGAGAAGTGGTCTGACATCCTAGCAGGCTTTTAAGTAGCCTTATGTAGTCTACCACATAGTGAACAATAGCGTGACTCACTTATAACTCTTATACATATGTATATATGATGTGACCAACGAATAAGAATCATAAATCAAATAAATCAAATACAACTTTTACATGGGTTTTCCATATCCTTGTAGTTATTTGAACATCTACTTGTATCTAAGAAAAGTGGTACATTATTCTGGACACCCCAGGTCTACGAGGCTTTAAGTAGCCCTAAGTAGGTCTTGTACCTTACGCCCCTGGTGTAGAATAATGTCGATGTACTCTCTTAAAACTTTTATGCATGTGAATGTGTATCTAGCTAATGGATAAAAAATCCCTCTTTTCTATTAAAAAGGCATGTATTCATAATACAATCAAATGAAATGTTTACCAAATACACTTCTTTGCATTAATTATTCAAGTATGCTAAAAATATGAATTGCATGTATAGATATGTTTAGAATTTACTCATGTGTATGATACACATGATGGAAAGAAATGAATGGATATGTGTTATGTGATAATTCATTCTAATTAAGATGTCTTTCTTATTGAATAAGGTCATTTAGAGTGAACCTAAACTTAGGATTGATTAAAATATGTAATAAGCCATTCACTAAAGGAAATTAATTAATTCACTTAATTTAGAAGTGACTTAAGCCAGGAATGAAATAGAAGTTTCCCCTCTTCCTTCTCCTTATAACACTCAGTTGTTAAGTGTATACCATATGAAATAAAGAAAACACTTAGTAAAATCTTCAAATCAATTAAATCACTTAAAGAGAAATCAACCCCTTATTAATTAAATCCCTCACACTTAGAGAATTACAACTCTAAAGCCAAGTTAGGACATACCACACAAGCTTTAATTCACACACATTAGACTAAGTAACCATTTCTAACTTTATGTTAGGGTGGTGTATGGTTTGATGCATGCTTATTTATGATGTATTGTAGACTAGATGTTAGGGTGTATGTATTATCTAGATGTTAGTCGAGACATAATCATGTTTCCAACAGGGTATGCTTAAGGGTTTAAATAAAAAAAATATAAATTTTTTGTCAGGTTGCTTTGCCCCCTAAGCATAATCCAAGTTAGATATTTAGTTACCCATGTGTGTGGTGCTAAGTCCAAATTATTCATATAATTGCTTGGGTTGTATGTGTTTAGCTAATATTTATTTTGGTGTATAGCTAAATTTACTTTTCCTTCTTTAATGTAATTTTACATTAGGATTAGGAGGAGTGTTATGAAGGATTAGGATGAGCATTGGTTATAAGACCAAGTCTTATGTACCATGTGATGCCTTTAGAGAAAGCACATCAAATCAAGCCAAAAGGAAGAAAGAAATGGAGCAAATCAAATGGAGAAATGGAAGATGAAGAAATGAAGAAGGAAGAATGAAGAATGAGACCATAACATTCATCATTTGTAATTGTAATTATTTTCTTGTAATTCATATATAAGGGCTAACACATTTCTTTTAGGATGATATTTAATCGACGCCTCTTTTATTCTTTTTTACGATAGCTTTATAAAATTATTTAATATTTTGTTTAGCCTGTGTATTAGAAAAATCATGCCTTTTCATAGTTTACTTATGATTGGTGATTATTGTATGGCCTGGATGCGATTAGGATCCTAGGATAAAAATTATTTTTTCCACCCAAACTGATAACTCATAACTAAACCTCTAAAATAATTCATAATCTCAAATAAAAGCCTAGGTATTAAATCAAGATAATAAAATATTTAGCAACCTCTTAGCTGGATGTTGTATGTTTAACAGCACGCATATCATCTTGTTTCACTCATGTTAATATAGGGCTACCATGTTTGTCAGATAGAATGGCTCAACCTTTGAGAGCCTATGATGGAAGAACACCTCTATCCCTTTTGATTTGGCCCATAACTAACTTCTCATGTATTTAGGCATATAAAATTTCATAGCCTGTGTCAAAATAAAGAGTCCCAAATTAAATGAAATTTGATAAAAATTTGCATTAGATTTAAGTCATTATTCATACCCCTCATGCTCTAGTATCTTAGAGAGTGGGTTTAAGGACTTAATTTCTTTTCAAAATAATAACAACCTAGCCATCTCGCAAAAAGCATATGACTTGCCTACATGGATTTTGTAAGAGGTGTTAGCCATTCCATGCAAAGAATAAGTCCAAGATGTGGTTTGTTCTCTCTTGTGGAGGTAAACCATATACCCACTTTGCCTTAGATTTAGGTCATGCTTTGGCCCTCGCTAAAGCTCCCTAGATTTAGGATCTGAGATTGTTGTTTCTTTTTGTGGGCTACAAGCATAAATCCTTACCTCGTTGGCATTTCCACAATCTTGTATTATGGAATTATAAGTCTTAGATTTCTAATAAAATTTCAACTCAAATTAATAAATCTCCTCAACTTAAAATATATAAAGCCCAACCATAGGATAGATTCGAGTACTCACTAGGCTTCCTAGTATCATGAGCATTCCCTACTCATCTCCTTTAGTTTCAATAACTCTTCCCTTGATCCATCCCACTTGATTTTCTAAAACACAACCAATTTATTGATAGTCCTATCTTTAAATTTTTTGGAGATAATAATCGCCTACTTTAATCAAGAGTATTCTTAAGGAATTCACTTTCCTTAAGATGTAATTAACTATGGAGGCTTGCCTCTATAGGGAACTTAAAAAGTCTGATTTAAATAAACTCTCCTTTACTTTTTCATGTAAAGTAGGGGAAAAATCTCTAGTATATTCGAAGACCCATCATGCCTTAGGTGTCCTTAATAGGTGATTATGTCCATTGTAAGGTAGTGACTTCTATCTTTGGAGATAGTATACTATTCCTCAATCTAGTACCGATCACCTCAATAAGAATACCCTCAAATCTGCATGGTGTCCCCTCATATATGCACACACAATGAATATCCAAAAATAAACACCACAGATTTTTCTAGTGATTCAACTGGGGACGGTTCCTTTCTCCATCTCTAATAGACGATTGTTGTCTCCAGGCATCGATAGTGGACTTGTATTTTGTGTGAATCCGAGACTATCTTTCTTCCCATTGGCACTTAGCTTATTTCATTCTTAACAAAAGTTATCCAACATCCTTTAAGTTTTAGGGCCTCACTCTGGGTAAGTCTTGAAACCCCTATTGGGTTCCTTAATAGGTAAAAACAATATTTATCAATGAAGGGAGAGATAATAAAAATCTAGAACCTCCTTACCACTAGCTTGGTGAGGCGAGGTTCATCATAAAATTTAGGAAAATAAATTCTTTCACAAAATGACACTTTCTAAAAGCTCCTTTTTTTTGAAAATAGCCACCTTCATTCAACATACTCAAATTTGTTGAATGAAGATTCTACTTTCAAATCATATCATAAAATTGAAACTCCACCCAACATATTTCACATATGCTAGAGTGGAAGTTTCTCTCTTTTCAAAATTAAGAAATCACATACATGACATCTAAACATATCATTGAACTCTATTAACATACTTAATATTTGATAAATAAATTTCACCTCTATTTTGGAATCTTATTTGACGTGCCATATTTGTCAAACAAAGAGTTCCCCTCTCTTTCCAGAAAGAAAGGGATCACATCAAATACATTTTATTGCCACATAACAAGTCAAAGTTGTTAAGTGAGAATCTCATTTTCATGTGCATTTGATTCCCACTTAACATGTCAAGGTTGTTAAGTGAGAATCTTATTTTCTTGTCACACTTAGTTCACACTTAACATATCAAAATTGTTAAGTTAGGATCTTGTTTTCATGTCATATTTGATAACACTTCACATATCAAATTTGTTAAGTGAGAATCTCACTTTGTTATACATTTGATTCCCACTTAACATATTAAAATTGTCAAGTGAGAATCTCATTTTCATAACACATTTGACTTTCACTTAACATGTCAAACTTGTTAAGTGAGAGTCTCATTTTCATAAATCATACTTGATTCCACTTAACATATCAAATTTATTAAGTGAGAATCTCATTTTCATGACATATTTGACTCCCACTTAACACACCAAATTTCTTAAGTGAGGATCTCATTTTCATGTCACATTTGACCTCCACTTAACATATCAAATTTATTAAGTGGGAGTCCCATTTTCAAAACATACATCAATCACATTTGACTTTCAATTAACATATAAAATTTGTTAAGTGAGAGTCTCATTTTCAATACGCATTTGATCTCTACTTAACATACCTAATTTGTTAAGTAAGAATTCAATTTTTCAAATTAATCACACTTGGGCTTTCACTTAACATACCAAATTTGTTAAGTGGGAACCCCATTTTCAAAACATATATCATTCACATTTTGAATTTCACTTAACATTTCAAATTTGTTAAGTGAGAATCCCATTTTCAAAGAAAAAATAAACAAAAAACAAATCATATCACATTTGGACCTCCACTTAACATATCAAATTTGTTAAGTGGGAGTCCAATTTTCAAAATATATCTCACATCACATGTGGGATTTCACTTAGCATAACAAATTTGTTAAGTGAGAGTCCCATTTTTAAAGAAAAGCAAAACATATACCAATCACATTTGGCTTTCATTTAACATACCAAATTTGTTAAGTGAAAGTCCCATCTTCAAACATAAATCAGACACATGTGGCTTCTACTTGACATATCAAATTTGTCAAGTAAGAAGCCCCATTTTCAAATCAACATTCACACATCACAAGCAAAAACATTCAACAAAAATTTTTAAACACACAATCACAACCTCTTCTTAGCATACTCAAATTTGCCAAGTAAAGGTTCTTTCAAATCATCAAAATTTTCAAATAAGATACACAAAATACAAATATCTCCAAGAAAATCTCACCTCAAATTTACAAACCCCACTCAACCTACCTAAATTGGTTGAGTATGGGTTCCAAAATTAAAATCAAATGGCAAAGACTCTCCTCATCACATCAAAATCTCTCCATCGAACCCCACTTAACATATTTGAATTCTTGAGTGTGGGTTAAGGACTTCAAATTCTTATGATTCCTTTGGGATGAATATTAAAGTAGAAACCTGGCTCAAGTTACATTTCAAAATGCGTGAGATACTGCACATCAATGCGATTTATAGTCAAGACACATGGCTTCACGTAAGTTCATTTTACTTTCCCCTTCGATGGATTTGGCCTTGATTAGCCGCCTCCCTATCGATCCACCCACCTAGTTTTCTTCGATCAAGGATTTGAGGGTGCACGTGTTGCTTATGAGGGGGAGACCCTTACCACCGTCAGTCGGGATGAGGTGGTCAAGTGTTAGTCATCTCAGATCAACATGCCCTGATCGAGTTCCCCATTGAAGGCCAGATGGTTCCCATGCCATTCTCGAGATAGACTTGCCCATCCAGTTGTCCCTACCATTGCTCTAGCGAGAGCTACTAGCTCCTCTTTGGTTACCCCAAAGGGGAAGGCTATTTATCTTCTGAGATAGTCTACTCCACTTTTAAAATAGGTTCTAGTTCCCGCTCTGCCTTGTTCACTTGTACTCAATGCTGCAATAAAAACTAAAAGATTAAGTGGTAGCATGAGCGAGTAGCCAGAGTGCTTGAGGTTGCATCACATATGGCTGAGGATGGTTCTCCCCAAGAGGTCTCTCCACTTTCAACCAACAATAAGTTCCACCCCATCTGGGCATTAAACAGAGAAGAAGATAACCGGAGGATGATGCTTCTCACCAAAGAAGATATACAGACACCATATAGGAGCAGGCCCTAGGGACTGTCCTACATCAAGTTGGTAGAGCATTTGCATGCTCAGAGTCTGGTACCTTGTTTAAACTATGATCATTGATCCCTAGGAATGTTAGGGGTAGGATTCATAGAGAAAGGTCCATGGAGGCTCAAGCATTACTCATGTGTGAAGAAGAGAGGTATGCCAATCTACCTTGCTCGATGATTTTCATCGCTCTCGTATCATTTAGATGGATTGTTCTTACCGCACTACCCATCATAGCAGATCTCCATTGGAGCAATGGTGTTTCACACCACTCCCCTCATCGTCCACCATCACCCGCATAAACTCCCAAAGATCCACTACTCCGCCAAGATCCGAAGCCATCCAGGAGAGACCATCCCCTTTAGCCAAAGGATCTCGCTCCTTCCTTTTCACCTTTCAAGGTGAGATCAAGCTCCCCTGCTTGGCCCTGTACCTTAGCTATGGTTTGGCAGGAGTGCCGATCCTGCGGTGTCATGGTCGCACCAACACCACCACCACCATCAGAGCCTGTCACAGAAGCAGTTGCAAAGGGGAAAGGTGATAGTTTTATAGTTCCCATGGTAGTAGATCTCCCCAGGCACACCACTCCACCATGAGAGAAGTCATGAGCATATCTGTTCAGTGAGCAAGACCCTCCAGAACTAGCACTCCAATGGTAGAAAGAGTTAGATGTCTTTCGGTCAGTGACCAAAGTCCCTTCACTGGTCATCCCCGAGTATTTATGTCGACACAATTAGATCGTTCTTTGGATGAGATCGTAGCCGCTTACTTTGCTGAGAAGAGGGAAATCTTAGGCAACAATCGCATAGATTCTGAGGATGAGCGGGTAGCATTTGATCCCAATGAGGATGACCTTCTTGAGGATTCAGCCAGAGTTCACATGGTTGACACTTGGAGCTCCCTTCACAGAGATCAGCATAGTCAGGAAGGTGTTGTGGTTGAAGAAGATGATGCCATCCATTCAACTCAACACCTCCGACAGCAGCTTAAATAGAAGGATGACCAGATCAACTAGAATGACAAGAGGATGGAAGACTTGTTAGCAGCCCTCGAAGTAATTCAGAATCAGGCCTCAATCCCATAGCATATACTAATAGAGGTAGCTCACCCCAAGTTAGCACATGTCCTAGATCAGCCCAAGAGAACTTCTCCAATAGATCAGGACAGTGGTAGCTTGCATAAGAAGGTGGTGGAGAACACCTCCATGCAAGAGAAGGATATCAAGAAATTGGTGGAGCAATAGGTGAGGGATGCATTAGCGCAAGCCCAAGGTGGCTCATCCATTCCAAAGGGTAAACCCTACCTAGAGGAATTTGATGTTGTCCAATATCCTAAGGGTTTTGTGCCTCCTTCCTTCAAAATCTTTGATGGTAGCGATAACCCATGACAACACATTGCACACTTCAAGGCCGACTGTTACAACACTAGAGGTAGTGATGCTCTTCTCTTTAGATTATTTTTTTGTAGTTTAGCAGGTGTTGCATTTGATTAGTATGCCAAACTGTCCACCAGTTCAGTAAAGACATTTGCTGAGTTGGAGCACCTCTTCATCAAGAGGTTTGCTGGAGCTCAGCAAAAGGTTACTGTAAGCGACGCAGTTGTAACAAAATAAAATCCAAATGAGTCTCTTATTAATTACATTCTTAGGTGGCAAAACTTGAGTATGAAATGTGAACCACAACTATCTGAATAACATGCCATTGAGATTCTACTCCAGAATATCCATGGCTTGGTTGCTTTCATGCTTAAGGGGTTTACAATAAAAACCTTTGAGAAGCTAATCAACAAGGTTGCTAGCTTATAAGAGGAAGTCTAATAGCTACTTTCCAAGACCTAACCAAGCCTAAACTGAAGCCGGTAGTCAAGTAGTTGATAGAAGTAACCAGCCTAGGGTTCGACAGCCTCAAGCTCAGTCTCTCTACCACCTCCTTTGCCACCACCTCACCATACCACCACCTGCCATAGTTTCCTTTGTCATCATCTCCTCAGTAGTATCCTAATCAGCATCATCAACAGTAGTATTCCAACCTGCCCTCAGGTAGCTATCATTTACCTACTCTTGTCGATAAATTAAATAAATCATATTCATTCAAGAGGGGGGTAGACAGGAAGATCCTTTAGAATCTCTTTAAAAATCTTTATTTTTAGTTACTAGAGCCTAGGAAGCCGGAGGAAGTGGGCAAGAGTCATGAGAATAGCGACAAATCAGGTGCCATTGTCATCCCTAAGGAATATTTACTAGAACAACCCTCTAGTTTTGTTAGGTTAATCCTTAGGGATACATGCGATCTTCTTAAGACAGAGGAAGGTTGGAATATCTCCCTATCCCAAACCTCCAAGAAAATCATCTCTAAGATTAGAAAGTTACCCTTGCAGGTGCTTGAAGTAGCTCAAATCTCCAACATCAAGGAAGGTTTGCAAGTTTCCAAGGATAACTTGAAGGAGGTAAAAGCCCAACAAAGAATAAAGAATGACAGCTTCCACTTGCTGGGATAGCACAAGAGTGCAACCACTTGAGTCAAGACTCCCCACCACAGCTATTACTTTTACCTCCACTAGCTCCTCTTTTTCCAGTAGGAGCATTGTATCAGTGGACAAGGGCATTAAATCCCTTAACCCTCTTACTTTACTAGAT
Organism: Cymbidium sinense; assembly: GCA_021442155.1. NCBI lineage: Eukaryota > Viridiplantae > Streptophyta > Magnoliopsida > Asparagales > Orchidaceae > Cymbidium > Cymbidium sinense. The sequence goes on from CM038231.1 coordinate 58,988,789, forward strand.
TTCTATCATGTACCTCCACCTAAAAAGAAATCAATGAAGAAAGATTTCACTTACATCTTGTCCACTTCTGATACTCTAAATTTTATTCCTCTCAAAAACTATCCAAATCTAGAAAATAATAATAATAACTCTAGTTCCAATCACTCCTCTTCTTCTAATTTAGAGATGGATTTTCCATTCCTGAATCACTCGGGTTCTTCCATTGAGACTGATTTTGAGTCATCCGACTCTGATGATCCCATAGGAGAAGTTGTAGGTGAACCTGATGAGCAGGTAGAAATTACCACTAAACCATCTCACAAAGTTACTGAAGTCGACCTCCGAAGTGGAAAAGTTCTACCTCCTAGGGTAATACCTTAGGATAAGGGTAGACAAGTCAGTGGTTCAAGTGATCAAGAAGCCCCTCCACAAGATGCTCTACCTATGGATATGCTTATGGAAGACCAACCCAGAGTTGACTACAATTTTCTTGCTCACCTAAGAAAGTTGCCAGCTAAACTAAGCATATATGAAGCCCATGTCTTATTCAAAGAGATTAGGGAGTCATTGATAAAAGCCCTTCTTGACTTAGAAATATGCTTATCTCAGCTAGCCACTATTGGAGAGGAGGCATGTTATTTATGAGAAGCCCGTGGAGTTACATTCACCGATGAAGACCATCTTTGGGGACAGAGCACAACCACTCTACATCACAAAGGGATATGGGCAAATTTAGACTCTCCGTGGTGTTAGTTGATCCGTGTGCATCGGTGAACATTATGAGTCTAAAGACCTTGCCTACTGAGGATTGACATCTCTAAACTGGGATGATGAGAGAGGATTCAATGAGCAAGGCGAGAGGACATTAGGCTCTATAGTGTTGCCATTAGAGATAGATGATTGGAAGATAGAAGCCAAGTTCTACATAATCCATTTAGATACATCTTTCACTACTTTGCTCGATAGGTCTTGGATACATGGAAACAAGATGGTTCTATCCTCTTTACATCAGTGAATCAAATTTCAAAGAGGTAGAATCGAGTATTGTGTCAAAGGAGACTTGAAGCCATTCTCAATTAGAGAGGTCGAGATATATGAGGACATAACCTACTATCTTTCTCCAAATCAAAAAGTCTATTCTTGTGAACTTAGTGAATGTTCAAAAATAAAGGAAAAAAAAAGAAAAAGAAGAAGAAAAAGAAAAGAAAAAAAAGAAAATGAAAATAAAAGTGAATGAGAATCAGACACCGAGGAAGAAGTAGAGCCAGATATTGGATTCCGCCCATAGTTTGTTCCTCCATATGAACACATGGGTAGGATGACTCGACCCCCACTAGGTAGAGGAAGAGGCGGATCTAGAGGTAGTTCTAGAGGTCAAAGACCTTCTCCCTATTGGCCACCCAATAGGAGTTATGTTCTAACTCATAGGAATACCCTCGCTATCCACATAGACTTAGAATTTAGTACGAAGGATGAGTCTCATGTGGTTAGCTCACCGACCAACCCCATTCAGTGGGTGCCTTTGGAGGTGACATTCGAGCCAAACAACAATAAAGACCAGACCTCCAAGTAAAGTATGAATATATCTAAATCACTATTATGTAGAATAGTCAGATAGCAGTTGGGAACCTTAGCTCTAACCTCACTTTTTAGTAGTTAAGGAGGCCCACAAGTCATCCACAGATGTCAAGCCAAAGAGATTTTGTTGGGAGCATCATCCTTAAGTGAAGAAGCTGATGTAGAACTTGAGGATGATTCATATGAAGATTTAATATAATTTCCTTTTGATTGGTATTCTCCTTGTGTTCTTAACTTAATAAAAAAGGGATTAATCCCACAAACTTGGTCTAAACATAGGTCAGATTACTTTGAAAGGTTATGGGACAACCAAAGTAGATATTCTTAATCAAGACCGGGACTAAGATTCGCACAGTAGGTCTAGTCGACGATGATAACCATTGTCTAGTTATCACCACTCATTTAGGGTCTGATAGGTTCTTTCAAATCATGCTAACTCTTATGAGGAGGTATGTTGAGAAAGTTCAGATGACCCAAATGAGCTTAAAGTCAAAGAGGCACCGCCAAAGTTTGAAGAAGAGATTAGATCAACTATTAATGAACTTAAAGAGATCAACTTAGGAATTGAAGATAATCCATATCTGACATACATCAGCTCCTTGATGAATAATGAAGAAACCAATTACTTAGTTAGGCTATTAGCTGAGTTTAAGGACTGTTTCACATGGAGTTATGAAGAAATCTCTAATTTATCTCCTGACGTAGCAGTCCATAAACTAGCAATAGAACCTAATGCTAACCTTATCAAATAAGCCCCTAGATGCATGTGATTAGACATTGAACAACGAGTCACTTCTAAAATCAAGAAATTGATCAATATTGGCTTCATCGAGGAAGAAAAATATCCCACCTAGTTGGTCAGTGTCATCCCAATTAAAAAAAAGAATGGCCAAATTCTCATATGCGTCAATTTTAGAGATCTAAATAAGGCGCCCTAAGGATGAATTTCCACTTCCTATACTAGAATTAATGGTGGACATCACCTCATCTCATGCAGTATTCTCCTTTATGAATGGGTCATATGGCTACAATCAAATTAAGATGGCCCCTGAGGATGAAAGAAACACTACTTTTTGAACCCCCAATTAGAATCAATTGTGATAAGGTCATGTCTTTCGGCCTTAAAAATGCCAATGCTACATACTAGCGAGCCCTGGCTCAGATCTTCAACAAACTCACTCATCATCAAGTTGAATGCTATGTTGATGATCTAGTAACCAAAAGAAAAAAAAAAGGAAGACCATCTCTTTGACTTGAGGGTAGTTTTTGAATGGTTAAGATAATTTAACCCCAAAATCAATCCCCTGAAGTATGCATTCAGAGTAGCTTTAGGGAAATTCTTAAAAATGCCACCACCTAAAAGTCTAACTCAACTCAGATCATTCCAAGGGCAGTTGGCGTATCTAAGATGCTTCATATCCAACCTATCAGGAAGATGCCAACCATTTTCAGCACTTGTCAAAAAGGATGCCAAGTTCAAGTGGGATGATAAGTGCCAGTATGCTTTTGAAGATATTAAGCACTAACTGATTATGTCATTAGTTCTAGCAGCCCCTATCCTAGGCAAACCATTGATCCTCTACACTACTGGATTAGATGACTCCCTTGGTGCTTTGTTGGCTCAAACCAATGATAAAGGAAATGAAGATTCTCTCTACTACCACAGTCATCATCTAATTCCTGTTGGGGAACACTACCCACCTATTGAAAAGCACTGCCTAGCTTTAATCTTTGCATCCCAAAAGCTATGACACTACATGTTTTTTCATAAGATGAATCTGATCTCTAGGATCAATCCACTAGAATATCTTAAGACATGGCCAATGTTATCTGGATGGTTCGTGAGTTGGTCCAACATTTTATCATAATTTGACATCATATTCATACCCCGGTGAAAGGACAAGCACTAGTGATTTCTTAGCAAAGACACCCACTTCCTCGATTCCGCTTAGCGATGACCTCCCCGATGAACAAATCATGAACTTAGGGGGCACTAGCATTCACTACTGGGAGATGTATTTTGATGATGCAGCTTCCTTTCAAAGAGGAGAAGAACCATGATCTACACTTCCAGGAAAGGCAGGTGTAGGAATAGTTCTCCAAACTTTAGACAGTGATGTGATGAGATTCTCATATCATATGTCAAACCCATGCACTAATAATAAAATTAAATATGAGGCTCTAATTGCCAGTCTAGAGTTATTAATTATACTATGCATCCAGAGTATCAACATCTTTGGGGATTCTCAACTTGTCATCAACCAAATTGTTGGGTCCTGCAAAGTTCTAAAGCCTAAGCTCCATCATTACCACAAGTACACTATAGAGTTATTGGCCCAAATCCCTAAGGTTACCATCTACAAGATTCCTCAAGGAGAGAACACAGTAGCAAATGCATTAGCCAAGCTTGCTAAAGAGTTGGCATGTCTGGAAGATGAGTCCATTCCAATAAGGGTCCAAAATAGATAAGTTTTATCATTTGTTGATGCTCATCGAGATTCTCTCTTGAAGGGGAGGTTTCCATTGCCAAAAAGGATGAGGTGTCAGATTGGATGCAACCATTCATAGATTATTTTACTATAGGTAAACTACCTCAAGAGAAGTCACTAGCACATCAGGTGAAGCAGAGAGCCCTTTCCTACACTCTCGTAAGCGGCACCTTGTATCGGTGGTCTTTCAATCATATGTGGTTACGTTGTCTGGACAAACATGAATCTCATAGGATCATGATCGAAGTACACTCAAGTTTACGTGGAGCGCATCAATCCAGTCTGAAGATGAAAGCCAAGATCAAGAGACTAGGATACTACTGTCCTTCAATGATCACAGACTTCATGGATGTAGCTAGGAGATGCCACCAATGTCAAGTATACGGTGTGGTCCTACATCAACCACCCAATATTCTACATCCTACATTGGCCTCATGGCCATTTGAGTGTTGGGGTACTGACATAGTGGGTCCGATCGATCCTCCTTCTTCCAAGGGTCACCAGTTCATTCTAGCTACCATCAACTACATTTCCAAGTGGGCATAGGTAATCCCACTTAGAGAGGTCATAGCTCAGCATGTGCTCCAATTTTTTAGGAACCATATCTTATATAAGTTTGAGGTGCCTCGATGAATTATATCTGATAATGGTACTACATTCAAGAGCATTAAAATTAATAGCTATGCCTAGAGACACATCATTTATTGGAGATACTCTACCATCTACTATCCAAGGGAAAATGGTCTAGCAGAAGCATTCAACAAAAATCTCATTCAAATATTAAAGAAGACACTCGATGATAATAAGGGACAGTGGCATGAGTAGTTAGTTGAAACCTTGTGGGCTTACCACACCACATACAGAACTCCAACTCAATCTACCCCTTTCTCCTTAGTGTATGGGTCCAAAGCCATTTTAACATTAGAAGTCCAACTCCCATCATTAAGGATAGCTGTGGGTAGTAAAATCAATAGAGCGTAGAAAGTCAAAGTTGGAAGAGCTCAAGGTTTGGAGGAGACGCCCGCATGCCCCTCATGAGTTTTAAAGCCAAAATGATTCAAGCTCACAACAAGTTGGTTCGTCCTAGAGCTTTTCAAGTAGGAGAGCTTGTTTTAGTTCTAAGGAGACTAATTGTTGCCCATCAAAAGATGGGAGGCAAGTTTGAACCCACTTGGGAAGGCCCTTTTGCCATAGAGAAGGCCTACCAAGGAGGATCTTATCAACTTATAAATTATAAGGGAGAGCGCCCGATACATTCAATCAACGAGTTCTACTTAAAGAAATGCTATCCATAAATCTTATTTAAAAATAATCATCAATAAAACTTCCTTTTTATATCAAATTCCATCTCTCATGTGTTAGAAATATCTTTTGCATGAATCTGCCATGACATGTTTAGGGTAGGTGTAAGAGAACCTGAGCGGCATCATATCCCTCCATAACACAAACACAAACTACAAATGATTCTCCAGTGATACTAAGTTTGGTGTAAGAGAATCGAAGAGACATCCTATTTCAAATAGTACAACTAAGTTATGTGTAAGAGAACCCAATCGACATCCTTTCTTAGTGGAGTCATAATTAATCCTGCGACACTAATTCATCCATTCTTTTACGTGTTTAGGGTAGGTGTAAGAGAACCCAAGCAGCATCTTATTCCCTCTTTCATAATACAAATGAATACATATCTTTTATTTCGAGCAATTTTTAAGTGGGAGAAAGCCTCCTATGACACTCACTCATTAGCTGCCCTAGGTCGAGCTGATATGCTATCTTGTTAGTGTGTCACCCTAGTGATCACTTGTCTGGCGGATGTGAGTCCCTGTGCTTTCTTCTTGACTCAACCATTACAAACTAATGAGTTCCTTATCAGTTTGGTAGGCCTTACTGTGCAGCCGGTAAGCTACCCCATGTTGACTTCGTTTAAGAAGATGTAAGCCTACACACTTTCTTCTTGAACTAACCCTCATGCACTGACTAGGTCGAGTATATTTGAGGTTTAGGATAAGTGCCCCAGTGGCTCTTTTCCTCCTGACTACTTTAAGCCTAGGTTTAGTCCTTACACAGGACTCCTCACTTAGTAGTCACCCTAGGTCGGATGGCCTCTATCGAGCCGAAGATAGAAGATCCTGGCGATCAGTTTTTCTTAGAGAGATATAAGCCTACATTCCTCCTTTCTAGGCTAATTGTCGTAAATTGATGGGCACCATAAGTTGGTTGGTTATCATCATGCTGACGGTGACCCACCCAGTGGATACACCACTCTTGGCAGATGTGAGTCTCCATGCCTTCTCCTTGAGTTGGCTACTGAATACCTATAGACTTTCTTTTACAGGGTTCTGGATATTTCCCCTAGCGATACCTCCCATGTGGGCACTCTATTTGGATCATATCCTTAGCAACCCCAGATAGACACTACCCTAGTTACTCTTGGATTGGACAGTTCCCCTTTCCTAGTAGCCACCCCTATGGTTGGAGAATTTATCTTGCGGATATGCAGATTCTCCCTTGGTTCAGTAAGTATGAGATAGGCTAGGGTGATTGTGGGTTAATAAATCTCTATTAGGGAGTCGCCTTTCAAATCTGTTGAGAAAAGAAAGAAGAGACCTTATAAAAATTCATCTTAGTAAGATGCCTTGTAGATCCATAGATGTACTTATTTAGGTGATCAGGTATGTCTTCAAGGTATAGTGTACTATCTCGAAAGACAGAAGCCACTACCCTTTAATGGTACAAATCACCTCAATAAAGACTCCAAAGGATGATGGGTCCATATGAGTATGCTTTCTCCCTACTTTACATGGAAAAGTAAAGAAGGGTTTATTTTAAATTTTGTTGTTCTCTACATGCCCATAGTTAATTACATCCTAAAGGATAGGATACTTTAGGAAAACTTTCCATTAAGATAAATGATCATCATCTCTGAAGATTTCAATAAGAAGAACTATCAAACGATTGGTTTTATGTTTGAAGATCAAACAAAATTGATCAAAAGAGGGAGTTATTATCGAAGCCAAAATGGGAATAAGTATGAGATGCTCACGATGCTAGGAAGCCTAGTAAGCATCTCAAATTATCCTAAAATTGGGCTTTACATTTTAAAAATTTATTTAGTTTGTTTGAATTGTATTTTTCATTAGAACTTTAGGACTTAAGATTCCTTAACACAAGATTAAGGAAATGCCTAAGAGGTGAGGAATTATGCTTATGGCCAATAAAAGGGGAGAAACAACCTAACTAAATTTAGAAGTTTCCAGGCCAAAGACAACCTAAATCTAAGACAATGGGTAATTGGTTTACCTCCACAAGAGAGACAAACCACCAAGCTTGGACTTATAACCTCCCGTGGCCCAACTAACTCCTCCTATGATTTTAAGTACATGTGTAAAGTCTTTATGCTTATGCAAGATAGTTAGCCTTTATTTAGAGAAAGAGAGACTAGTTCTTAAACTCACTTCCTAAAGAGATTAGATCATGTAAAGGGAATGATTCAAATAACCTAAATCTAATGCATTTCAAATTTCATTTTTATTATCATTTTTGGACAATCATTTTGACTCAGGCCAATAGGCTTTTTATGACTAATGCATGAGAAAGTAGATTATTGGCCAAAATCAGCAAGAAGTTTAGGAGGTGAGTTTCAACCACGACTCTCAAAGATCAAGCCTAGTTCTCTAGCAAAGATGGAAGCCCTCCAATCAAGAGTGAAATAAGATACATATGTGTATGATATTATAAAGAAATTGCTCATCCAGTTAAGGGGTTGCTAATTATTTTATCTTGATTTTAATCCAAAGCATTATGTGAGGTTATGAGTTATTTAATTTTATTTTAAATTATTAAGTTAGGTAAAAGATTTATTTTTTTCCTAAAGAGCCTAATCCACATCTAGGCCATACATAAAGCAAGGAAGAAACTAGGAAAATCATGTCACTTAATGCGCAAATTAAACAAACATCAATCAATTTATAAAACTAGCGCAAAAAGAATAAAAGGTCGTTTGTGGTCGGACACCACCGCACAAATTCAAAAATATCAAATGTGGGTAGCTGAGCTCTACCCTTATATAACCTAGATTACAAATGAATATTACAATTAAGCAAAGGAATTCATTGTTATGGGGGTCTTCAAGCTTTATTCTTCTTTCTTCTTTCTTCTTTCTTCTTTCTTCTTTCTTTCTTTCTTCTTTCTTTCTTTTCTTCTTTCGATCTTCCTTTGGATGGTTGAATAGTAGATTCTCCAAGTCTTTACATGATACATAAGATGGAATCTTATGACCAATGCTCATCCTAATGTGTTTGCTTTGAAGGTTTGTGCGATACGCTAAGCTTAGGATTTTAGGTTCAAATTTTCTATGTTTGAAGGACATGTTCAACTTAGAGGAGGGTTTAATTTAAGTTATTTAGTTACTTTGGATTGTTTTTATTTCATATTTTAATTTGATTTGAGTGAAACTTACAATTAATTACTAAGTTATGAAGAGAGGGAAAGAGAAGAGAACTTCTCTTTCCTTCCCTAATCCTTAAGTAGTTTCTAAAGTAAGTTCATGTTTTAGTTTCATTTAAGTGAATGTTTAGATTACATCTTTTAATCAATCTTAAGTTTATATCAACTTTATACAAACCAAATTCAAAAGGAAAGGCATTTTAAGATTAATAAAATGAATCAAATTCACATAACAGCATTACTTTCCTAACACATATAATATGCATATGGATGGACCCTAAGCATATCTATACATGCAAATGAGAATATTTATCACACTTTATGATGCATGCTAAGTAATCTATTTAAGAAAATTTAGAAGATTTAGATGCATGAGTTTTCTTAAGTAGAAAAGTTTTCCTTATCCAAAATTTCACATACATGCATGAAAGTAAGAAAGGCATAAGTGAGTTGCATTGTTAACTAGAGGTGTAAGGTACAAGACCTACATCTACTTAAACCTCATAACATGGGGTTGTCCAGACTAATATACCACTTAAAATTACTAACATGCATATAAAAGAAATAAAGTGGGAAAGGAAGATGCAAAAATTATTTAATAGTTTCATTTTTGTTTATGCAATTTATACATGCAAGTATAGGCTATCCTTCTTAGATGAGAGCATAGGGATGAATAGGGTATAGAATTAAGTAAGTGTTGGGTTCTTTTCAAATGAACCCAACATCTTACCAACCCATATTCAAAACTATACTAACATAAGAAAGGAAGGAAAGGCTATACTAAACATTACATTATAATCTATCACATGCAAGGTTATAATTAAGTATGAATAGCACACTTTCAGATTTGTTATTTCATTTATAAGTTTTGAAAATATTTTGGATTTAGTAGTGATAATAGCCACTCATCTTTTACTTTTAGCCAACACATGCACATTTGATTTAAAGTAAACAATTTTTATTTTTAAAATTTGAAACATGAAATTATGAATGCATGAATCACATGGCATACAACTTAACATGTTGGGAAAGATGTAAAGCAATGAAAGCATCTAAACAAACTCACTTTACTTAAATCCTAAAGACATTCTTAAAGAAAAAGAAAATTTTGAATAAATCAAAGTGAATTTCAAAATAATTATTTTTAGTTTGAAGTTTGATTTAATTTTTAAAAGGTGAGATGAGTTTGTTATTCTTAACCCATTCCCAAATGAGTTTTGTATTTCTATTTAATTTTTAGATAATTAAATCCACTTTTAAGTGTTGATTAGGTTAAGGTATGCATTAAGTGGCTTAGTTAACCCTTACCTACACCACCTTCAAAAAATTAACTAAGTGATTATGAGCCAATGAGATGACATAAAACCCACAAGGTATTTAAATTTACAATACACCTAGTAATGAAAAGGCCTAATGCAATTTGGCTCATAATTAAAAGTTAATTAAACTAAGGGGTTTAGCTTAAGTACTTTTAAAACACCCTTCCATACTTATGAAAGGGGTTTTAATTTACTTAATTAGACTTAGGCTATTGAACACCTAAGAATCTACCCAAGGTAGATTAATTAAGTTCTGGAAACTTTAGAATTTTTGAAAATAGTTTAAAGGGATAATTAATGAATTAACCCTTAATTAAAAAGGGGATTAAGGAAAGAAAAGGGGATTTAGAGAATAACTTAGGAGAAATACCCCAAAATTATTCTATAAAACCCCTACTCACTGGATATAACCTTAATCCAACTTAATCATAGGGAAAATACACTAATTACACCTTATTTACCCTTAATTACATTTGGGGGTAATTAGGAAATGAGCTAGCAATTTTCCCAATTAAGGCCGCAATAAATCTCAAAAAAATTAGGGGAGGTAGAGGTCAACCCCTATAATGAACCCTAGAAGTTTGAGATTAATTGTGACTTAATTAGGAATAATTAACTAATTAACATTCCCAAAGAAACCTAAATTCAAAGAAAAAGGGAATTCAAAATACATTGAAAATATTTTTTTAAAATTCTAGATTAAATTATCTATCCATAGCATTTTCCTTATATTTTTCTAATTTTTCTTATAGGAGTTATGAGTTTTTGAAGGTTTTTGAATTAATTAAGAATTATAAATAATCCCTAACTAATCCTCTAATACACACTCGGCGCAGGCGACGGTGCATGCTTACATGTTTACCATGAACCCATTACTTAAGTTGTCAAATCAGGGGTGGGATGGATACTTTTATCCTTAATCATCAAAGATCGGATGAGGATCACCAATTTTAAATAGAGTAAAAAATATATAAATGTGCCTAATAATCTCAGCCATTCATCTAAAATGCGCAGATGGATGGCTAAGATGGGTTGAGTTCTTTCTTAAGGATAAATGCAAACCGTTCACAATCCATTGGGAGATTTGAGCCCGATCTTGCATAGATTCATTCAAGACTCAACCCACACCCTTTAAATGACCAGAGTGGCCAATCCAATGATGGATTTCACATGCAATGGACATTTACAAAGACCAACACCTCTAGCCTAAGTGGTTGAAAAATCACTAACCTCATGAGGTGATCAAGCTCGGGATCGATGGGGTAGCTTCTTCAGTGATGAAGCCACGTTGAAGTTCTAGGTCTTGAGGTTGAGTGGATGAAAGGGTGGACTAACTCCTCTTGATCTCTACTTTGATTGAATTGAGTTCTTCATTACTGTGGGAACTCAATTAGATGCTTGGGCAGGCTCGACTTAGCTCCTAGACCAAGTGTGCAAGAGGAATTTAAGTGGTATCAAGTATAGAAGAAGTTGAAAAGTCAATGAACCTCACCTATTTTGCACTGTGCAAAACTAAATAATGGAAGATTCAAATCCTCTCTTGGGGCCTTAGGGAAGCTCTCTGATGTTTGCTAACTCTCTCTAGGCTGCAATCGATCAAGTGGTAATGAAAATTTTAGCGGATTATGGGGAGTATATCTCCTGCTATGGAAATCAGACGGGCGGTAATAAGCTTGTCATTTTGATCCAATTGACACCATGGGATGGGTTGTTTGGGTTGTTAAATCAATGCACATGGTCAGTTTGGCTAGAGGAGTGGATTACTAACTCCCATATGCATCGAATTGAGCTTTGGAGGGAGTTTGAAAATTGAATTTCAGGGCCATGGGTCGGGTTTGGTCCATGGGCCAAATGGGTTGACCCAAACCCATTGGGTTTGCACCACTCATCACTACATCCCCTTGAGCTTTTAGGGAGCCTCAATGATGATGTATGACCAAAATACCCATGGATAGGCCAAAACTTGTTCTATGGCCTAAGGTTATAATGGTCATTTTGCTATTTTTTTCAATTTGGGTATGTTTGGTATGTTGAGAAAATAGGTTGGGCCAAATTTCAATGGATTTGGAATTCATTTGATAGGGTTTGGCTCATGTTGACATATTTAGGTTAAAATGGGTTGATCAGATATAATAGGTCAATTGGGTCAAACTAAAGGTTGGGTCAAGTTCATTTGACCATTTGAAATGTTTTGGTTCCTTTGGTTTGGTTCAATTTGGATTAGATTTGGTTTTGACTCATATGACTCATTTAGGTCAGATGGGTCAAGTTGAGCCATTTGACCCATTTGACCTATTTGAGTTAGGTTAAGGGTAGGTTTATGTTTGGTTAGTCATATGAAGGGGATTGGTATCTTTGTTTCTAATCAATTTGGGTTAAGTTCAATTTTGGCTCAACATGACCCCTTTAGGTCATGTTGGGTCTAAGGTCAAGGTTGGGTCTAGTTGGCTATTGAGGCTTTGGTCAAGTTCCACAAGTGATTTGGAATGGACTTGACCCATTAGTTTCAATCAATTTGGCTTAGATCAAGTTTTGACACATTTTGGCCCTTTAGGTTAAAATGGGTCAACTTGGGGCAAGTGGGCCAAATGGGTTAGGTTTAGCTCAAATGTTGGCTTGGTGAAGTTCAAACATAGGTCATGAGTGAACTTAGATCAAAGGTTTCAATCAATTTGGCATATAGTGGATTTTGGCTATGTTAGGTTTCATTTTAGGTTAAATGTTGACTTGGTCAACCCTTAGGTTTGACTTAGTTTGACCCAATTTGATTAATTGATCATCCCATGATGATTGTTGATCATGATGAGAGGCAAGTATGAGTTTGGTTCAATCCAATTTGGTTAGGATCAAAAGTTGGCTTACTTTAGGTCACTTTAGGTCAAGTGAGCCTAAGTGGGTCAAATGGCTTGGTCAAAGCTTGATTTGAGTTGATTGATCTTATATGGACTTATGATTGAAATATAAATCCATTTACAAGTGGTTTGAAGTCAAATTGATTTAAATCCATTTGAAAATTTCATATTCAAAGGAAGAATATGAAGGGGTCTTGAGTTTGATTTTTGATTTAGGTTTTGATTGAGTGATTGAAGTTTGAATTTATATATGAATTCATGATTGTAGGATTGATTGAACCATGAGAGAAAATCAAAAGTTTGGCTTGATTTGAATTGATGTTGGCTAAGTTCAAGATTTTGGCTTGAAATGCTTAGATTTGATTTTGAGTAGATTTGAGTTTGATTTTTGGAGATGGTTTTGATTGTTTGAGTTTATATTTCATTTACATATGTGAATATAAATGAGAATATAAATTGATCATGAGAAAATTCTAAGAATTTGAAAGAGTTTAATCATGATTTAGGGCTAAATCCATTAAATGGAATTTAAAGGATTTAAAGGAATTTTTAATTTTAATTTTAATTTTTGAGTTGTATATGATTGATTTATATTTATATTTAATAAATATATGTGAATATAAATGAGAATACAAAAAAGTTTTGAGAAATCCCATGAGTTTGAAAAGGTTTGGTCAAAGCTTAGGTCAAATCCATTAATGAAAAATTAAGGGATTTAAGGGAATTTCAAGTATTTCAAATTTGGAATTTATTTTTGTTGCCTTTGATTGGATTGATTTATATTTATATTTCATTTTTGTATGAGAATCAAAATGAGTATATAAATAAGTTATGAGAAAATCTCATGAATTTGAATAGGTTTGTTCAAGATTTGGAGTTGATTTTGACTTGAGATAAGTCCAAAATCAATTCATAAAATTTCCTAAATCCAAAATCAATTCATGAAATCATTTCATAAAATTTCCTAAGGGTTCGGTTCGGTTCATGAAATTTCCTAAGGGTTCAATTCATGAAATTTCCTACTTTGACTTGAGATAAGTCCCCGGGTCGACACTCTCTCAATAGTTGCCCTTAGGTTCGGTTCAACTTGTTGTGCCACCAATGAGTCACCCGGGTGGTCGTCTTTACTTTGAAAGATATAAATCCATTATACATTCTTTCGGACAACCATTGCAGATGGGTGTCTTAGGTTGGGTTGATTTATGCAACAATCTCCAGTGGTTCCTTGTGTAGGAGAATGTGAGTCGCTTTCTTCCTAACTTGACCATTGCAGAAAGGCACCCCATGTTGGTTAGATTTGTGGTAGGCTATCTCTTTGGATTTATAAATCTAGGATAGGTTTAGGCTCATATTAGCCCCTTCTTAGTGGAGCCATCGCACACCGATAGGATCCATCAAATTAAAATAAATTCAATTCAATCAAATGATATTATCCTGACTACTTTTAAACTGATATAAGTCCCCAATCAGCATTCATTCAGCAGTCGCCCTAGGTTAGGTTTGATTTGTTCCATCCAACAAATCACCCCAACAGTTATCCCTTCCTTTTGGAGATGTAAGTCTACTATGCTTTCTCCCTAGCACAGCCATTGTACACCAAAAGGTAACCTCTTTGGTTGGTTAGCTCTAACCTATGATCGGTAGACTATCACTTTGGACTTGTAAACCTCACAGTCTATTCTTTGGTGGATCCATCACACACGATGGGTCCATTTCATCAAATCCATCATCCTCCCTCCATTGGGTCAAATTAAATCTATCTTATCCCTAGTGGATCTAAGCTCGTATCTCCAGCAGATGTGTGCTCAAAACCAAATCATATCTTCTCCCAGTGGAGCACCCAATCATAAATCAATAAATTAAATCAAATTCTCATCCCTAGTGGATGCCCCATCAACAAATCAAATCAAATTTCTCCCCAGCGAGGCATAAATCAAATTAAACCTCTATCTCTTGTGGATAACCTGAACCTGCTTCCCTAGTGGAAGGTTCATGAACTCATCCCCAGCGGATCTTTTCTCCCTAAATCATATCGAACCAATTAAAACTCTTATCCTCTATCTCCAGTGGATAATTTGAACATGTTTCCCAAGTGGACGATTCACATACTTGGTCTCTCATAAGAGCATTTCTTTCTCTCTTATGCCCTTGACATAAGTTGAGTTGCGTTGCATGAAGATCTTGAATCTGTCTACACCTCGGGTTTAGTGATAGATCATTTCTATTAGTGTTTACGATCCTTTGAACATTGTTGATCATCTCGGTCAACCAAAGTGGTGTGCCTTCTCACACACCTATTGGCTTGTTGACCTCTGAGTGATCTCAACTTCCATATCATAGATCTAGGACTCTCATAGACACTAAGAGTTCAGTCTTAAGACATGTCAAGTGATTGTGAACACTTAAAACCCTAGAGACTTAGATGGTTTAGCCATAGAATGGTATGCCTTTGGGATTTAGAAGACTTGCTACCCTTATGTCGAACCCAATCCTTTCTTCCTTCTTTCAAACCAAACCTCAAATTCAAATTCAAATTCAAATTCCAAATCCAAAACATAAATCAATTCCAAATCATATGATTGAAACCCATGATTGAATTTAAATTCTAAAATCTTTCCTAAGCCCTTTGATTTCATCTTATGGACTTAGCCTTAACCAAATTCAAATTACTCCAAACCTAAGTGATGTTTTCATGAATCATTTATATCTTCATTTATATTTTTGAATATAAATGGAGTATAAATTCAAATAGCCTAAACTAAATCCAAAATCAAACTAAAATCCAATTTATATCTTTTTAAGCAAAGTTTTTGAACTTGGTCAAATCCTATCCAAACCAAATCAAAACTCACAGATTTCTTCATGATTCAATCATTCTTTCAATCATTGTCCCAAATATAAACACTCAAACCAAATCCAAGTTAACCCAAATCAAACCCAAGTTAGCCCTTTTGACTTGAAATTTTCATGTGAACCAAAACCAATATAGATCCAAATCACTTGCAATTGGATTTATACTTCCATCTCAAACCTATTTACCAATATAACTAAACTTAAATCAAGACATGATCAAGCCAATTAACCCATTTAAATCCACTTGACCCAAAGTGACCTAAAAGACCTTTTTGAGCCAAGTTCTAATTCAACCCAAATTGGATTGAACAAAGCCCATCCAAATCTCACAACATAATCAACAATCATCCTAGGTTAATCAATTATCTTGAATTGGGTCAACCCAAGTAAACCTAGCCTATTGAGCAAGTCAACACTTAAGCCCAAATGAAATCCAAACTGGCCAAAATCCATCATAGGACAAATTGATTAAGACCATTGACTCAAACCCATTCATAATCAAAGATTGAACATGACCAAGCCCCCAATTGAGCCAAACCAAGCCAAATTGGCCAATTGAGCTAAGTTGACCCAAATTGGCCTAAAAAGCCAAAATAGGTCAAATCACAAACAACCCAAATTGATTGTAACCAATGGCTCAAATTCATTTCAAATCACTTATTGAACTTGACCAAAGCCATGATTGAGCCCAAGTTGACCAATTGGTCAATTGACGACCTAACAAATTGACCTAATGGGTCAAATTAGCCAAAATTTAAATTAATTTTGAATTGAGCCAAACCAAAGCCTACAATCATTTTCAATTAGCCAATTAAACATGACTCAACACCTAACCTACCCCAATTTGTTCAAATTGGTCAAATTAGTCAACTTGACCCATTTGACCTATATGATCCCAAATGATCCATAATCAAATCCAAAGCAAATTGAAGCAAACCAATGCCACCAATACACTCCAATAGGTCATGTGAACTTGACCCAGCCCTTAGTTTGATCCAATTTCACTAATTGGTTAAATTGACCCAACCTAACCTAATTTGACCTAAATAGGTCAAATCAAGCTAGATCGAATCAAATAAACTCCAAACCACTTAAAATTTGGTCTAATCCACTTTTGACCCATCCAAAATATGCCCAAATCAAACCCATAGCTAAATGACCAAGGAGAGAGTTCCCGAAGTGATTTCTAAGCATTCCCAATCCCAATCCCATTGGTTTTACATAAAACCAAAATGACACCTTCAATTCACATTTACTCAAATCTCCACCAAAGCAAAATTAACATTGCACACACCTTCCTTGAAGCTAAATGAGTGAGAATGAATCCTTTCTCAAGCTTCCTGATAACTCGAGGGTAGAGTTCAATTAAGCCTGACCACCTACATCTAGTGCTTTTGTCTTCTAAGCAAAATACACTAAATCAAGGTTTGTGCAGTTCAACAGAGCTTCATTTCTACAAAATGAAGCTTCCTCATTCGTTGGAACTACCGGTCATAAGCTCCACTGAGGTATACCATTGAAATTGATCCTTAAATAAAAATAGCTTAGTCTTTTGTAAAAGAAATTTCTATGTCATGTGATTTCCACCGTTGGATTTGATTATTGTGCTTTCCCGAAGGTCTAAGATCATTTTCATGTCCATCCGAGCTCAGGTGAGCTCGGATCAAGCAATGATCGATGGACGGTAGCCATTATTTGATGCTTAGGAGGAGATAGATCATGGACCATCCATCCCTGATGATGGATGATGGATCATCCGCGCTGCCTCTAATTAATCCATCAAAACCATGAGTTTAATTATGGTCGTCTGATCTTAAATTGGATGGTCCATGGAGTTACTGTGTGCGCTGCCATATGAGTCAGCACTTGGATGTGACAACTTAAATAGTGAATTTCATTATGCCACATGGAAAGTGCACTGCGTCAGCCACCACATGGCCCGACGGGATTAAGGCTCTAAATAGGGTTAATTAATTGGTTTTTAATCCTGAAACTTTCTAAATTCATAACCAATTCTAGAAATTTTCAAAAAATATAAACTTAGGTTCATTTTAAAGATATTTCAGAGTAGAATCGAAGAAAATTATTATTAATTGAATTTGAATAATGAATTTAGCTTAATTAATGTTTAATTAAAAATGTAATCAGTCTAATTGATCCCTAATTAATCATCCAATTAATCTCAAACTTTCTATGCATGTTTTGGGGGATGACTTCTACCTCCCCTTTTATTTCTATGATTTGATTGGTTGTTTAATTAGGAAAACAAATTGATTAATCCTTAATCACTTTCTTAATGTAATTAGTGATAATTAAGCAAATGAACAGTAAATTAATCAATCAATTAAGCTTATCAAACTTTGTTAATGATGATGAAGTCCATGGAAATGGATTGGGACTCTCTCTTCCAATCCTTTCTTTAAGTCTTCTCTAATCCTTCCAAAATAATTAATTAATTAACAAGATTAATCAAAAAAATCCAAATCATACCTGAACTTTAATCAACAAATTGAAAGGATTTAGGGGTTGAGACTTAGACTCCCTTCTTTATCTCTTTCTCTAAGCCCATCTTGTTCTGGTTGGTTAAGGTTAATTAAGGTTTAAATAGTTAATTAATGAACTTAATTAATTTAATTGAATCAATTTCTCTAATTTAATCTTGGGTAGCTCTTTGGGTGTTCAATAACCCAAAGGGGATAATGAGATTATGGTTAGCTCACATGTGTGAAAACTATAAAAGTAATTAAGTGAGATCCCTTAAGCTTAATTTATATTAACCATGAGCCAACATTAGACAGCCTTTCATTTCTTGAATATTACAAATTTACTTCCATCCATGTAGGTTGCATATCATATTGGCTCATTATTAATTAGTTAATTAACTTAAGGTGATGTAGATAAGGGTTAATTAATTAATTCAATTCATACTCAACCTAATTAAACCATAAAATCAACCTACTTTTCTTCACTAAATCAAATTAACCCACACATGGGGAATGGGATTAGGACCAACAAACCTCTTTCACTTTCCTTAACTCAAATCAAACATAAAGATGAAATAACATTAAAGAAAGTTTGGTTTGTTTAAATAGTCTTATTTAGTCTAATTATCCTTAGGATTTAATTGGAATGAATGAGATCATGTGCTTATGTTCCTTTATTTCTTTCCAATTGTGTAAAATATTGCTTGCCATGTGT
The DNA here is from genome assembly GCA_021442155.1 of Cymbidium sinense. Taxonomy (NCBI): domain Eukaryota; kingdom Viridiplantae; phylum Streptophyta; class Magnoliopsida; order Asparagales; family Orchidaceae; genus Cymbidium; species Cymbidium sinense. The sequence continues at coordinate 59,007,503 of CM038231.1, forward strand.
AATAATGCATTCATTTCTTTTAAAATTCGCTAAATAAATGGTTTCTTTATGTCTAATTGCATGTGTTGATTTAAATTAAATAAGAGTGGCTATTATCACTATTAAATCAAACATTATTTTCAAAAGCCTATAAATAAATTATTATAAATGAATTTATGTTCATTACAAATATCTATAAGTTTGTATGAGTTGATAATATAAGATATGTAATATGAAGTTCTATTTCCTTATCTTACATGGATTCACGTAGGATTTACAAATGTATAGTTCATCTAAAAGAACACAACATTTGCCTAAATCTACTCCTATGCATCTCCATGTTAAGATTTAGGAAGAATTTTATATCACATATGTAAATCATATAATCAAATCAAATATGACTTCTTATTCTTGTGGTTATTTTTTGTACATTCATATGTATCTAAGAGAAGTGGTATATTAGTCTGGACACCCCAGGGCTACGAGGCTTTAAGTAGCCCTAAGTAGGTCTTGTACCTTACACCCTTGGTGTAGAACAATGGCATCATACTCACTTAAAACTCTTATACATATGTATGTATGATGTAACCAATGAATAAGAATCATAAATCAAATAAATCAAGTACAACTTTTGCATGGGTTTTTCCTATCCTTGTAGTTATTTATAAATCTACATGTATCTAAGAAAAGTGGTATATTATTCTAGACACCCCAGGGCTGCGAGGTTTTAAGTACCCTAAGTAGGTCTTGTACCTTAAGCCCCTGGTGCAAAACAATGTCAACGTACTCACTCAAAACTTTTATACATGTGAATGTGTATCTAGCTAATGGATGAAAAATCCCTCTTTTCTATTAAAAAGGCATGCATTCATAATTCAATCAAATGAAATATTTAAAGTCCAAATACACTTCTTTGCATTCATCATTCAAGTATGCTAAAAATATAAATTGCATGTGTAGGTATGCTTAGAATTTACTCATATGTATGATATACATGATGGAAAGAAGTGAATGAATATGTGTTATGTGATAGTAATTCATCCTAATTAATCTTAAGATGTCTTTCTTATTGAACAAGGTCATGTAGAGTGAACCTAAACTTAGGATTGATTAAAACATATAATAATCCATTTACTAAAGAAAATTGATTAATTCACTTACTTTAAAAGTGACTTAAGGTAGGGATGAAAGAGAGGTTCCCTCTTTGCCTTCTCCTTTTAACACTCAGTTGTTAAGTGTAGACCATATGAAATAAAGGAAAATACTAAGTAAAATCTTCAAATCAATTAAATCACTTAAAGAGAAATCAACCCTTTATAAATTAAATCCCTCACACTTAGCGAATTACAACTCTAAAACCTAGTTAGAACATACCACACAAGCTTTAATTCACACATTAGACTAAGTCATCATTTATAGCTTCAGGTGGTATGGTTTGATGTATGCTTGTTTTGAGATGTATTATTGTAGACTAGATGTTAGGGTGTATGTTCATAGTCTAGATGTTAGGCCGATATTAGCAAAATCATATTTTTTATAGGGGGTTATCTTAACGGGATGCTAAATAAAAATTATAAATGCATTTACTGTGCAGGTTGCTTAGCCCCTAAGCATAATCCAAGTTATAAGAACTGGGCTTGGTTACCCATGTGTGGAGTGCTAAGTCCAAATTATTCATATAACTTGTTGTATGGTGTGCTTAGTTTTTTTTGTAGCGATTTACTTTTCTTCTTTTAATGTACTTTTGCATTAGGATTAGGATGAGTGTTAAGGGGGATTAGAATGAGCATTGGTTATAAGACCAAGTCTTATGTACCATGTGATGCCTTTAGTGCAAGCACATCCAAATCAAGCCAAAAGGAAGAAAGAAATCGAGCAAATCAAATGGTGAAATGAAAGATGAAAAAATGAAGAAGAAAGAATGAAGAATGAAGACCCCATAACATTCATCATTTGTAATTGTAATTATTTTCTAGTAATTCAGGTTGTATAAGGGTAGTGCCCGGCTACCCACATTTCTTTTTGGGTTCTACAGAGGTACCTAACTACATTAGCCTTTTTATTCTTTTGGGATAGCTTTATAAAATTATTTGATGTTTTGTTTAGCCTGTCCAATAGAAAAAGTATGTATTTTCATAATTTATTTATGATTGGTGATTATTGTATGGCCTGGATGCGATTAAACTTCTAGGATAAAAATTAATTTTTCTACCCAAACAAATAACTCATAACTACACCTTTAAAACAACTCATAATCTCACATAAAATCCTAGGTATTATATCAAGATAATAAAATATTTAACAACCCCTTAGCTGGATGTTGTATGTTTAACAGCATGCATATCATCTTGTTTCACTCATGTTAATAGAGGTATTCCATCTTTGCCAGATATAATGGGCTCAATCTTTGAGAGCCTATGATGGAAGAACACCTCCTTACCTTTTGATTTGGCCCATAACTAACTTCTCATGCATTTAGGCTTACAAAATCCCATAATCTGTGTCAAAATAAAGAGTCCCAAATTAAATGAAATTTGATAAAAATTTGCATTATATTTAAGTCATTATTCATACCCCTCGTGCTTTAGTCTCTTAGGGAGTGGGTTTAAGGACTTAGTTTCTTTTCTAAATAATAACAACCTAGCTATCTCATAAAAGGCATATTACTTGCCTACATGCATGTAAAGCGTAGGAGGAGTTAGATGACTGCCACTCCATGCGGTAATGAGTCCAACAATTGAGTGGTTTATTCTCTCTTATGGATGTAAATCATATACCCACTTTCACCTTAGATTTAGGTTATGCTTTAGCCCTTGACAAAGCTCCCTATATTTAGGATCTAAGGTTGTTGTTTCCTTTTTTGGGCTACAAGCATAAAACCTCACCTCTTAGGCATTTTTATAATCTTGTATTATGGAATTATAAGTCCTAGAATTCTAATAAAATTTCAACTCAAATAAATAAATCTCCTCAACTTCAAATATATAAAGCCCAATCATATGATAGAATGGAGTGCTCACTAGGGTTCCTAGTATCACGAGTATTCCTTACTCATCTCCTTTGGTTTCGATAATAACTCTTCCCTTTTGTTCCTTCCCACTTGATTTTCTAAACACAACCAATTTATTGATAGTCCTATCTTTGAATTCTTTGTAGATAATAATCGCCTACTTTAATCGAGAGTATTCTTAAGGGATTCACTTTCCTTAAGATGTAATTAACTATGGAGGCTTGCCTCCATAGGGAACTTAACGAACTAGTTTAAATACACCCTACCTTTTTTTCCAGGTAAAGTATTAAAAAAATCTCTAGTATATTTGAAGACCCATCATGCCTTAGGAGTCCTTATTAGGTGATTAGGTCCATTGTATAGTAGTGACTTCTATCTTTTGAGATAATACACTATTCCTCAATGTCATACCAGATCACCTCAATAAATACACCCTCAGATCTGTTTAGTGTCCCCTCACATATACACACACAATGAATATCCAAAAAGAAACACCACACTAGTTCCACTATCACGGGGACTATGTCTATATCCCCTATCCTCTCTTTCCCTAGTGGCTGTGAAGGTGGAGCGACCATGACACTCTTGGGTTGCCACTCCCTCCTAACCATAGCTAAAGTGGAAGGTCGACCAGGGTAGGTTGATCTCACCTCAATGGGTGGAATGGATGGAGCAGGATCCTTAGGCCATAGTCGGATCACCAAAGGAGAGGGTCTCTCTCTGGGCTATGGCTTATGCAACTTAGCGGGGACTGTGGATGTTAGGACTTGGATAGGTGATGGCTGGCAGTGAGTGGAGAGGTGTGATGGCGATGACACCGCCTCACCGAGATCCCTCTTGTGTCGACGGCGGTGAGAACTATGAGCCGAATGATTGGCCCAGGTATCGATCAAGAAAGTCTATCAAGTGAGGCACCGCTTGATGTACCTCCTCCTCTGCTTCCACTTAGACTCTAGCCTCCTCCATGGCTCTCTCTCTCTATGAATTTGACCCCTAACACTCCTAGGGATCAAACTCCTCAAGTCATGTAATAAGCACTAGCATCCTGGGCTCGCCAACTCAGATAATGGATCATGACCCACATAGGGATCCTATCCAAGGTCTCATCTCACGTAGTGGTGGTGATGCAACAATCTTATAGTAATCATCCTCTCTTTCTGAAGCTGAGAGGGGGTGGAACCTACAACCACTCAAGAGTGGAGAGGTCTCACGAAGGGAACCCTCCTCAGCCACATGAGAGGCATCATCGATCTGCCTCACCTCACACTCATAGTGTCGCTTAATCATGTATTTCTTGTGGTGGCATTATGTCTTGGTTAGCTGGGTGGAGCAGGAGCTAGAACCATCCTCAAAGGTAGAAGGGACTATCTAAGATGCTAAGATAGCCTCCCCCTTCAGAGTAGCGGGAACAACGGAGGTGGTGCTAGCCCTCACTAGAACCGCAAGAGGGGCACAAACTAAACTGACTAATGACATCAGACCGGCCAGTGGTGTAGGAACCACAATGACTTTCCTCTTCAATGAGGGAGACTTGGAATCTGACTGGAGATCAAATCGGAGATGTGGCTTCTACCATGCCACCTCCTCTCTACTGATAGTGGTGAGGGCTGGGCCCTCTCACGTGAGTCTAATAGCCTCAAAGCCATGCCCAAACTAAATCACATGCATAGTAGTAATGGTGAGTATGGCCTGATCTAAGGATAAATCCACACCAAACAGAAATGAGAAGATCATCTTCAAAGATACATGATGGAACGACGATAAGGGACAAGGAAGTCGTGGGTATCTCTACATTCATTGAAACAAAACTAAATTAGACTCTTGTCTTGAATAGTTGATTTGAATCATTGACTCTTGATTTAATTTTTGGAATTTGAACCCACACTTAACAAATTTAGGTATGCTAAATGGGGTTCATTATTTTGGAGAGATTTAAGAATTTGAGGAGATACATTGCCAAAAGATTTTGATTTACATTTAGAACCCTCATTCAACAAATTTTGGTATGTTGAGTGGGGTTCAAATGTTTTGGCGAGACCTTTGGAGATGTATCATATATTTTTGTTTAAACTTTGATTTTGAAAACCTTTACTTAACAAATTTAGGTATGCTATGTAGAGCTCAATTATATGTTTGAAAGCTTTTTGTCTTAATGGTTTGTTTTGTTGTTTGTTTGATATGTTGATTTGATTTGAAGAGAAGATCTCTCATTTAATAAATTTAAGTATGTTAAACGGAGTTCAAAATGTGTTTGGTATTTTTTTGACTTATTTTTTGGAAAGGGAAACCCTTATTTGACAAATTTAAGTATGTCAGATAGAGTTCAAATATATGTTTGATGTTCGTTGTTTTAGTTTGATATTATTTTGGAAAAGAGACTGACACTTAACAAATTTAGATATGTTAAATGGAGCTGACTTGTATGTTTGTTTGTTTGTTGATATATGGATTTTTTTTATTTTGAAGATTGAATTCTCATTTAACAAATATGGGTATGTTAAATAGAATTCAAAAATATGTGTTGAATATTTTGGCTTTGGAACTCCCATTTAACAAATATAGGTATGTTAAATGGACTTCAATTTATATATTATTTTGATTTTGACAAGGGGGACCTTCACTTAACAAATTTGGGCATGTTAAGTGAAGTTCATTTTGTATGTTGATTGTTTTAATTTTGGTTTGAAAAAAGTAACTCTTATTTAACAAATATGAGTGTTAAATGGAGTTGGTATTTTGAAAATATTTTGGATATGTTTGGTTTTAATTTTTGAAAAGGGACCTCATTTAACAAATTTAAGTATGTTAAATGGAGGTTATTGAAAGAAGGTTTGAATATGTTCATGAAGAAGAGATTTATTATTTGATTTGATTTTGAAACAAAAGAGGAACACTCACTTAGCAATTTTAGGTACGCTAAGTGAGGTTCAATTAATTTTGAAAGATTTTGATTTTGCTTTATTTGATTTTGATTTTAAAAGATGTTTATTTAGCCAATTTTATTATGTTAAGTGTAGTTCATGTGATTTTATTTTGAAAAAGGTTTTAAATTTTTGTGCAAAATACTTTATTTATTTTACTGTAGATTCTTTTAAGATCTTACCAAATGAAATGAATCCTTACTTTACCAAGCTAGTGGTAAGAGGTTCACTCTTCTATTTAACTTATATTTGGTCATCTCCTTTCTTTAGTTAATTTGTTATTACCTATTGGGGGACCCAATAGGAGTCTTAGGACCTACATGGGATTGAGGTCCTAAAATTTAAAAGATGCTGGCTACCTACGCTTAATAATGAAATGAGCAAAGGGCCAATGGAAAGAAAGATAGTCTCAGGCTTATACGAAAATATAAGTCCACTATCTTGGAGATGATAATTTTTTGCTAGAGATAGAGAGGAACTATCCCTAGTGGAGTCTTTAAAAATCTATGGTGTTCATTTTAGATGTGGTACACCATACAGATTGTAAGGTGTACTTATTGAAGTATTCGGGTATGACATTGAGGTATGATGTACTATCTCGAAAGATAGAGACACCACCCTTCAATGGACCCAATCACCTAATAAGGACTCCTAAGGCATGACGGGTCTTCGGATATACTAGAGATTTTTCCCCTGCTTTACATGGATAAATAATACAAAGTTCATATTAAACCAGGTTCTTAAGTTCCCTATGGAGGCAAGCCTCCAAAGTTAATTACATCTTAGAGAATGAAATTCCTTAAGAATACTCTTGATTAAAGTAGATAATTATAATCTCTGATGATTTCAAGGTTAGACTATCAAAAGATTGGTTATATTTGAAAAATCAATTGGGAAAGTTCAAGGAGAAGACTTATTTTTGGAATCCAAAAGGAGGAAGTAGGAAATGCTCATGATACTGAGAAGCCTAGTGAGCATTCCAATCTATCTTATAATTGGGCTTTATATATTTGAAAGCGAAGAGATTTATTTATTTGAGTTGAATTTTATTAGATTGCTAGGGCTTATAATCCAGCAACACAAGGTTATGGGAATGCCTAAAAGGTGAGGATTTATGATCAAGGAAACATACCTCAATCCTAAATCTAGGGAGCTTTAGCAGCCAAAAGCACTAAATCTAATCTAAATGACAGGTGGACATGAGGGTTTGCCTTCATAAGAGAAAATAAACCATCTAATTTCTTGGAGTAGCTGCCAGCTAACTCTTCCTATGACTTTAAAATAATGTAGTCCGGTCGTATGAATTGCAAGATAGCTAAAGTAGTTATTTAATTTGAAAGAGACTAAAATCCTAAACCCACTCTCTAAGAGACTAAAGTATGAGTGGTATGAACATATGACTTAATCTAAAAATACAAAATATTTTCAAATTTTATTTTATTTTATTTTTAACACATCATTTTCAAATTTTATTTTATTTTTAACACATCATTTTGATAAAGGTTTTGGAATTTTATATGCCTAAATGCATGATGAAATAAGCGGGGTTGATTTCATGGGTCAATCGGTCCCTATGCGTGTAAGGATGGAGGCCCTCATTTTGCAAGAATGATTCAAGATGATATGGATGATATGAGACATACAACAATTCAATTGAGGGGTTGCTAAATCTTTTAATTATCTTGATTATAACCTACGCTTTAGGGTGAGATTACGAGTTATTCAAAATTTAGTTATGAGAGATTAGTTGGGTAGAAAATTATTTTTATTCTAAGATCTTACCTTATCCAGGCTACACATCAAGACATCAATCATATGAAACTATGAAAAAACATGCCATTTATAATGCACAATTCAAACATAACACCAATCAATATTTATAAACTACCATAAAAGAATAATAGGCCGGTGCGGTCGGGTCGTACAACCCAAAAAGAGAAAAGATGTGTAGCCGAGTGTTGACCTAATTTTGAATGAGGTTAAGTTGAACTCTGAAATTAGTAATTAGGATATCTTAATCTCAAATAAGAATCTCCTAATTCAATACTTAGGACACTATACCTAGTGACCTAGGAATCTTCCTTGGGTTGAATCTAACCTACTTGGCTTACATGGAATCAACCCAAACTTCCAATTTGGATTAAAACAAAATCAATCCAAATAAATCAAATTGAAATCAAATTAAAATAAATTAAAGAATCCAAAACTAAATCCAAAGTCAAATCTAATCAACATAGGTTAGATTTTAGGTGAAAACCACCTAATCAAAGGTCAACCCACCAAGAATTTGACCAAGTTAAATCATTCAAAATGTTCTTAATGATCAAATAAATATGATTAATCATAAATCTAAAGAAATTCAAATTCATTTAGGCCTTAATTGGGTTAATTAGACCACATAGTCTAAAATAACCTAAATGGGTCCTATTTAGTTCAAACCTAAATCAAATTGAAATTAATTCAATTTGATTAATCAAAATCATTTGGAAATGATAATCAAACACATGTCAACCCACCATTGGGTCTAATTTCATCAAATTGGTCATTTGAGCCAAATGAAACCCAAACTTAACCCATTAAGCCCACTTTGGGTCAAATGGGTTCAAATCAAAAATTAATTGAAATTATATGAAATCAGCCACTCTAAATCATCTCACACATGTGATCAAGTATGATTGGAGTACAAACCCACTCCAATTGAGTCAAATTGGCCACTTGAACTCAATTGGAACCAAATTTACCCATTTAGGCCAAATGGGTTAAAATGAAATGAAAGTTAAAATTCAATTAAAAATTAAATGAATTAATCAAATGAAAATTCAATTGAGCATCAATCAAAGATGATTGAATTCAAATTTACAAAAATTAAATTAAAATCCAACATTTTGAATCCAAGCATTTAGTTTGGATTCAAGCATGAACTCAAATCCATTTGAGTTTGAAATGGGTAGCCACCTATTAGTCCAAAGACTATGGTGATAATGTCACAAATCAAAACAAAATTAAATGCAAAAAATAAAAAGAATGAAATTAAAAAGTAGAAAAAGGGGAAGAAGGGAAATTCCATTTCCCCTCTTCCCATGCATATGCCATCCCAACTCTTAAGAGGATGGTTTCCTTCAAGTGAAGAAAACTAAGCAAAAGGCCAAAGAGGATTTGGCTTTTCCCAAGAAGAAGAAAAGAAGCAAACAAAAAAAAAGAGAAAGGAAGGAGGGATCGGCCAAGAAAAAACAACCAAGAAGCTTTCCCATATTCCAAATATACATCCACACATGTTTACAAGTCCAAAGGGGATTAAACCCACCCCTTGGTCGGCCTTGTCAACGTCAGTGGCCGGAGTTTGGCCACCAAAAATTTTTCCTAAATAGACCGCTCACAGCCAAATAAGAGGAGAGCCATGGAGCATTCCACAAGCTCAATTGAGCCTTCCGTCACCTTCATAATCAAAAAATAAGCCAAAAAGAATCTTCCCTCACTTCCCACACCACCAAGAGGCTGAAGATCCATCAAAGCTGACGAGATCAGATGCCCTCTAATGGTGAAATACAAAGGAGAGCTTCTCACCTCAAATTGAAGCTACCAACACATTCTAGAGGTCGGGGCGAGCTCATAAGAAATACCACCCCTAACCCCACAGAGATTGCTAGAGGTATGCGCGTCCCTTTGAAATTTTTGATTTTAGAGATTTATGTAGAAAATTTGATCCCTAATTGGATCTAACCATATGGATAGGTCCTAAATCGATCACTAAATGATTTGGGATTGAAATCGGGGTCCAATTCATCGATGATCGCCGGCGATTAGGCAAAAATGATTGACGACATCCATCTCTCGCCGACCAGCCTTGGAATTAAATCCCGACCGTCCAATCCTTCTATTAGGAATGGATAGTCATGATCTAGGTGGACCGGTCAATTTAAACCCTTAAGGAACTACTGGATCAACCCGGTCCATCTGATCTTTGATCGGACAGTCTAGGATCATCCCGTGTGGCACCGCCTTTGACGCGGATGCCACACGAGATCCGCATGGCACAATTGCACCGCGCCACGTGGGCTCTATGTCAGCCCGTCTCACTTAAAAACCATTAAACACTATTAAAAACTAATTAAAGATTAATTTAAAATAACAAAAATTTCTAATAATTATAGAAAAATAAAAATAAATAAAAAAATAAGAAATGAGGGCTCTATGGATTCATCTTGATCAGAGGAATCCATAAAAATTAAAATCCCAAATTAATTTTGGGTATTTTAGCCTTAATTTAGGTTTAATTGAAAACCATTAAACCTTAATAATTCTCAAACCAAAAATCTAATTTAATTAAAATTTTATGGAAATGAAATTAGGGTTAAAAACACCTTGTGTAAATTTTTCATAATTTATTACATATATTTTAAGGGAAATAAAATTTTAAACCCTAAGTTTCAGATTTAATTAAATTAATTAATTTAAAACAAATTAATTAATAGAAATGAATCAAATAATCTCAAATCAACTTAATGAACCTTAATGAATATTAAAACACTAATGAAACCCATCCAAACATAATAAATCACAAATTGACCTAACTAAGTAATTAATTGAATTAATTAATTCAAATAATTAACCAGAACTTAATTAAATCATAAAAAAATCAACCAAATGTCCAACAATTATGAATGAACCCTCTTTGGAAATATTTTAGAGACGAATCTATGAAATGAAATCTCTAAGTGAATTTAATTAATTTAAGCATAATTTAGGTTTTAATGAAATAATTAAAACCTTAATTACATCCTAATAATGAATCTAATCAAAATGAAACTTTGAAAACATGAAATTAGCATGTAACCCCACTTGCCATAACAATTTGAAAGAATTGATCTCTGGATTTGGAATTGATGAATTTCCAAATTCCTAGGTTAATATTAATCAAATAATGAATAAAGAAAATTCCTTAATTCATTAAATTATGAAACAAATTGAAATAACCTTAATCGAACATCAAAAACTCTTGAGGGTAGTTCTCCAAACATCATAAGTCAAAGAATTAATCAATTTTAAACATAAGGACTAATGAAATTAAACCTTAAGTAAATGAAATCCTTAATTATATCAAACATTAAAACTTGAATCACCAATGAAATCTTTGTCTCCAATTCAATTAATCTAAGAATGAATTCAAATCTTTGCTTAATTAAATCAAATCAAAATAAACCAACACAACTCAATCCAAATCTTAACCTAAATGCCTTAGGTTAAAAATAAACCAAAAACAAACCAAAGTTAAAACACCAAATAATTGAAATAAAATAAATCAAATCAAATTAAATCAAATAACCTAATTCAAATTAAATCAATTCAAATGAAATAATTAAGTCAAATGAAATGCAATAATTAAATCAAACCAAATTGAGAACTAAAACAAGAATCAAATGAAAAGAAATGAAATATCACATCAAATCCAAATTTAAACAAACTAAATGAAATCAAAAGGATTAATTAAGATACTTAAGGATCTTAATTAGACCTTTAGGATGAATCTTCATCTTATGATGAGGAGTTCATTCTATTAGGAATTAGGATGTTGAATAGGGTGAGTTCCATCCAAAAATAAAATCCATTCTACTCTTCATTCTAGAAAACCTAAAAATCACTTAAACCAAATAAAGTGGAAATTCAAAATGAAAATAAATCACTAAATTATTTGAATTGAACCCACCCAAAGGTAAAATTCAAACAAACTCAAACTCCAAATTGAAACTTGAACTAAAAAGAAGCCTATCAAAGTCTTTCCACACAAGCCTATCTTCTTCATACACTTGATCATTAGGTCACATACCCTAGACTTAGGTTAGGCCTATGATTCCTTTATGATTCCTTGCGATGTGTTTTGATATGTTGTGCTTCACATGTCTTAGTGGTGTACTATTTTAGACTAATGTCTAGGATTGTTTGCCCATTAGACTGGATGGTATGATGTTATTTCTAGATCTGACATTGTCTTCTACAAGGGTCTATGCTAGAAAATATTGATATCATAAATAAAATTAAAAAAATATTGTTTCTTGCATGTATGCTTAAATCCTCACGCATAGCCCATAGGACAGGTGGGCTTGGCAAGCAGCTAATGCTAAGCCCATATATTTATGAAATATAACTATTGTGTGTTGTTTGTATTTTGCTAACATTTGTTTTGCAGGGCATAGGAATTAATTTTGAAATAAAAATATAAATTTGGACTAAGAATTAAGTTAGGATCTATGTGGTCTAGGATTAACAGGAACTGACCCTACCAAGAGATGGTGTAGTGGACCCCTATGGAGCCCAATAGATTTCCCTAAAGAATGAGACTATCCTGTAAAGAAGACCAATAGATCTAGACTAATAGTTCTAGGCTAAGTTGTATAAGGCAGAGCTCGACAGGCCATTTTCCTTTCTTCCGATGTGTACAGTGGTACCTTATCGCATTGGCATTTTCCTTAAATTAAATTGGCTTGATTTATTTTGTGTGCACAATAGAATCAACCTACTTTTGAGGTTCCTTTTTGTGATGTGTTTTCTCTGTGATTGAATGCCTGGACGACTAGGCTCATAGAAAAAACTAAATTTGATACCCAACTTAAATCTAAAAAACTTAAACAAAATTAGTGGAACTTGAAACCTCACATAATTTAAATCCTTAGGTAAAGAAACATAAAATCAATTAAAAATAATGAAATTTTTAAATTATGAAATAATATTGCTCCAATATTTGAATTGGGCAACATCTCCCATTGCACATAAGAGGCATCTGACCTGTGAGGATGACCACCTTCTTGGGGAGGCCTACCTTCTATTATTGATTTGGCCCATAATCATTTCTAATTGCATGACATTAGACATAAAATGCATACCCATGGCCTAAAATAAATCTTGAGTCAAAATCTATAAAATATGAAAAATGTGCATTAGTTAGATGCATTTCATATCCTACATGATTCTAGGGATTAAGGAGTGAGTCTAGGTTCATAGATTCCTTTCCTAAAAATGTAACAGCTGAGCTATCTTGCATTCCTGAGACTTAACATCATGAATTTAAAATGCACTTAGGTGGTGTTAGCTGGTAGCCTTCTCCAGGAAGGTTGTAAGTCTAGATGAGTTAGGGATAGGTTAATTTCATCAAGTGAGAGAAATGTTTGATAATTCCCAAAAGTAGAACTAACTCGAGCATCTGACATGTGTTAGAGGCACCTGTAGACTAGGTTCTGAAGCATCCTTATGAGAATAAGTCTTCAACTCTAAGCATTTTAGCAATCTTGTGGTGCTAGAATTTAAGTCCTAGACTTCTAAATAAATGTCAACTCAAAATCTAAATTAAATTTCAATATTTGAAGCCCAATTATAAGATAATTGAAATGTCTACTGGGCATCCCAGTATCGATAGGCATCTTCTACTTTATCTTGTTTGGCCTCCAAAAGAACTCTTCAATTTGAACCAATCCCAATTGAAATTCCAAAAATAAATCCTTTGAAAACCATCTTAGAAAACTTTAGAAATAACAACTCATTTCTTTCCTCGAGAGTATTCTTAGGAAGAGACCCTTCTTAAGATGTAATTAATTATAGGGGCTTGCCTCAATTGGGAACCATGAACCCAGTTTAAAATAAACCATGTTCTACCTCCATGTAGTTCAGGGGAAAAATCTTTAGTACACGAAAGACCCATTAGCATTAGGAGTCTTTTATTAAATGATCGAATTCATTGTAGGATAACAATTTTATCTTTTGAGATAATATGTTTATTCCTTAATGACACATTTGATCATCTAAATAAGAAATTCCTAACTTCTATGGGGTTTTATACATTTTTCTCCACATTGAGGCCTATCCTTATACAACCTAGAATATGAAAGAATAATTACAATTTGAATGAATACGTGTTATTGGGTCTTCATTCTTCACTCTCCATTTCTAATTTGGTTCCTTCTTTGATTTAGATGGTGCTTGCTTCAAAGGCATCATAGGGAACCCCAAGACAAAGCTTTCTGGCTACTGCTTATCCTAATCCCCCATAGAACTAATCTTAATTCCTATTGCAAAATTACATTCATATATAGGAAAAAGTAAATCTAACTACACCTACAAAATTGAGGTTAGCTAAACACACATACAATCCCAAGCAGTTATATATATAATTTGGACTTGGCACCCTACACATGGGTAACCAAGCCCACCTATCCTATCTTGGATTATGCTTAGGGGTTTAAGCAACTTGCAAAAAAAATATTTATATTTATCTTTAAGCATCCCCTTAAGCACGATCCCCTGCAAAAAATATGATTAGGCTAAGAGGGGCATAACATCCAGGCTATGAAGTATACACCCTAACATCTAGCCTACAATAATACATCACAAAATAAAGCATACATCACATCATACACCGTCCTAACATAGAGCTAGAAGTGGTGACTTAATTCTAATATGTGATTTCTCTTCATTGAATTTCATAAATTTTTAATTTTTAAGAATTATGTTTCTTGAGATAAATGATCATTGACATGAGGCATAAGACTTTCCACTTCTACAATAATTTGAACTTACTTTAAATATTTTTATGTGCCAAAATAGGCCTTCAAAGAATCAAAACTAAATCTTCTACTTAAGAGGTTATATGGCAAACTAATAATTCATGAGCTTAAATCATCTGTGAGTAGTAGAAGTCAAGGTCCTGTTTAGCTCACAAGTATTTTTCCTTCAAAACCTTCAAAATCTTCCAACTAAAGTTGGATATTATATTCAGTTATTATTTAGTTATTAATGCTAATTCTTAGTAAAGAGAGTTGTACGTTAAAAATTAAGGCAAAGGAAGTAGATAGAGTTGTGAAGGTTTATTATGTGGTCCTTTAAGCCCACAAGACTTCAGCCAAATTCTCATGCTACTGACATTTATTTTTATTGAGGATTTTCTTTAAAATTTAAACTAAAATTTTATTAAAAGTCTCAATGAATCCATTAACATGGAGATAATAGATGGTTGAGTTTTTATAATCATCATTTTTTTTTATAAATCATTGATTTTATTAGATTAATTATGTGATGAACTTCAATCCCATGGCTCCTTCACAATGAAGCTTAGAAACTTCTTGAAGTCACCCCATGGGTGCACTTTAGAGGGTTGTATTTTAGATCATAAAGATACAATCTGTTAAAAATAATTCTCAGAATTTATATGTGATTCCATTATTTTTACTTAAAATAATGATACATCATATGTTGATGTATGACTCCAACATGCATTCTTAAAGATGATGGGTATGATTTTATAAAAGAAGATTCATATAAGGACTTTAAATGAAGTGAATTTCTTATCTTCAAAGTCCATCTTAATTTGGTTGTAACTAAATGAACCATCCATGAAATAGAAAATTGTATACAAGGAGGCAATATCTTTATAGGCATTAGAAACACATCTTTATGATATGCCTTCTCTAGATCCTTATAATCAACAAATATATAGATTTGACCCATTTTCATTCTAATTTATACTATGCTAGCCAATAAAGATGAATAAATGTTTTCTCTCAAATTAAGCTAGCTTTGATCACTTTTTCAACTTCGGCAATTACTTGTTATTCAATTTAGATGCATGTGTGGAGGAGCTTCTTTGCAGAAGTATGTCAAGTCTAATTTCAAGTTTATTCACTATTACTTCTAAATATAAGTACTTATGAAGGTGGGAGGTAAATTTTCTTTTATTATGAAGTTAATTTATTAATTGTTGATATCTTCTTTTTAAGTTTAAGGGTGCATCCCTAACCTAAAGATCATCTAGATTATCTAAAGTGTCTAAAAACATTTAGGATACCAATCAAAAAGTATTTTTACTAATTCTTTAGAAATTTTCTTCTAGCTTTGCACCATTTTTGGGCTTGAATATCATGGTATAAAATAAAAATTATATATTATCTTAGTTTCTCTTTAAAAATTAGGTGCTACTTTAACCTCTAAATCTATAATAGTATCCTAAGAAAATGGGGTTAAAGCTATTGTTCTCACACCTATTAAGCATTTTGTATATATTCAACTCAAACTCATTCTTTCACCCATGTTCTCATTTCCATTTGTCTTCAAAGATACATGAAATTTTAGTTTAATATTTTATTTATATATTTCATAAAATTTAAATTTGGCATCATACAAATAATTTTTCCTCTAAATTAGATTAAAAATCAATATGTATTACGATTGTTATATTTTTTTTCTTTCTTTTTTCTTTATTTTATTTTCTTTTTAATTTAAATTATTTTCATCTTTTTTTTCTTGGAATTTTATTTATAGTAGGCTCTCTAGGAGAGATTGCTAGTTTTTGAAATAGGACATTTTTTGTTGATTATTTTAAGCATCACTTTAAATTTAAATCTTTATTTCTAATGATCAATATCACAAAACCCAATGTCTTTTCACCCTTTTCATTTTATTCATATAGATCATCTTATTAGAGCTAAGTACACAAGTTTCCACATCCAAGTAATGAAAAGTTATCAAATTCATGATGTTGACTGGTGCACTAAGATAAACATGAAATTTCAAATTTTAAAGGATAAAGTCTCATATGAGGAAGTTGTCACTATTTGAATAAGGTAAATTTTTAAATCAAGTAAAACTTTTAATTAAATATTCCCTCATCTTCTTATAGCAGATGAGGGTGCTATAAATGTGCAACTTAGCGAGCAACTTTTTAAGATGAGCTAAAATATAATTATTGACCTCAAAAACATTTTAATTGGTTCTTAATGCATTACTTTAGTAAAGAGTGCCTTGTAGGTGATTTAAAATTTCATCTCTACAAATGACCTATTTACCTTTCCCTTATGTACTATTTGAGGTGGTAGGACCCTACCACTATGAGAGTTAATTTTTATAATATTTTCAAGTTCAGATACTTTTGTGACCTCTCAATGTCACTTGGTTAATTCTTCTACTAAGCTATCATAATCTAATAGCTCGGTCTCTTTGGTTAAAGGTGTGTCCTAAAAAAATTTCAATTGGAGCAACATTATTAGGGCATAATGTATAAATTTATTTAGGTTTTTTAGGAGAAACCATTTTATTTTAAAAATTTCTTTTCTTGACGTCAAAATTTTCTAGCTCTTTTAGAGTGTTTATGGCCTAATTGATTTCATATTTAAACAAGAAAAATAGTTGAATAACTTTTTTATTTGATGTAAAAATATTTAATCTTTGTTTAATTTTGAATATTTTAACTTACATGAAACTTTTTTCTTCTTCTCTCTTTATTTTTTTAGATGGTCACTTTCTTAACATAAATAATTAGGTATGAACAACTTCCAATTTGCTAAGGTAAAAAAAAATTGTATGGACTTTCTCTTAACATACAAAATCTGGTATATACAACCTTCAAATTTATTAGAGTAATAAAATATTTAAGGACACTATCTGAACATATGCCCTTAGCCAGATGCAACCATCAAGAGTACTTAAACAAGAAAATTTATTATGGACCTTATCTCAATATACACTCTTAAGTATATTCAACCTTCAAATATGTTAATAGAAGAAAAATTATTATAGGGCCTTGTGGTGCTTATTTTTAGATGTGGGGGACACCATACAGATCTTGGTGGGTACTTATTGAAGTGATCAGGTATGACATTGAGGTATGATGTACTATATTGAAAGATAGAGGCACGACTCTTCAATGGACCAAATCACCTAATAAGAACTCCTAAGCCATGATGGGTCTTCGAATATACTAGAGATTTTTCCCCTACTTTATATGGATTAATAAAGCAGAGTTTATATTAAAATGTGTTCTTAAGTTCTCTATAGAGGCAAGACTCCATAGTTAATTACATCCTAGAGAATGAAATTCTCTAAGAATACTCTCAATTAAAGTAGACAATCATCATCTCCAAAGATTTCAAGGTTAGACTATCAAAGGATTGGTTATATTTGAAAACTTTATTGGGAAAGTTCAAAGAGAAGACTTGTTTTTGGAATCTAAAGGGAGGAAGCAATGAATGCTCATCATACTAGGAAGCCTTGTGAGCATTCCAATCTATCTTATAACTGGGCTTTATATATTTAGAAGTGAAGATATTTATTTATTTGAGTTGAATTTTATTAGATTGTTAGTGTTTATAATCCACTAACACAAGGTTACGAGAATGCCTAAGAGGTGAGGATTTATGCTTGTAGCCTGAAGGAAACAGCTACCTCTAATCCTAAATCTAGGGAGCTTTAGCACGAGGTAAAGCATGGCCTAAATCTTAATGACAGGTGGACATGAGGGTTTACCTCCACAAGAGAAAATAAATCATCTGACTTATGGGCTTACAACTACTTGGAATGGCCGCCAACTAACTCATCCTACGACTTTAAAACCATGTAGCTCGGTCTAATGAATTGCAAGATAGCTAAGGTAGTAATTTAATTTTAAAGAGACTAAAATCATAAACTCACTCTCTAAGAGATTAGAGTATGAGTGGTATGAACATATGACTTAATCTATAAATGCAAAAAAAATTCAAATTTTATTTTATTTTAAACACATCATTTTGACAAAGGCTTTTGGATTTTTACATGCCTAAATGCATGATGAAATAAGTTATTGGCCAAATCAAAAAAGAGAGCGTGAAGCACCATCAGTAAAGGTTGCTCTCATGGGTAAAGTGATTCCTATGAGTGTAAGGATGGAGGCCCTCATTTTGCAAGAGTAATTCAAGATGATATGCATGATATGAGGCATACAACCATATAGCTAAGGGAATGCTAAATCTTTTAATTATCTTGATTATAACATAAGTTTTATGGTGAGATTATGAGTTATTTAAAATTTAGTTATGAGTGATTAGTTGGGTAGAAAATTTAATTTTATCTTAAGCGCCTGCCATATCTAGGCAACACATTAAGACATCAATCATAAGAAACTATGAAAAAGCATGCCATTTCTAATGCACAATTTAAATATAGCATCAATAAATATTTATAAACCACCATAAAAGAATAACAGGCTGATGTGGATGGGTACCACCATACAACCCGAAAAGAGAAAAGATGGGTAGCCAAGCTCTACCCTTATACAACCCAGAATATGAAAAAAATAATTACAATTTCAATGAATACGTGCTATGGGGGTCTTCATTTTTCATTATCCATTTTTTATTTGGTTTCTTCTTTGATTTGGATGGTGCTTACTTCAAAAATATCACGGGACACCCCAGGACAAAGCCTTCTAGCCACTACTCATCCTAATCCCCCATAACACTAATAGTAATTTTGATTGTAAAATTACATTCATATATAGGAAAAAGTAAATCTAACTACACCTGTAAAATAGAGGTTAGCTAAACATACATACAATCCTAAACAGTTATATATATAATTTGGACTTAGCACCCTGCATATAGGTAACTAAGCCCAGCTATCCTCTCTTGGATTATGCTTAGGGGTTTAAGCAACCTACGAAGAAAACATTTATATTTATCTTTAAGCATCCCCTTAAAGCATCCCTAGAAATATGATTAAATAGACATCCTAACATCCGTCTACAAAGCATACACCCTAACATCCAGTCTAAAATAATATATCACAAAACAAAACATATATCACATCATACACCATCCTTACATAGAGCTAGAAGTGGTGACTTAATTTTAATGTATGTGTTAAGGTCATGTGTTGTATGTCTTAACTAAGCATTAGAGTTGTATTTCTCTATGTTTGAAAAATATTCAAGTTAACATGATGGTTGGTTTCACTTTAAGTTATTTAGTGGAATTATGAATCTTAATTTGTATTTTATTTTGTTTCATGTGATTAACACTTAGCATTTAAGTGTTATAAAGAGAGGAAAGAGGATTACCCTCTTTCATCCCTACTTTAAGCCACTTTCTAAAGCACATTAATTTGATTTAGCTTTTGTAGTGAATGGCTCATTAAATGATTTTTAATTAATCTTAAATTTAGGTTAACTTTAAATGATCTTATTAAATATGAAAGGCTTCTTAAGATTAACCTAATTGAATTACTACCACATGATATATATTAAATCATTCCTTTCCATCACATGCATGATGCATATGATCCAACCCTAAGTGTATCAATACATGCAACATATTTTAGCACACTTGAATGATGAATGTAAGAGTATGCTTGAAGTTTATATTTCCATTTGATTAAATTATTCAATACATGTAATTTTAAAGCTCTATCCAAATTCTGATACAAAAATACATAGGGATGAAATTAAATAAGTGTGTGTCATTGTTAACAAGGGAAGTGAGGTAATCAAATGACCTCCTTAGGGCTAGCTAAAGCCTCATATTCTCAAGATTTCCAGACTATATACCCATTTACATTCAAACATATGTAAACTTGTATACATGAACATAAGAAAGAAGGCTCCAAATTGCATGATTAATTAATTCAATCACTTAGCCAATCATGGTTGTACGCAATTTTAATATAAGAGGTGATTTCCATTCTTTAATTACATATACATACACATGTATAAAGACATAAACAAGTACATGCCATTGTTAACTAGGGAAGTGAGGTAATCAAATGACCTCCTTGGGGCTAACTAAAGCCTCGTATTCCTGGGATGTCCAGACATATACTTTCTTGTTTAAATACAAATGAGTGTATGCATAGTTAAGAGAACAAAAATCATGTGAAAGATCATATTTTCTTTAATTGAATTATTTCGGTATATGATTTAAAGCCATATCTAAAATCTAATGTTAAAATACATAAGAATGAAATCAAATGGAAATGTGCCTTTATTAACCAGGGAAGTGAGGTAATCAAATGACCTCCTTGGGGCTAGCTAAAGTCTCATATTTCTGGGATGTCTAGACTATATACCCAATACCATTCAAACTCATGCAAATTAACATATGAATAAAAGAAAGAGAGCTTCACTTCATACACTTAAGCTATAAGCACATGCACCTTTTATCTGTTTATAATTGTCATCACTACACATATTATTATTCATTTATAAACTTTGGGAAAATACATTGGGACTTAATAGTGGTAATAGCCACACATATATTAAGTTAAATCAACACATGCAAGCTTTACCAAAAGAAAATTTCATTTGATTTGATTAATTTTGAAAAGAGATGGATGCATGAAATCAAATGACATACTACATTTATCATGATAAGAAAGGAAATAATCAAATATAAGCATGTGATTCATTCAACCAATTAACTCCTAAGGATAATCAAATCAAATAAAATTATTTAATGTAAACCAAAGCATCTTTATTAATTTAGTTTTGGATTTTGATTTAAGTTAAAGAGAAAGAGAAATTTATCATTTTTTATTTCAAGCCCATTCCAAAATTAGTAATTTGATTTGGTTTAAGAAAAGGTAATTAGGTAAATTTTATGAATTAATTAGGTTAGATCCTTAATTAAATCAATTAATCACCTTACGTTTGTCACCTTAATGTTATTAACCAAACAATTATGAGCCAACATGTTATGCATATGAATGGAAAGTAAATTTGCAATGATCCTAGGAAATAAAGGGGCCTAATACAATTGGTTTACAATTGATAGTTAATTAGATTAAACACCTTAATTAAGTACTCTTATGGTTTTCCCACACATGTGGGTTAACCGTAATTTCTCTAAGTACCTTTAGGTTATTAAACACCTAAAGATCTACCCATGATTTAATTAATCAAGATCTGATGTTATTATAACTTTAAATTGATTAATTAAACCATCCAATTAATTAATTAAACCATTAATTAATCTCATTTTAATCAAATTCCTTTCAAATGAAATGGACTTAAGAAAAATATTAGGAAAGAGGTCCTTATCCCATCTTCTTTACCCATTCACTATTTAATAATGATTAATAACCTTAATTAATTAATTTATTAGATGATTAGGGGGTCAGTTAACCATTTAATTAATGAATATAGTAATTAAGGCTTAAATATGTATTTTTCCCAATTACCTAAGCAATAAATCCCAAGAAAATTATAGGAGGCTGAGGTCATCCCATTAAATCACCACAAAAAATTTGGAATCAATTGCTTGAGTATTTAAGAGGTAATTAAGATAATTAGGTTCTCAATTAAACTTAAATTTAGCCTTAATTATTATTCAAAATTAATTAGGATTAATTTTAAATGATTCTCCTTTGCAATACCTTTAAAATGAGTCTTTATTTATATTTTTTAATTCTTCTAAAATTTATTATGAATTTTGGAAGTTCCGGCCATTAAATACATTAATTACCCCTTAATTAAGCTTAATCTCATCAGCTCCATATGGACCAGATGTGGCGCACATTCCATGAGGAACTGTGGGATTGGTCACTTAAGCGAGTTCGACTCAGCATTGATGTGGCCGACAATGGACGCACTTTCATATATGTTGTCCAATCTCGGATTGGACGGCACAGATCAAACCTGCGGCTCCTTAAGGGATAATATTATATTAAATCTAGCGAATAATCATGACCACCCATTCTGAACATAGAATGGACAGTGCGTGATCCATCATCTCATGAACGATAGGAGACGGACAATGCCCACCTACCATCGTTCGATCTGAGCTCATCCGAGCTCAGATTGACTCAAAATATATCGCACACCTTCACAATCATGTTTGGAGGGGATCCAACATTAGAAAACACATGGCATTCAAATTTCCTTCATAAAGCTACAATGAAAATTAATAAAATCTAATTTTTAAATGAATTGCTTCATTAGAGCTCAAGACCAGTGGAAAAACTAATTGAGGAAGCTTCCTCTAGTAGAGGTGAAGCCCTACAGTCAGGACGCATGTCAATTTCTTTATGTTCGCTCGGTGAACCACGAACCATCACTAAGGAGTCAATATCGATCAAACTCAAACTTCCTGTTGTTAGGAGGCTTGGGAGGTGATTGGTTCTTACTCGACAAGGTCTAGGGAAGGTGTGGGTGAATGGAATTTAGATTTGGTTGAGTCTAGGTGGATTTGGGTCGGAGGTGAGGTTTCCCTATCTCTGTTTCAAGCTTTCTAGGAATGGGGAGGCTTGGATGGCTCAAAGAGGGCTCAAAGGGTTTCAATTTAGGCACTAGGGAGTCTCTAAGGGTGTGTGTCTATGATTCAGATCGATATGAGGGGCGTATATGCCCCCCTCCCTTAGATCGGAAGGATGGATTGACTCATTTTACACTTTGTGGTCACCGTCGGGATGGTCACTCTATGGCTCGATTTGCTTGGATAAATGCTTGCTTGGTGGCTCAAGGTGACTTCCCTCTTCTTTAGGTCCAATGGATTTGGCTATTATGGGGAGGTCCATGGCTGACCTAGCCCACTTGGGTTGGGCTAGATGCATAGGTGAGGTTAACATTTGGGCGTTGGAGGGCTGCCGAGGAGAGAGGAAGAGGGTTGACTTGCCATTTTTGGCTAAAACCCAAGTGGGGAGAAGAATCCAAGAGAGATTGCCTTGGGTTGAGCCCAATTCAGGTTTAGGTTTGTTTTGGGTTGACCCAAGGTGGGTTTAAGATGGGTTGGGTCAGGTTTCAATGGGCTTTGGCTTGGATCAAATGGGTTTGGCTCAATTTGACCCTTATAGGTCAAATTGGGCTAGGTTGGGTTAGGTTGACCAATTGGTCAAATTGGATCAAACCAAGGGTTGGGTCAAGTTCAAATGATGATTTGAAGTATTTGGGTTCAATTGGTTTGAGTCAATTTGGCTTAGGTTTAATTTTGGCTCAATTGGGTTCATGTAGGTCAAATGGGTCAAGTTGATCAATTTGACCAAATTGGCAAAATTGGCTTGGGCTATGGGTTGATTCATGTTCAATTGGTTAATTTGAAGATGATTGTATTCTTTTGTTTGAATAAATTTTTATTTGATTTGAATTTAGGCCAATTTGACCCTTTGGGTCAATTTGAGCTAAATGGGTTAAGTTGACCAATTGGTAAAAACGGGTTCAATTATAGTTTTGGTCAAATTCAATAATCAATTTGGAATGAACTTGAGCTATTAGTTGCAATCAATTTGGGTTGGATCTTGATTTGACCCAATTTAGTCTTTTAGGTCACTTTGGGTCAAGTGAGCCTATTGGGTTTAGTTGGGTTATTTTTGGGTTGATTTGAGTTTAGTTGAATTTATATGTGGATTTGGGATTGATATATAACTTTTATTGAAATTGCTTTGGGTTCAAATGGGTTTTGGTTCATTTGAATATCTCAAGTCAAAGGGGTTATGTTATGTTTGACTTAGGATGATTTTGATTTGGCTTGATGATTATAAGTTTGATTTATATTTGGGATGGTGATTGAAGATATAATTGATTCATGAGAAAGTCAATTGAATTTGGTTTGAATTGAACGAAAATTTGGCTAAGTCCATGGGATTGACTTATATGGCTTAGGAAGAATTTTGATTTAAATTTTATTATGGTTTGGTTGATTGAGTATGATTGAGTTTGATTATAGATTTGATTGGGTTTGATTTATATTTAGGATGAGGATTGAAGATATAATTGACTCTGACAAAATCAATTAAATTTGGCTTAATTTGGATTAATATTGGGGTTTGATATGAATTAAATTTTGTGTCATTTAAGAAGGTGATCATAGGTTAGGTTTAAATCATGGGGTAGGTAGGTCATCCTAATCCCTAAGGCATAACTTAATCCCATGGTTCACCTAATTGCTAGAAGTGTCTTATGACTAAGGAAGTCTTAGTGTCTAGAGACTCTAATTCTAAGATGAGAAGATTGAGTCCTCACTCCAAAAGTGAGGTCAATAAGGACCCCAGAGGTGTGGTACCACAAGGCACACCACATATATGTTGGGAGATGATCAAGCACCTCCAAAAGATTATAAGTGCTAATAGAGACCATCTACACCTAAACCCAAGAGGTAGATAGAATCATAATCTTAATGCAGTGCAACTCACCTCATGCCTAGGGCATAAGTGAGCCAGGAGGATTTGATGGGAACTTCATGTCAAGGACATAAAGAGAAGTCTACTAGGGGATTACACATGCATTGGATATGACATATGTGGTGTTTATGCCAAGGGCATAGAAGAAGAAAATCCACTGAGATTGGGATTTAATTGAATTTTTTTGGTAGGCATTCACTGGGGATTGAGATTTGATTTATGAATGGGAGATCCACTGGGGATACGAGTTTAAATTTGATTTGATTTGGTTTATATTTAATTTGGGGGCATATTCATTGATGATATAAGCTTGAATTCGCTAGGAATCAAGATTGGGTTTAGTTTGTTTTAATTTATTATGGCTCCACTAGGGAGGTTGGTTTTGAATTTGATTTGTTTATATGATTTAGGGTCCACTGGGGAGAATGTTCTGATTTAACTCCACTAAGGAGAATCAGGTTGGGTTTAACATGGTTTGATTTAATCTATGGACCCTATCAGTGTGCGATGGATCCACTAAGAAAGAGCTATTGGGGCCTTGGCCTATATTAGATTTACAAATCCAATGGGGTAGTCTACTGGCTGTGGGGTAGGATTATCCAACCTAAAGGTTGCCTTTCAGTGTGCAATGGCTATTCTAGGTAGAAAGTGTAGCAGACTTACATCTTCCAAAGTGGAGAACAATCACTAGGGTGATATGTTGGTAACACAACAAATCAAACCTGACCTAGGGCGATTACTGAGTGAATGACGTTGGGGACTTATGTCAACTCAAGAGTAGTTCGAGTTAATTTTATCTTAATTTCATTTGATTTGATATGGTTTGTGTGAATCAAATTTAGTTTGATTTAATTCATGGACCCTATCGATATGCGATGGATCCATTAAGAAGGGGCTATATCGGCCTTGACCTATCTCAGATTTATAAATCCAAAGGGGTAGGCTACTAGCCACGGGGTAGAGCTAACCAACCTAAGGGTTGCCTTTCACTGTGCAACAGCTGTGCTAGGAAGAAAGCGTAGCATACTTATATCTTCCAAAGTGGGGAACAACCGTTAGGGAGATCTGTTGATAACACAACAAATCAAAATCGACCTACGGCGACTACTGAGTGAGTGTCACTAGGGACTTATGTCAACTTAAGAGTAGTCAACTAAAGATAGGATGCCTTTTTAGGAAAAGGTACTGCTGGGGGTGTCCTCTTGATCCACACATGAATATATATGTTATTTTTCATTTGTGTGGATCCTGTTGGTGTGTGAGGGACCACATTAAGAAGGGGCTATATCAGCCTTGACCTATCTCAGATTTACTAGACCAATGGAGATTCTACACATCCACAGTATGGATTCTCCAACCATAGGGGTGGTTACTAGGAAAGGAGAATTGTCCAATCATGTAGTAACCCGAGTAGTATCTAGATGGGGGCATTATCTTGATACAAATAGAGTTCCCACAAGGGAGGTGCTGCTAGGGGCATTATCTTGATCCTTGAAAAAGAAATCCTATAGGTGTACGGTGGCCAACTCAAGGAGAAAGTGTAGCAGACTTACATATGTCATGAGTAGTGTATCCACCTAGTGGGTCGCTGTCCACATAGCAAACACCAACCAACCTAAGGTGCTCGTCGATGTGCAACAATCAATCTGGAAAGAAAGCATGTAGACTTACAATTTTCTAAGTGGAACTGATCATCGGGATAGCCTGTCGTCGGCTAGACGGGGACAATCCGACCTAGGGCGACTACCAAGCGGGGAGTCCCACGAGGATGTCCGAACCTAGACTTGAAGTAGTCAGGAGGAAAGGAGCCACTAGGGGACTTACACTAAATCTCAAATATACTCGACCCAGTAAGTGTGTGATGGCTAGTTCAAGAAGAAAGCGTAGCAGACTTACATCATCTTAAATGAAGAGAACATGAAGTAGCTTATTGGCTGCGTAGTAAGGCCTACCAAACTAATAAGGTGCTCGTCAATGTGCAGTGGTCAAGTAAGGAAGGAAAGCATAGCAGACTTACATCCTCCAAAGCAAGAGGACCACTGGGGTGACACATTAGCTAAGTAGCGAATCACCTCGACCTAGAGTAACTGAGTGAGTGTCATTGGAGGCATTATCCCAACTCAGAGTAGCCCGGGACAAAAGATATGTGTTTATTTTATGTTTTATGTGTTTTATGAGAAGTTTATATTGGTGATGTGTTGATGAAGGATAGGATGTCGCTTAGGTTTCTTACACCTACACTAATCACATCATGGCGGATTTGTAGACAAAAATGCTTTTAACATGAAGAGATTGAATTGCAAATGAAATTTTCATTGATAATTATTCTCAAACATAAATTTATGGATAATATTTTTTTAGGTAGATCTTATTGATTGGAAGCATCAAGAACTCTCCTTTATTGTTTATAAGTTGATATGATCCTCCTTGGTAGGCTTTCTCTGTGGAAAAGAGTCTTCCCAAGTGGGTTCAAACTTACATCTCATCTTGCGACGGGCAATAATTGGTCTCCTTAGAACTAAAATAAGCACTCCTACTTGAAAAACTCTAGAACGGGCCAACCTGTTGTGAGCTTGAATTATTTTGGCTTTGTATAACTTGAGGTTTTGGCATGCCTATAAGCATCTCTCCTTCAAACCTTCGAGTTATTCTAACCGTAACATGGCATTCTGCTCTATTGTGATCTTACTACACACAACTATCCTTAGTGATGGGAGTTGGACTTCTAATGGTAGAACAGCCTTGGACCCATACATTAAGGAGAAAGTGATAGACTGAGTTGGAGTTCTGTAGGTGGTGTGGTAGGTACACAAAGCTTCAACTAACTGCTCATGCCACTGTCATTTGTTATCACAGAGCATCTTCCTGAGTATTTAGATGACAGTTTTATTGAAGGCTTCTATTAAGCCATTTACTCTCAGATAGTAGATGGTAGAGTATCTGAAATCTATGTTGTGTCTACAGGCAAAGTTATTAATCCTAGTTCTCATGAATACAGTACCATTATCGAATATAATTTAGTGAGGCACCCCAAACCTATATATGATGTGGTTCCTGAAGAATTAGAGCACATCCTGAGTTGTGACCTCTATGAGCAGAACCGTCTCTGCCCATTTGAAAAAGTAGTCGGTGGTAGCTAGGATAAACCGATGACCCTTAGAAGAAGAAGGATCAATTGGACCCACTATGTCAGTACCCCAACACTCAAATGGCAATGAGGCAAATGTTGGGTGGTTAATGTAGGACCACTCCATGTACTTGACATTGATGCCATCACCTAGCCACAATAATGCAATCTATGATCATCGATGACCAGTAGTATTTTAGTCTCGTGATCTTGGCTTTCATCTTCAGACCAGATTGATGAGCTCCACATAATCCTGAGTGCACCTTGGTCACAATCTTACCGACTTCATGCTTGTCTAAATAATGTAATCACATATGATCAAAGGACAGCCGGTATAAGACACCATCCACAAGAGCGTAAGTAAGTGCCCTTTGCTTCATCTGATGAGCTTGTGACTCATCTTGAGGTAGTTTGCCTTTATTTAAATAATCCATGAATGGTTGCCTCCAATCTAGCTCCTCATCCTTTTTGGCAATGGCAACCTCTCCTTTAAGAGAGTACTTTTTGATGAGTTTATTACTAATAAGGGATAAGAGTTGTCTATTTTGGACATTTATTGATATGGACACATCTTTTGCACATGCCAACTCCTTGGCAAGCTTGGCTAAAGCATCTACTATGGTGTTTTCTACTCGAGGAATCTTATAGATGATAACTTCTATGATTTGGGTCAACAACTCCATTGTATACTTATGATAGTTATAAGGACTAGGCTTTAGGACCTTGTAGGACCCAGCGATTTGGTTGACTAGTAATTAGGAATCCCCAAAAATATTGATATTCTAGATGCTTAGTGAGGTGGCTAACTCCAGATCGGCAATCAGAGCCTCATATTTGGCTTCATTGTTGATGCAAGGATGGGATAAATGATATGAGAACCTCATCATTCATGGTTCAGAGTTAGGAGAACTATTCCTACCCCTGCCTTTCCTAAAAGAGTAGATCATGTTTCTTCTCCTCTTTGAGAGGAAGCTGCACCATCAAAGTGCATCTCCCAATGGTGAATGCTGGTATCCCCTATGTTCATGATTTGTTCATCTGGAAGATCATCACTAAGCAGAGAATCAACAGAAAGTGAGTGTGCTGCTAAGAAATCCACAAGTGCTTATCCTTTCATTATATGGAGGGGTACGAAAGAAATGTCAAATTATGATAGAATCATAAACCAATGTGCCAACTGTCCGAATAGTATCGGCCGTGTCATGAGATACTATAGTGGATTAATCCTACAGATAAAGTTTACTTTATGAGAAAGCATGTAATGTCATAGCTTTTGTGATGCAAAGATTAAAGCTAGGCAATTATTCTCAATAGGTGGATAATTTGCCTCAGCTGGGATAAGACGAAGGATGAGATAATAGAGTGTATTTTCCTTCCCTTTGTCATTGGCTTGAGCCAATAAAGCACCAAGGGAATCATCTAATGCAGCAATGTAGAGTATCAAAAGATTGTTCAGGGTAGGGGCTATTAGAACTGGCAGTATCATCAAGTAACGCATGATGTATTCAAAGGCATGCTGGCACTCTTGAACTTGGCATCCTTTTGGATAAGTGATGAGAATGGCTGGCATCTTCCTAACAGGTTAGATATAAAGCATCTTAGATATGCCAACCGCCCATGGAATGACCTGAGTTGAGTGAAACTCTTAGGGGATGGCATTTCTAATATCGCTTTGATCTTCTTTGGATCAATTTCAATTATGTGATGTCGAACAAAAAACCCAAGGAATTTTCTTGAAGCTACTCTGAATGCACACTTCAAGGGGTTCATTTTAAGGTTAAATTATCTTAACCATTTAAAAACTACTCCCAAGTCAAAGATGTGGCCTTCCTTTTCTTTACTTTTGATCATGAGATCATAAACATAGCACTCAGCTTAATAATGAATGAGTTCATCGAATATTTGAGTCAATTCTCGTTGGTATGTAATGCTAGTATTTTTAAGGCCGAAAGGCATGACCTTATAGAAAAAGATTTTGATCAGGGTTCTAAAAATAGTGTTTATTTCATCTTCAAGGGCCATCTTTATTTAATTATATCTAGATGAGCCATCCATGATAGAGAAGACTGCATGAGATGAGGCAATGTCCACCATCGGTTCGGTATTGGTAATGAAAATTCATCTTTTGGACATGCCTTATTTAGATCCTAAAATTGATGCATATAATTTGGCCATTTTTTTCTTAATTGGGATGACAGCCCGGCTTGGGTATTTTTTCTTGGATGAAACTAGCATCGATCAATTTTTTAACTTCAAATGATCACTTATTGTTCTAATTGCATTCATCTAGAGCTTGCTTGATAGTTAGGCTCTTCTAGTTTATGGACCGCATTAGGAGCCAATAGCATCTCTTCATAAGTTTATGCAAAGTAGTCCATAAACTCAATGAGCCTAACTAAGTCATTGGTTTCTTCATTCAACAAGGTGATGTATGTGTCATGGATTTTCTTGATCCAGGTTTCTTTGAATTTGTTGATGGTCGACTTTATTTCTTCTTTGAATTCTGGTGGTGCATCTTTGACTTCAAAATCATCTAGATCATCTCAAGTTTCTAAGCACACCTCCTAATATGAGTTGATGTGGTTTGAAAAGAACCTGTAATATTCTAAATGATTGGTGCTGACTAAGCAATAATCATCATCATTGATTGGATCCACTATGTCGAATCCTAGTGCTTGTCTTGATTGAGAGTTCTTACATTTGTTGTTTCACATTTTTTTAAAGTACTCTAACCTATGTTTGGACCAAGTATGTGGGATTAACCCTTTCTTTGCTAAATTTAGAACACAAGGCCAATCAAAAAGTAATTTTATTAAATCTTTATATAAATCATCCTCAAGTTCTACATCAACTTCTTGACTTGAAGATGATGCTCCTATAAAGAACCTCTAAGTCTTCACATTTATGGATGACTTAGGGGCTTCCTTAACTACCAAACCCTCAACTTTTTATGAGGAAAGTGGGGTTAGAGCCAAGGTTCCCAATTGATGCATGATTATTTCATAAAAAGACTTGGATACACTTATGCTTTTCTTTAGAGGCTGATCTTCATCATTGTTCGGCTTATGTGTCACCTCTAAAGGAATGTGCTATTGAGAAGAGTTGGCTGGTGTGCTAATCATTTAAGACTCGTCCTCTAAACTAGATTCTATGTCTATATAAATACAAGGTGTACTCCTGGTGGTTGGGACATATCTTCTATTGGGTGGCCAATAAGGAGGTCTTCCACCCCTGATTCTATGGCGGCCTCTCCTCTCTGGTAGTGAGATCATCCTACCCACTTGTTCAAATGGAGTGGGATGGAATCTAATCTCCTACATCCTCCATTTCTTCTCCCTTTTATTTTTTTCTTCTCTTTTTCTATCTCTTTATCTCTTTCTTTTTATTTTCTTTCTTTTTGTCCCACATAGGGATTTTGACTGAGTTTGTGAGAAAAGATTTTTTTCATTTTAGGGGAGGTAGTAGGTTGCATCCTCATATATCCTGACCTCATAAACTGTAAATGGTTTGAGATCTCCTTTGACATAGTATTTGATTCCACCCCTCACAAACTTCATGCATTGATGTAGAGAGGATGGAACCATGTTGTTCTTGTGTCTCCACGGTCTCACAAGCAAGGCATTGAAAGATGTATTCAAGTCTATAATGTTAAACTTGGCTTTAGTCTTCTAACCATCTATCTCCAGTGGTAACACTATGGAGCCTAAGGCCCTCTCATATTGTTCATTGAATCCTCTCAACATCATCCTCTCCTTTTGGAGTTTAAAGATGTTGATCCTCATATAAGCAAGGGTTCTTAGACTCATAATGTTGACTGATGTACCCGTGTCAACCAGAACTCTAGATAGCATGTATCTGTGAACATCTATTATAATGTAAAGAGGACAGTTGTGCTCGATCATCCCTAGAAGTAAGTCTTCATCACTGAATGTGACTCTTAAGATGTCCTTCAAATGGTGTGCCTCCTCTCCATAAGCGGTCAGCTGAGCTAAGCATATCTCTAGATCAAGTAAGGCCTTGATTAGAGATCCCCTCATCTCTTTGAATAAGACAAGGGCATCATATATGCTTAACTTAGCTGGAAACTTTCTAAGATGAGCTAAGACATTTTAATCAACTTTGGCTTGGTTCTCCATAAGCATATCCATAGGTGGAGGATCCTGTGGAGGGGCTATCTATTCAATAGAACCAATGTCTTGTTTACCCTTATCTTGATGTGCTACCCTAGGAAGTAGAACTTTTCCACTACGCCGGTTGATTTAGTGACTTCTTGAAATATTGAGTTTGTGGAGAGTTCTACTTTCTCATCAGGTATACCTACAGCTTCTCCTATGGGATCTGCGAAGTCGGATGACTCCAAGTTAATCTCAAGAGGTGAACCCGATTAATTTAGAGAAGGAAAGTCAGACTCTGAATTATAAAGGAATGGATCAGAACTACTAAAGTTATTATTATTTGGACTAGAGAGCATAAGAATAAAAAAAGCATCAGTAGATAAGATGGCAGAATCAACCTTCTTGATTTCTTTAATTTGGGTGGAGGTACATGATAAAAATTAAGTAAAATAGTAAAGGATTCAATGCCTTATCCATAGATACGCTCCATGGAAAAGGTGCTCGTGGAGGAAGTGGAAACTATATGGAGGAGTCTAGACTTGAACGTGGTTCACTCTTGACTATCCCAGAGTGTGGTAAGCATCTACTGCTGTTAGGTTATCACCCTCCCTGAGTTTTCCTTTGCAATTAGCAAAGCTTCCTTAGTATTGGAGGTTTGAGTTGCTTCAGGCACCCACAAGGAAAGTTTCTTGATCTTAGAAATGATATTTTTAGAGGTACAAGATAAGGAGATATCCCAACCTTCTTTGATCTTAAGAGGATCGCAAGTATCCTCAAGGATTACTCTAACAGAACTGGATGGTTGTTCTAATAAGTATTCCTTAGGGATAACTATGGCCCCCGACTTGTAGTTACGCTCAAGCCAATCCTTAAAAGTGATAATCCTCTAACACATGGCCTAACATGGGTGGTAGGGGAAATAGCAAGGATCATCACTCTAACCACTTCCTCCGGCCTCTTAGGCTCTTGTAACTGAAAGTCAGGTTTCTTCAAGAGATTCTTGAAATTTTTCCTAACTACCTCCCTCTTGAAAGAATATGGCTTATTCAATCATGCAAGAATAGGTGGAAAAATAGTACTAGCAGATATGAATATCATTAGTAGCTTTGCGGTGGCCATTATGGCATCTGGTGGCTATGGCCAGGTGGTAGAAGAGGAGGTGGTAGAGGAGAGTGCCAAGCTCGTGTTCTCTCACAACAAACTCTCTTCTTCCCTCGTCCTAACATAATTGTCTGGTTTCTTCTCAACACCTTTCCTGATTGATTCGAGAAGGGAAATTGTTTGGCTTCCTCTTGAAGGCTAGCCACCTTGTTGAATAATTTCTTGAATATTTTGATGGTAAAGCCCTTAAGCATGAAGGCGATCGAGACATATATATTCTTAAGCAGAATCTCAATGGCATGCTATTCAGATAGTTGTAGTTTACATTTCATGCTCAGGTTACACCACCTGAGAATGAAATCAACATGGGACTCATTAGGTTTCTATTTTTCTACAATGAGGTCACCAATAGTCACTCTCTGCTGAGCTCCAGCAAATCTCTTGATGAAGAGATACTCAAACTTAGCAAAAGTCTTCACCTATTGACTTGCATTCAATTAAATAACCCGCTAAGTCAAAAAAGTATGAACAAGAGTTCATTGATGCCATCGATGTTGCAGTAACTAGCTCTAAAATGTGCAATATGCTACCATGGGTTCCCATTGCCAACAAAGATCTTGAAGAACGGTAGAACAAAATCCTTGGGGTATTGAACTACATCGAATTCTTTTGGGTATGGACTACCATTTGGAATGGATGAGCTCCCCCTGGCTTGCTCCAATGCCTCCTTCACCTATTATTCCACCATGTGCTTGATATCTTTCTCATGCACGAAGGCTATTTGTGACCTTCCTATGCAAACTACCAACATCATCATCCATGGGAGTGCACCTAGGATGGTCTAAGCTATGTACCAACTCTGGTCGATTGGCAATCATCGGAGAAGGCTGTGAGATTGGGATTGGGTTCTGCAATACTAAGACCACTGCCATCAACTCGTCTACCCTCTTCACCATCATGTCTATCTGGTCATCCTTCTGCTTGAGCTGGTGGAGAAGGTGCTGAGTTGAGTAAGAAGTGTCACCTTCCTCAATCATAGCACCTTCCAGCTATCGATCCCTTGCCAACAATGCACTTTAACAGTGTGTGGTCTTCTATGATGTCATCTATAGAACAATCATCTACACTCTCTTGGAATGTAGATTGGCGTGGCCAGATTGTGCTCTCATAGTATGTAATGGATGCTCTGTATTGGCAGAATGCACTTCCTAACTAGTTGTTGACCTCACTTTTGGAGTGAGCTCTCAACTTCCATATCATAGATCTAAGACTCTCATAAACACTAAGAGTTCCATAGTCTTAACACACTTCTAGTAATTAAGTGAACACTTAATCTAACCCTAGAGGCTTAGATGGTTTAGCCATAGGAATAGGGAAAGCTTTATAGAGTTAGGAAGCCCATCCAAGCACATGATCAACAATCATCCTTGTCAATTATCTTGAATTTCAAAAACCAAGTGACCAAACATAAATCAACACTTAGCCAAATAAAATTCAACGCCAAAATTCCCATAGGCCAAATTGATTAAGACCATTGATTCAAACCCATTCATAATCAATGATTGAACATGACACCAATTGAGCCAAACTAGCTCTTGCCATTTGATTTAAGTTGACCCAAATTGGCCTAAAAAGCTAAAATAGGTCAAATCACAATCCAACCCAAACTGATTGTAACCAATGACTCAAGTTCATTCCAAATCACTTATTGAACTTGACCAAATCCATGATTAAGCCCAAGTTGACCATTTGGTCAACTTGACTTAACAACCCAAATTGACCTAAAGGGTTAAATTAGCCAAAATCAAATTTCAAATTGAGCTAAACCAAAGCCTACAATCATTTTCAATTAGTCAATTTAAACTCCCCTAACCTTAATTTGGTCAAATTGGTCAAATTGGTCAACTTGACCCATTTGACCTATATCAAAGGAGCCATAATCAAATCCAAAGCAAATTGAGTCAAACCAATGACACCAATACACTCCAATTGGTCAAGTGAACTTGACCCAACCCTTAGTTTGACCTAATTTGACCAAGTGGTCAACTTGACCCAACCTAACCCAATTTTACCTAAATAAGTCAAATCAAGCCACATCAAATCAAATAAACTCCAAACCACTTGAAATTTGGGCTAACCCACTTTTGACCCATTCTAAATCTTCTTAAATCAAACCCATAGCCAAATGACCATTTTGTCCTTGGGTTTAGGGCATCCCATGGGATGCAACACATGTTCATTGGGTCATTTCTCCCCTTCACAAACCATATGTCCACTTAGGCACCTAGGACCATGGCTTGACCAAGGTGGATGGGTTCATGATCCATGGGAGGTGAAATCACCTCCCCATCCCCATTAAAATTTCCAAATAGTCATGGACACCCACTCCCTTGGAAACTACCACACCCTTACCCAACCAACTGGCACATCATGCACCCAAGGACCTCCATTAACCTCTGATGTGGCCGATTGATCAAGAAGAATCCAAATCAGCCATGGTCATCTGATCCATGGAATGAGGGGGTATACCCCCCTCATTCTCACTCAAACTCATAGACTCACACATGATTCAACCCTGTAGCTAAGGAGAGAGTTCCTAGAGCAATTTCCAAGCCTTCCCAAGCTCCCCAAAATTTCCATTCTCAATTTTAAACAAAATGAAAATAGGGGATGCCACCTTCTATTCTCATATGCTCAAATCTCCACCAAAGTGAAATTAACATTGCGCAGACCATCCTTGGAGCTAAACGAGTGAGAATGAATCCTTTCCCAAGCTTCTCGATGGCCAACAGGTAGAGTTCGATAAAGCTCAACCACCTATGCTTAGTGCTTCTGTCTTCTGAGCAAACTACACCAAATCAAGGCTCATGCAGCTCAACAGAGCTTCATTTCTACCAAACAAAGCTTTTTAAATTGTTAGAACCACCGGTCATAAGCTCCCATGAGGTATGCCATTGAAATTGATCCTTGAATGAAAATAGCTTGGTCTTTATGAAAGAAATTTTCATGTCATGCAATTTTCATCGTTGGATTTTATTGTTGTGCTTCCTAAAAGGGGAGATAATGAAATTACGGTTAGCTCACATGTGTGATAAAACCATAAAAGTAGTTAAGTGAGATTCCTTAAGCTTAATAAACTATTAATCATAAGCCAATGGCATTAGGCCCCTTTCATTTCTTAGGAGCATTACAAATTTACTTTCCATGTGGTTGCATATCATATTGGCACAATATTAATTAGTTAATTAACTTAAGGTAATGTATGTAGGGGTTAATTAATTAGCTTAATTCATACCCTAACCTAATTAAATCATAAAATCAACCTAATTACTTTTTCATTAAATCAAATTAACTCACACAAGGGGTAAGGGGATTAGGACTAGCAAACCTCTTTCACTTTCTTTAACTCAAATCAAACATAAAGATGAAATAACATTAAAGAACTTTGGTTTGTTTAAATAGTCTTATTTTGTATGATTGTCTTTAGAAATTAATTAGAATGAATAAGATCATGTGCTTATGTTCCTTTATTTCTTCCCAATTATGTTAAATGTTGCTTGCCATGTGTAATCATGCATTTATTTCCTTTAAAATCAGCTAAGTGAGATGGTTTCTTTTATGTCAAATTACTTGTGTTGATTTAAATTAAATAGGTGTGGTTATTATCACTATTAAATCAAATATTATTTTCAAAAGCCTATAAATAAATTATTATAAATGAAGTGATGTTAATTATAAATATCTATAAGTTTGCATATGTTGATAATATAAGATATGCAATATGATGTTCTCTTTCCTTATCTTACATGGATTCACTTAGGATTTACAAATGTATATTTCATTTAAAAGGAACATGACATTTGCCTAAATTTACTCCTATGCATCTCTACGTTAGGATTTAGTAAGAATTTCATATCACATATGTAAATCATATAATCAAATCAAATATGACTTCTTGCATGACTTCTTATTCTTGTAGTTCTTTTTTGTACATTCATATGTATCTAAGAGAAGTTGTATATTAGTTTGGACAATCCGGGGCTGCGAAGCTTTAAGTAGCCCTAAGTAGGTCTTGTACCTTACCCCCCTGGTGAAGAACAATAGCATCATACTCACTTAAAACTCTTATACATATGTATACATGATGTGGCCAACAAATAAGAATCATAAATGAAATACAACTTCTGCATGGGTTTTTCCTATCCTTATAGTTATTTGTACATCTATCTACATATATCTAAGAAAAGTGGTATATTAGTCTGGACACCCTAAGGCTATGAGGCTTTAAGTAGCCCTAAGAAGGCCTTGTACCTTACGCCCCTAGTGTAGAATAATGGCGATGTACTCACTTAAAACTTTATACATGTGAATGTGTATCTAGCTAATGGATAAAAAATCCCTCTTTTCTATTAAAAAGGCATGCATTCATAATTCAATCAAATGAAATATTTAAATTCCAAATACACTTCTTTGCATTCATTATTCAAGTATACTAAAATATGAATTGCATGTATAGATGCTTAGAATTTACTCATGTGTATGATAGACATGATGGAAAGAAACGAATGAATATGTGTTATGTGATAGTAATTCATCCTAATTAATCTTAAGATATCTTTCTTATTGAATAAGGTCATTTAGAGTGAACCTAAACTTAGGATTGATTAAAATATATAATAAGCCATTCAAGGAAATTGATTAATTCACTTACTTTAGAAGTGACTTAAAGGGGAAAAAGTTTCCTCTCTTCCTTCTCCTTATAACACTCAGTTATTAAGTGTAGACCATATGAAACAAAGGAAAACATTTAGTAAAATCTTCAAATCAATTAAATCACTTAAAGAGAAATCAACCCTTTATTAACTGAATCCCTCACACTTAGAGAATTATAACTCTAAAGCCTAGTTAGGACATACCACACAAGCTTTAATTCACACACATTAGACTAAGTCACCATTTCTAGCTTTATGTTAGGGTGGTGTATGGTTTGATGCATGCTTGTTTTGTGATGTATTATTGTAGACTAGATGTTAGGGTGTATGTACATAGTCTAGATGTTAGGCTGATATTAGCCTAATCATGTTTCCTATAGGGGGTTGTGCTTAAGGGGCTGCTAAATAAAAAATATAAATATTTTTACTGTGCAGGTTGCTTAGCCCCTAAGCATAATCCAAGTTAGGACAGGAGGGCTTGGTTACCCATGTGTGGGGTGCTGAGTCCAAATTATTCATATAATTGCTTGGGTTGTATGGTGTGTTTAGCTAATATTTATTTTGCAGGTATAGCTAAATTTACTTTTCTTTTAATGTAATTTTGCATTAGGATTAGGAGGAGTGTTATGGGATTAGGATGAGCATTGGTTATAAGACCAAGTCTTATGTTCCATGTGATGCCTTTAGAAAGCACATCAAATCAAGCCGAAAGAAATGGAGCAAATCAAATGAGAAATGGAAGATGAAGAAATGAAGAAGGAAGAATGAAGAATGAAGACCCCAATAACATTCATCATTTGTAATTGTAATTATTTTCTTGTAATTAGGGTCATATAAGGGTAGAGCCCAACTACCCGCATTTCTTTTTTAGGTTGTATGCAGACCGCATTTCTTTTTATTATGCAATAGCTTTATAAAATTGTTTAATGTTTTGTTTAGTGTATTAGAAAAAGCATATCATAGTTTATTTATGATTGGTGATTATTGTATGGCTGGATGCATTAGGCCTAAAATAAAATTATTTTTCTACCCCATAACTCATAACTAAACCTCTAAAATAATTCATAATCTCACATAAAATCCTAGGTATTAAATCTAGATAATAAAATATTTAGCAATCTCTTAGCTGGATGTTGTATGTTTAACAGCATGCACATCATCTTGTTTCACTCATGTTAATAGAGGGCTATCATCTTTGTCAGATAGAATGGGCTCAACCTTTGACACCTTATGATGGAAGAATATCTCCATCCCTTTTGATTTGGCCCATAACTAACTTCTCATGCATTTAGGCATACAAAATTCCATAGCTGTGTCAAAATAAGAGTCTAAATTAAATGAAATTTGATAAAATTTGCATTAGATTTAAGTCATTATTCATACCCCTCATGCTCTAGTCTCTTAGGGTGTGGGTTTAAGGACTTAATTTCTTTTCAAAATAATAACAACCTAGCCATCTCGCAAAAAGCATATCACTTGCTTACATGGATTTAATAAAGTTAGGCTACCACTCACAATAGGTTAGTGGGTGATTTAATCTCTCTTGTAGAAATAAACCATATATCCACTTTGGCCTTAGATTTAGGTCATGCTTTGGTCCTTGCCAAAGGTCTCTAGATTTAGGATCTGAGGTTATTATTTCCTTTTATGAGCTACAAGCATAAATCCTCACCTCATAGGCATTTCCACAATCTTATATTATGGAATTATAAGTCATAGATTTCTAATAAAACTTTAACTCAAATTAATAAATCTCCTCAACTTAAAATATATAAAGCCCAACCATAGTATAGATTGGAATACTCACTAGGCTTCCTAGTATCATGAGCATTCCCTACTCATCTCCTTTAATTTTGATAATAACTCTTCCCTTCTGATCAATCCCACTTGATTTTCTAAAACACAACCAATTTATTGATAGTCCTATCTTTAAATTCTTTGAGATAATCTACTTTAATCAGTATTCTTAAGATTCACTTTCCTTAAGATGTAATTAACTATGGAGGCTTGCCTCATAGAACTTAACAAACGATTTAAATAAACCACTTTACTTTTTCATCTAAAGTAGGAAAAATCTAGTATATTGAAGACCCATCATGCCTTAGGAGTACTTAATAGGTGATAAAGTCCATTGTAGGGTAGTGACTTCTATCTTTGGAGATAATATACTATTTCTCAAAGTAGTATCGATCACCTTAATAAGTACACCCTCAAATCTACATGGTGTCCCCTCATATATAAACACATAATGAATATCCGAAAATAAACACCACAGATTTTACTGGTGACTCCACTGGGGATGGTCCCTCTGTCTATCTCTAGTAGACAATTATTGTCTCCAAGCATTGATAATGGACTTGCATTTTTGTGTGAGTCCGAGACTATCTTTCTTCCTGTTGGCACTTAGCTTATTTCATTCTTAACAAAAGTTATCCAACATCCTTTAGGTTTTAGAACCTCACTCTGGGTAACTCTTCAAACCCATATTGGGTTCCCCAATAGGTGAAAACAATATTTATCAATGAAGGGAGAGATAATAAAAATCTGGAACCTCCTTACCACTAGCTTGGTGAGGTGAGGTTCATCATTAAATTTAAGAAAATAAATTCTTTCACAAAATGACACTTTCTAAAAGCACCTTTTTGAAAATAGCCACCTTCATTCAACATGCTCAAATTTGTTAAATGAAGATTCTACTTACAAATCATAACATAAAATTGAAACTCCACTCAACACATTTCACATATGCTAGAGTGGAAGTTTCTCTCTTTTCAAACATAAGAAATCGCATACATGGCATCTAAACATATCATTGAAATATATTTAACATACTTAAGATTTGTTAAATAAATTTCACCTCTTTTTTGGAATCTTATTTGACATGCCATATTTGTCAAACAAAGAGTTCCCCTCTCTTTCCAATAAGAATGGGAACACATCAAATACATTTGATTGCCACAAAACATGTCAAAGTTGTTAAGTGAGAATCTCATTTTCATGTGCATTTGATTCCCACTTAACATGTCAAGGTTGTTAAGTAAGAATCTTATTTTTATGTCACACTTGGTTTGCACCTAACATATCAGAATTGTTAAGTTAGGATCTTGTTTTCATGTCATATTTGATTACACTTCACATATCAAAGTTGTTAAGTGAGAATCTCACTTTGTTATACATTTGATTCCCACTTAACATATTAAAATTGTCAACTGAGAATCTCATTTTCATAACACATTTGACTTTCACTTAACATGTCAAACTTGTTAAGTAAGAGTCTCATTTTCATAAATCATACTTGATTCCACTTAACATATCAAATTTGTTAAGTGAGAATCTCATTTTCATGACATATTTGACTCCCCACTTAATACACCAAATTTCTTAAGTGAGGATCTCATTTTCATGTCACATTTGACCTCCACTTAACATATTAAATTTTTTAAGTGGGAGTCCCATTTTCAAAACATACATCAATCACATTTGACTTTCACTTAACATATAAAATTTGTTAAGTGAGAGTCTCATTTTCAATACACATTTGATCCCTACTTAACATACCAAATTTGTTAAGTAAGAATTCAATTTTTCAAATCAATCACACTTGGGCTTTCACTTAACATACCAAATTTGTTAGGTGGGAACCCCATTTTCAAAACATATATCAATCACATTTGGACTTTCACTTAACATACCAAATTTGTTAAGTGAGAATCCCATTTTCAAAGAAAAAATAAACAAAACACAAATCATATTACATTTGGACCTCCACTTAACATATCAATTTTGTTAAGTGGGAGTCCAATTTTTGAAACATATATCACATCACATGTGGGCATTAACATAGCATAACAAATTTGTTAAGTGAAAGTCCCATTTTCAAAGAAAAGCAAAACATATACCAATCACATTTGGCTTTCATTTAACATACCAAATTTATTAAGTGAAAGTCTCATCTTCAAACATAAATCAGACATGTGGCTTCTGACATATCAAATTTATCAAGAAGCCCCATTTTCAAATAAATAATTACACATCACAAGCAAAAACATTCAACAAAAAATTTTAAACACACAATCACATCCTCTTCTTAGCATACTCAAATTTGCTAAGTAAAAGTTCTTGCAAATCATCAATATTTTCAAACAAGATACACAAAATACAAATATCTCCAAGAAAATCCCACTCAAATTTACAAACCCCACTCAACCTACCTAAATTGTTTGAGTATGGGTTCCAAAATTAAAATTAAATGGCAAAGATTCTCCTCATCACATCAAAATCTCTCCACCGAACCCCACTTAACATATTTGAATTGTTGAGTGTGGGTTAAGGAATTCAAATTCTTATGATTCTCTTGGGATAAATATTAAAGCAGAAACCTAACTCAAGCTACATTTCAAAACATGCAGAGATACAGCTCAATCCAATCAAAGCAGTATTTATAGTCAGTACACATGGCTTCTCAGAAGTTCATTTTTACATTCCCCATTTTCAAATTCTTTGGATGAGATCATAACTTTGAGAGGGAAATCTTGGCGTGATCACCTGGTCAGGATGAGCGGGTAGCATTTGATCCTAATGAGGATGACCTTCTTGAGGATCGGCCAGAGTTCACATGGTCGACACTAGGAGCTCCCTTAAGAGAGATCAGCATAGTCAGGAAGGTGTTGTGGTTGAGGAAGATGATGCCATCCATTCAACTCAACACCTCCTCTTAAATAGGATGATCATCACGGATGGAGAAGACGATGGAAGACTTGTTAATAGCCCTCCATGTAATTCATAATCAGGCCTCAGTCCCATAGTATGTACTAATAGAGGTAGATCATCCTGACTTAGCACATGTCCTAAGGGTTTTGTGCCTCCTTCCTTCAAAATCTTTGATGGTAGTGATAACCCTTGCAAACACATTGCACACTTCAAGGCCAACTGTTACAGTATAGGAGGTAGTGATGCCATTCTCTTTAGATTATTTTTCAGCAGTTTAGCAAGTGTTGCATTTGATTAGTATGTCGACGCTTGTGATTAAGTACATTTTGAGTTGAGCACCTCTTCATCAAGAGGTTTGTTGGAGCTCAGCAAAGAGTTACTATAAGTGACCTCATTGCAATAAAATAAAATACAAATGAGTCTCTTATTGATTACATTATCAGGTGGCAAAACTTGAGTATGAAATGCGAACCACAGCCATTCGAATAGCACGCCATTGAGATTCTACTCCAAAATATCCATGACCTGGTTCCTTTCATGCTTAAGGGGTTCACAATAAAAACCTTTGAGAAACTAATCAACAAGGTTGT
This sequence comes from Cymbidium sinense, assembly GCA_021442155.1. Classification (NCBI taxonomy): domain Eukaryota; kingdom Viridiplantae; phylum Streptophyta; class Magnoliopsida; order Asparagales; family Orchidaceae; genus Cymbidium; species Cymbidium sinense. Next base: position 59,050,665 of record CM038231.1, read on the forward strand.
TAGCTTACAAGAGGAAGTCCAATAGCTGCTTTCCAAGATCAGTAAACCAAGCCAAACTTGATAGGGGTAGTCCGCACTTGATAAGAAGCGGCCGGTAGTTATCAAACAGGCCTCAAAACTCACTCACCTCCTTTACCACTACACCCTATCATCTCACCTCGGTTGCCCAGTGGCCTCCACCATGCCTCTCAGTATCCACATCATGGTATTCTCCACCATCGGTGCTACCATTTACCTACTCTTCGATAAATTAAATAAACCATAATCATTCAAGAGGAGGTCAGAAGATCCTTAAGAATCTCTTAAAAGCGATTTTCATTACGTCGGTTACGTATTGCTACTGGGCAAAGTCATGATCAAATTTCCCCACGCATGCTTGGGCCATGTCTTAGAAGATTACTTTACCTTTAAGGACTGGCTTGAGAATAGCAACAAATAGGGTTCCATTGTCATCCCTAAGGAATATATACTAGAACAACCCTCTAGTTCTATTAGGGTAATCCTTAGGGATACATGCGATCTTCTTAAGACAGAGGAAGGTTGGGATATCTCCCTATCCTGAACCTCCAAGAAAATCATCTCTAAGATTAGAAAGTTACCCTTGTAGGTGCCTGAAGTAGCTCAAATCTCCAACATCAAGGAATGTTTGCAAGTTGCCAAGGATAACTTGAAGGAGGTAAAAGCAACAATAATAGCAAGCTTCCACTTGCACGGGATAGCATTGCAAAACCCTGAGTCAGCACTCCTCCATTTATCTACCTCCACTAGCTCCTCTTTTGTCAGCAGGAGCATTGTATCAATGGACAAGGGCACTAAACCCCTTACCCCTCTTACTTTATTAGATTTCTATCATGTACCTCCACCTAAAAATAAATCAATGAAGAAAGATTTCACTTACATCTTGTCCACCGATACTCTAGATTTTATTCCTCTCAAAACTATCCAAGTCTAGAAATAATAATAATAACTCTAGTTCAATCATCCTCTTCTTCTAATTTAGAGATGGATTTTCCATTCTGAATCATTGGGTTCACCCATTGAGATTTGGAGTCATCCACTCGATGATCCCATAGGAGAAGTTAGGTGAACTTGATGAGGCGGTAGAAATTTCCACTAAAACCATCTCACAAAGTGAAGTCAACCTCAGTGGAAAAGTTCTACCTCCAGGGTAGGTACCTCAGATAAGGGTAAACAAGTCATTGGTTCAAGTGATCAAGAAGCCCCTCCACAAGATGCTCCACTATGGATATGCTTATGGAGGACCGCCCGAGTTGACTACAATTTTCTTGCTCACTAAGAAAGTTGCCTAAACTAAGCATATGATGCCCATGTCTTATCAAAGAGATGAGGGAGTCATTGATCAAAGCCCTTCTTGATTAGAAATATGCTTAGCTCGGTGTGACTATTGGAGGAGGCATGTTATTTAAGAGAAGCCCGTGGAGTTACATTCACCGATGAAGACCTTCTTTTGGGGACAATAGAGCACAACCGTCTCCTCTACATCACAGTGGATATGGGCAGATTTAGACTCTCCAGGGTGTTAGTTGATCCAGGTGCATCAGTGAACATTATGAGTCTAAAGACCCTTGCCTACTTGAGGATTGACATCTCTAAACTTGAGGGATGGGATGATGTTGAGAGGATTCAATGAGCAAGTGAGAGGCTTTAGGCTTCCATTGCCATTGGAGATAGATGATGGAAGAGAAGCCAAGTTCTACATAATCCATTTAGATACATCTTTCACTTTGCTCGATAGTCTTGGATACATGGAAATAACTGGTTCCATCCTCTTTAGTGCATCAAATTTGAAGATCAGTATTGTGTCAAAGGAGACTTGAAGCCATTCTCGTTAGAGAGGTTTAGATATATGAGGATGTGCTACTATCTTCCTCCAAATCAAAAGTCTATTCTCGTGAACTTGGTGAATGTTCAAAATAAAAAGAAAAAAAGAAAAGAAAAAAAGAAAAAAAAGAGAAAAAGAAAAGAAAAAAAGAAAGAAAATGAAAATAAAAGTGAATGAGAATGAAGGAAGAAGTAGAGCGGATATTGGATTCCACCAGTTTGTTCCTCCATATGAACACATGGGGGTAGGATGACTCGACCCCCCACTAGGTAGAGAAGAGGGTCTAGAGGCAGTTCTAGAGGTGGAAGACCTCTCCTTGTTGGCCGGAGTTATGTTCCGACTCATGGGAATACCCCTATCCACATAGACTTAGAATGATTGGAGGATGAGTCTCATGTGGTTAGCATGCAACCCCTCAAGGGTCCCTTTGGAGGTGACATTCAAGCAGTGATGAAGACCGCCTCCAAGTAAAGTATGAATGTATCAAATCACTATTATGTAGAATAGTCGAGACAGTTGGGAACCTTAGCTCTAACTTCACTTTTTAGTAGTTAAGGAGGCCCCCAAGTTATCCACAATTGTCAAGCTAAAGAGATTTTTGTTGGGAACATCATCCTTAAGTCAAGAAGCTGATGTAGAACTTGAGAATGATTCATATAAAGATTTAATATAATTGCCTTTTGATTGGTATTGTCCTTGTGTTCTTAACTTAATAAAGAAGGGATTAATCCCACATACTTGGTCTAAACATAGGTTAGATTACTTTGAAAGGTTATGGGACAACCAAAGCAGATATTCTTAATCAAGATCGGGACTAAGATTTGGCACAGTGGGTCCAGTCGATGATGACAACCATTGCCTAGTTATCACCACTCATTTGGGGTCTGATAGGTTCTTCTCAAATCATGCTAACTCTTATGAGGAGGTATGTTTAGAAAGTTTAGATGACCCAAATGAGCTTGAAGTCAAAGAGGCACCGCCGGAGTTCGAAGAAGAGATCAAATCAACTATTGATAAACTTAAAGAGATCAACTTAGGAATTGAAGACAATCCACATCCAACATACATCAACTCCTTGTTGAATGATGAAGAAACCAGTGACTTCGTTAGGCTATTAGCTGAGTTTAAGGACTATTTCACATGGAGTTATGAAGAAATCTCTAATTTATCTCCTTATGTAGCAGTCCACAAACTAGCAATAGAACCTAATGCTAACCCTATAAAGCAAGACCCTAGATGCATGTGATTAGACATTGAACACTAGGTTACTTCTAAAATCAAGAAATTGATCGATACTGGCTTCATCGGGGAAGAAAAATATCCCACCTAGCTGGCCAGTGTCATCCCAGTTAAAAAAAAAAGAACGGCCAAATTCATATGCGTCAATTTTAGAGATCTAAATAAGGCATGTCCTAAGGATGAATTTCCACTTCCTATACTAGAATTAATGGTGGACATCACCTCATCTCATGCAGTATTCTCCTTTATGAATGGGTCATATGGCTACAACCAAATCAAGATGGCCCCCGAGGATGAAAGAAACACTACTTTTGAACCCCGATTAGAATCTTTTGTGATAAGGTGCCTTTCGCCTTAAAATCTGTGTACATTAGCCACAGCGGATCTTCAACAAACTCACTCATCATTAAGTTGAATGCTATGTTAATGATCTAGTAACCAAAAGCAAAAAAAAAGGAAGACCATGTCTTTGACTTGAGGGTAGTTTTCAAACGGTTAAGATAATTTAACCTCAAAATGAATCTCCTAAAGTGTGCATTGGGTAGCTTGAAATTCTTGTTTATTGTCACAGGAATAGAGATCAATCCAGAGAAGATCAAGGCTATCTTAGAAATGTCACCATCTAAAAATTTAACTCAACTTAGATCATTCCTAGGGTGGTTGGCATATTTAAGATGCTTCATATCCAACCAACTAGGAAGAAGCCAACCATTCTCAGCACATGTCAAAAAGGATGTCAGTTCAAGTGGGATGACAAGTGCTAGTATGCTTTTAAAGATATCAACCACTACTTGATGATGTCATTAGTTTTAGTAGCCCCTATCCTGGGCAAGCCGTTGATCCTCTACACCACTGGATTAGATGCCTCCCTTGGCACTTTGTTGCCTCAAACCAATGAGAAAGGGAAAGAAAATTCTCTCTACTACCCCAATCGTCATCTAATTCATGTTGGGGCAAACTACCCACCTATTGAAAAGCACTGCCTAGCTTTATTCTTTGCATCCCAAAAGCTATGACACTACATGTTTTTTGATAAGGTGAATATGATCTCTAGGATCAATCCTAGAATATCTCAAGACATGGACCAATGTTATCGGATGGTTGAGTTGGTCCATGATTTTATCATAATTGACATCATATTCATACCCCGTGCGGTGAAAGGACAGCACTAATGATTTCTTAGCGCACACCACTTCTCGATTCCCCTTAGTGATGACCTCCCGATGAACAAATCATGAACTTAGGGGACACTAGCATTCACTTGGGAGATGTATTTTGATGATCTTCCTTTTAAAAGGAGAAGAACCATGATCTACTCTTCCAGAAAGGCGGGTAGAATAGTTCTCTAACTTAGACATGATGTGATGAGATTCTCATATCATATGTCCAAACCATGTACCAACAACAAAATTGAATATGAGGCTCTTGCCTAGTTATTGTTACTATGCATCCAGTATCAACATCTTTGAGATTCTCAGCTCATCATCAACCAAATTATTGGGTCCTACAAAGTTATAAAGCCTAAGCTCCATCATTACCACAAGTACACTATGGAGTTGTTGGCCCAAATCCTGAAGGTTACCATCTACAAGATTCCTCAGGAAGAACATAGCATGCATTAGCAAGCTTGAAGAGTTGGCATGTCAGAAGATGAGTCCATTCAATAAGGGTCCAAAATAGATAAGTTTTATCATTTATTGATGTTGAACTCATCGAGATTCTCTCTTGAAGGGAGGTTGCCATTGCCAAAAAAGGATGAGGTGTGTCGATTGAGGCAACCATTCATAGATTATTTAAATATAGGTAAACTACCTCAAGAGAAGTCACTAGCACATCGGTGAAGCGAGAGCCCTTTCTATGCTCTCATGGCACCTTTACCGGTGGTCTTTTTGATCATATGTGGTTATGTTGTTAGACAAATGAATCTCGTAGATCGTGATACACTCAGTTTATATAGCGCATCAATCCGGTCCAAAGATGAAAGCCAAGATCAAGAGACTAGGATACTACTGGCCTTCAATGATCACAGACTACATGGATGTAGCTAGGAGATGCCACCAATGTCAAGTATACGTGTGGTCCTACATCAACCACCCAATATTCTACATCCTACATTGGCCTCATGGCCATTTGAGTGTTGGGGTACCGACATAGTGGGTCCGATCGATCCTCCTTCTTCCAAGGGTCACTGGTTCATTCTAACTGCCATCGACTACTTTTCCAAGTGGGCATAGGTAATCCCACTTAGAGAGGTCACAGCTCAGCATGTGCTCCAATTTTTTTTAGGAACCATATCGTATATAGTTTGAGGTGCCTCGATGAATTATATCGATAATGGCATTCAAGAGCATTAAAATTAAGCTTTGCCTAGAGACACATCATTGATTGGAGATACTCTACCATCTACTACCCAAAGGCAAATGGTCTAGCAGAAGCATTCAACAAAACTCTCATTCAAATATTAAATAAGACACTCAATGATAATAAGAGATAGTGGCATGAGCAGTTAGTTGAAACCTTGTGGGCTTACCACACTACATACAGAACTCCAACTCAATCCACCCATTTCTCCTTAGTGTATGGGTCCAAAGCCATTCTACCATTAGAAGTCCAACTCCCATCATTAAGGATAGCTGTGGGTAGTAAAATCTCAATAGAGCAGAAAGCAAAGCTGTAGTTGGAAGAGCTCGAAGGTTTGGAGGAGGAGCCTGCATGCGAACCTCGAGGTTGTTAAAGCCAAAATGATTCAAGCTCTCATAACAAGTTGGTCCATCCTAGAGCTTTTCAAGTAGGAGAGCTTGTTTTAGTTCTAAGGAGAATTGTTGCTCATCAAAATGGGAGGCAAGTTTGAACCCACTTGGGAAGGCCCTTTTCCATAGAAGGCCTACCAAGGAGGATCTTATCAACTTATAAATTATAAGGGAGCGATACTCCAATCAATGGGTTCTACTTAAAGAAATACTATCCATAAATCTTATTTGAAAATAATCATCAATAAAACTTCTTTTATATCAAATTCCATCTCTCATGTGTTAGAAATATCTTTTCATGAATCTGACATGTTTAGGGTGTAAGAGAACGACATCATATCCCTCCACAACACAAACACAAACTACAAATGATCCTCGGTGATACTAAGTTGGTGTAAGAGAATCAAGAGACATCCTATTTAGTACTAAGTTATGTGTAAGAGAACCCAACATCCTTTCTTGGTGGAGTCACAATTAACCTGACCATTCATCCATTCTTTTATATGTTTAGGGTAGCTGTAAGAGAACCCAAGAAGTATCATATTCCCTCTATCATAATACATATGAATACATATCTTTTATTTCGAGCTATTTTAAAGTGGGAGAAAGCCCCCTATGGCACTCACTCATTAGTTGCTCTAGGTCAAGCTGATATGCTACCTTGTTAATGTGTCACCCTAGTGGTCACTTGTCTGGTAGATGTGAGTCCCTATGCTTTCTTCTTGACTTGAACATTACAAACTAATGAGCACCTTATCAGTTTGGTAGGCCTTACTGTGTAGCCAATAAGTGACCCCATGTTGACTTCGTTAAAGAAGATGAAAGCCTACACACATTCTTCTTGAACTAGCCATTATGCACTAACTAGGTCGAGTATATTTGAGGTTTAGGATAAGTGCCCGAGTGGCTACTTTCCTCCTGACTACTTCAAGCTTGGGTTTAGTCCTTACACAGACTCCACAGTAGTCACCTAGGTCGGATAGCTCTGTCGAGAAGAGGATCAGTGATTTCTTAGAGATATAAGCCTACACACCTTCTTTCTAGGCTGATTATCATAAACTGATGGGCACCTTAGGTTGGTTGGTTATCATCATCTTGTGGTGACCCACCAGTGGATACACCACTCTTGGCGGTGAGTCTCATAGCTTTCTCCTTGAGTTGGCCACTGAATACCTATAGGCTTTCTTTTATAGGGTTCTGGATATTTCTCCTAGCAAAACCTCCCATGTGGGCACTCTATTTGGATCATGTCAATGACCCATAGACACTACCCATTACTCTTGGGTGATAGTTCCCCTTTCTAGTAGCCACCCCTATGGTTGGAGAATTTATCTTGAGGATATGCAAATTCTCCCTTGGTCCAGTAAGTATGAGATAGGACTAGGGTGATTGTGGGTTAATAAATCTCTATTAGGGACTCATCTTTCAAATCTATGGAGAAAAGAAAGAAGAGAACTTATAAAGATCACAAGTCCTTAAACTAAGCTTCTAAAGAGGTAAGGAAGGATCCTTTTAAAACTCTCAATTAAGGTAAATGATCATTGTATATGATTTCAATGAAGGACTATCACGATTACATGTTTGAAGATCAAATGATTGATCAAAAGGGGAGTTATTATGCCAAAATGAGAATAAGTAGAGATGCTCTGATGAAACTTGACATCTCAATTATCAATGGACTTTACATTTTAGAAATTTATTTAGTTTATTTCAATTGTATTTTTCATTAGAATTTTGGACTTAAGATTCCTTAACACAAGATTAAGGAAATGCTAAGAGGTGAGGAATTATGCTTATGAACAAGGGGAGAAGAAACCTCAAAACCTAAATTTAGGGAGCTTCGGCTAGGCCCGAAAGCACAACCTAAATCTAAGTTAAAATGGGAAATTGGTTTGCCTCCATAAGAGAGGAAAAACCACCTGATAGCTTGACCTCACGGGGTGGTAACTAACTCCTCCTATAATTTTAAATACATGTAGGTCTTTATGCTTATGCAAGATAGCTAACTATTTTTTATTTAGAAAGATACTAAGTAAACTCACTCTAAAGAGACTAGATCATGTAAAGGGCATGCTTCAAATAACCTAAATCTAATGCATTTCAAATTTATTTTATTATCATTTTGGACAATCATTTTGACTTAGATAGCTTTATGATGCACGAGAAAGTAGATTATTGGCCAAAATCAGTGAGAAGTTTAGGAGGTGAGTTTCCCCCACGGCTCTCAAAGGTCAAGCCTAGTTCTCTGGCAAAGATGGAATCCCTCCAATCAAGAGTGAAATAAGATGCATTTGTGCATGATATTATAAAGAAATTGCTCATCCAACTAAGGGGTTGCTAATTCCTTTATCTTGATTTGAATCCTAAGCTTTAGGTGAGGTTATGAGTTCTTTAATTTTATTTTGAATTATTAAGTTGGGTAAAAGATTTATTTTTTTCCTAAAGAGCCTAATCCACATCCAAGCCATACATAAAGCAAGGAAGAAACTAGGAAAATCATGTCACTTAATGCAAAATTAAAACATCAATCAATTTATAAAACTAGCAAAAAAAAGAATAAAAGGATTGTGGTGGGCACCACCACACAAAAATATCAAATGTGGGTAGCCAAACTCAACCCTTATACAACTCGGATTACAAATGAATATTACAATTAAGCAAAGGAATTCATTATTATGGGGGTCTTCAAGCTTTATTCTTCTTCCTTCTTTCTTCTTTCTTTTTTTTCTTCTTTCTTTCTTTCTTCTTTTGATCTTCCTTTGGATGGTTGAATAGTAGATGCTCCAAGGCTTCACATGGTACATAAGATGGAATCTTATGACCAATGTTCATCTAATCCCCATAACAAATCATTCCAAAATCTAAATATTGCCTTTACATGAAAGGAAAAGCATAAAATAACTAACACCTACAAAATAAGGTTAGTCAAATCACACCACACAAATCAAAACATATATATTATACTTATCACCCACACATGGGGACTAAGTCCACCTAACTATGATTATGCAGGCATAAGCACTTTAAGCATTTATATTTTATTTATGATGTGCCCTTTAGCACAATCCCTACAAAAGAATAGTTAGACTAAGTATACCATTAATTCCTGAGCATACACCCTAACATCCATCTAAAACATTCATCATAAAATAAACAAAAAATCAAATGCACCAAAACCTAAGATAGAAGTAGTAGTCTAATATTGTGCTTTGAAGGTTTTGTGGTATGCTTAGCTTTAGGTTCAAATTTTCTAAGTGTGAAGGACATGTTCAACTTAGGAGGGTTTCATTTAAGTTGTTTAGTGAATTTGGATTTTTTTATTTCATGTTTTAATTTGATTTAAGTGAAACTATAATTAATTACTAAGTTATGAAGAGGGAAAGAGAACTTCTTTCCTTCCCTAATCCTTAAGTATTTCTAAAGTAAGTTCATCTTTTATTTAAGTGAATGTTTGATTACATCTTTAATCAATCTAAGTTTAGATCAACTCTAAACAAACCAAATTCAAAGGAAAGGCATTTTAAGATTAAGAAAAATGAATCAAAATTTACATAACACACATTACTTCATTTCTTTCCCAACACATATAACATGCATATGGATGGACCCTAAGCATATCTATACATGCAAATAAGAATAGCTAACACACTTTATGATGCATGCTAAGTAATCCATTTAAGAAAATTTAGAAGATTTAGATGCATGATTTTTCTTAAGTAGAAAAGTTTTCCTTATCCAAAATTTTACATACATGTATGAAAGTAAGAAAGGCATAAATTAGTGCCATTGTTAAAGAGGTGTAAGGTACAAGACCTACTTAGGGCTACTTAAACTCTCCAACCTGGGTTGTCCGGTAATATACCACTTTCCTTAAGTACAAAAAGCATATAAAAAGAAATAAAGTGGAAAGGAAAAAATATTATTTAATAGTTTCATTTTGTTTATGCAATTTATTTACAAGTATAGGCTATCCTTCTTAGATGAGCATAGGGATGAATAGGTATAGAATTAAGTAAGTGTTGGGTTCTTTTCAAATGAACCCAACATCTTATAACCATATTCAAAACTATACTAACATAAGGAACATTACTTTATAATCTATCATAGGCAAGTTTATAATTAAATATGAATAGCACACTTTCAGATTTAATATTTTATTTATAAGTTTTTAAAATATTTTGGATTTAGTAGTGATAATAGCCACTCATAGTTTACTTTTAGCCAACACATGCACATTTGACATAAAGTAAACAATTTTTATTTTTGAAATTTGAAACATGAAATTATGAATGCATGAATCACATAGCATACAACTTAACATGTTTGGAAAGATTTAAAGCAATTAAAACATGTAAACAAACTCACTTTACTTAAATCCTAAAGACATTCTTAAATAATAAGAAAATTTTGAATAAATCAAAGAGAATTTCAAAATAATTTTTTTTGATTTGAAGTTTGATTTAATTTTGAAAAGGTGAGATGAGTTTGCTATTCTTAACCCATTTCCAAATGAGTTTTGTATTTTTGTTTAATTTTTAGATAATTAAATCCACTTTTAAGTGTTGATTAGGTTAAGGTATGCATTAAGTGGCTTAATTAACCCTTACACCACCTTCAAAATTAACTAAGTAATTATGAGCCAATGAGATGACATAAAACCCACAAGGTATTTAAATTTGCAATGCACCTAGTAATGAAAAGGCCTAATGCAATTTGGCTCACAATTAAAAGTTAATTAAACTAAGGGTTTAAAGTACTTTTAAAACACCCTTTCATACTTATGAAAGGGGTTTTAATTTCTTAATTAGACTTAGGCTATTGACACTAAGAATCTACCCAAAAGATTAATTAAGTTCTAAACTTTAGAATTTTTGAAAATAGTTTAAAGGGATAATTAATGAATTAACCCTTAATTAAAAGGGGATTAAGGAAAGGGGTTTAGAATAACTTAGGAAATACCCCAAAATTATTCTATAAAACCCTACTCTGATCTTAATCCAACTTAATCATAGGGAAAATACACTAATCACACCTTAATTACTCTTAATTACATGAAGGGGGTAATTAGGAAATGAGCTAGCAATTTCCCCAATTAAGGCCTCAATAAATCTCAAGAAAATTAAGGGAGGCAGAGGTCATCCCCTAAAATGAACCCTAGAAGTTTGAGATTAATTGGTGACTTAATTATGGAACAATTAACTAATTAACATTCCCAAAGAAACCCAAATTCAGAGAAAAAGGGAATTCAAAATACATTCAAAACATTTTTTAAAAATTCTAGATAAAATTATCTATCCATAGCATTTTCCTTATATTTTTCTTTTTCTTAGAGTTATGATTTTTTTTAGGTTTTAATTAATAAGAATTATAAATAATCCCTAACTAATCCTCTAATCACTTGCGGCGTGGCGTGATGGTTGCACACTTTACATCATCGTGAGACCCTTACTTAAGTTATCAAATCATGGTGGCATGACACGCTTTTATCCTTAATATCATCAAGATCTGGATGAGGATACACGCTAGATAAGGATATATAAATGTGCCTAATAATCTCTATCTTTCATCTAAAATGCGCAGATGGATGGCTAAGATGGGCTGAGTTCATCCTTGAGGATGAATGTGAACCGTTCACAATCCAAGGGGAGATCCAAGCCCGATCTTACATAGATTCATTCAAGAATGTAACCCACACCATCTAAAGGACCAGAGCGGCCAATCCAATGATGGATTTCATATGCAATGGAAATTTCTTTCACAAAGGACCAACACCTCTTAGCCTAAGTGGTGAAAAATCACAACCTCATGAGGTGATCACTTATGATAGGTAGCTTTAGTGGAGATGAAGCCCTGTTGAAGTTCCTAGGTCTTGAGGTTGAGTGGATGAAAGGGTGGACTAATTCCACTTGATCTCCCTTGTGACTTTGATTAAATTGAGTTCTTCATTACTGTGGGAACTCAATTGGATGCTTGGGCAGGCTCGGCTTAGCTCCTAGACCAAGTGTGCAAGAGGAATTTAAGTGGTATCAAGTATACAAGAAGTTGAGAATTTAATGAACCTCCCCTATTTTGCGCTGTGAAAAACCAAAGAATGGAAGATTCAAATCCTCTTTGGGGGCCTTAGAAAAGCTCTCTGATGTTTGCTAACTCTCTCTAGGCTCCAATTGATCAAGTGGCAATGAAAATTTTAGTGGATTAAGAGTATATCTCCCTATGGCAATCGGATGGCGGTGCATATATTTTGATCCAATTGACACCATGGGATGGGTTGTTTGGGTTGTTAGATCAATGCACATGGTTAGTTTGGCCAGATAAGTGGAATACTAACTCCCATGTCATCCAATTGAGCTTTGGGAGGGAGTTTAAAAATTAAATTTCAAGGCTATGGGTCTGGTTTGGTCCATGGGCGAAATGGGTTGACCCAAACCCATTGGGTTGGGTGTAGCACTCATCACTAAGTCCCCTTGAGCTTTAGAGCCTCAAGTGATTGTGATGAGTGTATGACCAAATACCATGGCTAGGCCAAAACTTGTTCTATGGCCTAAGGTTATAATGGTCATTTTCAATTTGGGTATGTTTGGTATGTTGAGAAAATAGGTTGGGCCAAATTTCAATGGATTTGGAATCCATTTGATAGGGTTTGGCTCATGTTGACCCATTTAGGTTAAAATGGGTCAACTTGGGTCAAGTTGACCAATAGGTCAAATTGGGTCAAACCAAAGGTTGGGTCAAGTTCATTTGACCATTTGAAATGTTTTGGTGCCTTCGGTTTGGTTCAATTTGGATTAGATTTGGTTTTGGCTCATATGACTCATTTAGGTCAGATGGGTCAAGTTGAGCCATTTGACCCATTTGACCTATTTGAGGTAGGTTAAGGGTATGTTTATGTTTGGTTAGTCATATGAAGGAGATTGGTATCTTTGTTTCCAATCAATTTGGGTTAAGTTCATTTTTGGCTCAACATGACCCCTTTAGGTCATGTTGGGTCTAAGGTCAATTGGGCTAGGTTGGGTCTAGTTGGCAATTGAGGCTTTGGTCAAGTTCCACAAGTGATTTGGAATGGACTTGACCCATTGGTTTCAATCAATTTGGCTTAGATCAAGTTTTGACACATTTTGGCCCTTTAGGTCAAAAAATGGGTTAACAGGTCAAGTGGGCCAAATGGGTTAGGTTCTCAAATGTTGGCTTGGTGAAGTTCAAACATAGGTCATGAGTGAACTTAGATCAAAGGTTTCAATCAATTTGGCCTATGGATTTGCTATGTTAGGTTTTATTTTAGGTTAAAGTGTTGACTTGGTATAGGTTTGACTTGTTTGACCAATTTGATTGATTGATCATCCCATGATGATTGTTGATCATGATGAGGCAGTATGAGTTTGGTTCAATCCAATTTGGTTAGGATCAAAAGTTGGCTCATAAGGGTACTTTAGGTCACTTTAGGTCAAGTGAGCCTAAGTGGGTCAAATGGCTTGGTCAAAGCTTGATTTGAAGTTGATTGATCTTGTATATGGACTTATGATTGAAATATAAATCCATTTACAAGTGATTTGAAGTCAAATGATTTGATCCATTTGAAATTTCATATTCAAAGGAAGAATATGAAGTCAAGTTTGATTTTGATTTAGGTTTTGATTGAGTGATTGAAGTTTCGATTTATATATGATTTCATGATTATATTATTGATTGAACCATAAGAGAAAATCAAAAGTTTGGCTCGATTTGAATTGATTTTGGCTTGAAAGGCTTAGATTTGATTTTGAGTTGATTTGAGTTTGATTTTTGGAGATGGTTTGGATTGTTTGAGTTTATATTTCATTTATATATGTGAATATAAATGAGAATACAAATTTATCATCAGAAAATTCCAAGAATTTGAAAGAGTTTACTCATGATTTAGGGTTAAATCCATTAAATGGAATTTAAAGGATTTAAAGGAATTTTTAATTTTAATTTTAATTTTTGAGTTGGATTTGATTGATTTATATTTATATTTCATTTTTATATGAGAATATAAATGAGAATACAAATAAGTTTTGAGAAATCCCATGAGTTTGAAAAGGTTTGATCAAAGTTTAGGTCAAATCCATTAATGAAAAATTAAGAGATTTAAGGGAATTTCAAGTATTTTAAATTTGGAATTTAATTTTTGCCTTTGATTGGATTGATTTATATTTATATTTTATTTATATGTGAGAAGACAAATGAGGATATAAATAAGTTATGAGAAAATCCCATGGATTTGAATAGGTTTGATCAAGATTTGGAGTTGATTTTGGCTAAGTCTTTTAATGTAAAATTAAAGGGACTTAAGAAAATTTCATGAATTCATTTTGAATTTTGAATTTGATTTGATGGGTTTGAATTCATATTTCATTTATTAATGTGAATATAAATGAGAATATAAATTGTTCATGAGAAAATCTCAAAGGTTTGAATAGGTTTGAATCACAATTTTGGCTAAGTCCTTAAGAAAGGGTTAAGACTTTAGGAAATTTTGACTTAGGAATTTTTGATGGATTTTGATCATGGGTTTCAATCATGGATTCAATCAGGATCTCAATGTGGATTGAAACTGATTTGAGTTTGAGAAAATCAAATAATGATTTAGGATTTGACTTGAAGAAAGAGAGAATGGTTTACTGACAATTTTCCTAACACCTAAGGCATGACTTATCCCTATGGCTTCTAAGTCTTAGGGCTATACCACTTCACTAGATGTGTCTTAAGACTAAGCTCTTAAAGTCTAAGAGAGTCTTATGTCATGGAGTGTTGAGAACTCATTCTAAAATGAGGTCAAAGTGATAGTTCCTTGTGTGGTCCCACGAATAGAGGTCCATGCAACATAAAATAACAAAATATATCTTCTCTTATGGATTAGGAATTCAAGCCAATGGCCCCTTTCCAAGAAGGTGTCCTATCTTTCAAAAAACTCCATAGGAATTGGACTTCTTTGACTTGAGATAAGTCCCTGGTTGACACTCTCTTTGTTGCCCAGGTTGGGTTCAACTTGTTGTGCCATGACTCACCATGGTCATCTTTACTTTTAGATATAATCATTATGCATTCTTTCATGACCATTCTCCTTAGGTTGGGTTCGATTTATTGTGCAAGCAACCAATCGCCCTAGTGGTTCCTTGTGTAGGAGAATGTGAGTTCCCATGCTTTCTTCCTAACTTAACCATTACACACCAAAAGGCACCCCCTAAGTTGGTTAGCTCTACCTAAGGTGGTATCTCTTTGGATTTATCTAGAGGTACGATTAGCTTCTCTGGATCCATTACCATAGGATCCATCAAATTAAAACAAATAATTCAATCAAATGATATTATCACTATCGGATTTAAGTTCCCAGATCATTCTTTCAATAGTCTGGGTTTGATTTGTTGCATCAACAAATCACAGATTATCCCTTGCTGGAGATGTAAGCCTACTATCCTTTCTCCCAAGCGCCATTGTACCAAAAAAAGGCCCTTTGGTTGGTTGCTCTAACCATGACGGTAGACTATCACTTTGGTTGTAAATACAAGAAGGTCATTTAGCTCCTTCTTAGTGGATCCATCATACATAGGTCCATTTCATCAAATCCACCATCCTCCCTCCAGTGGAGTCCAAATTAAATCTATCTTATCCCTAGTGGATCCAAGCTCGTATCTCCAGCAGATGTGTGCTCAAAACCAAATCATATCCTCTCCCTAGTGGAGCACCAAATCATAAATCAACAAATCAAATCAAAATATCATCCCCAATGGATTCCCCATCAACAAATCAAATAAAATTTCTCCCCGGCGAAGCACAAATCAAATTAAACCTTTATCCCTAGTGGATAACTTGAACCTGCTTCCCTAATGGAAGGTTCATGCACTCATCCCCAGCGGATCTTTTCTCCTTAAATCATATCAAACCAATTCAAACTCTTATCCTTTATCTCCAGTGGATAATTTGAACCTGTTTCCCTAGTGGAAGGTTCACATACTTGATCTCTCAGAAGATCATTTCTTTCTCTCTTATGCCCTTGGCATAAGTTGAGTTGCGTGGCATTAAGATCTTGATTCTGTCTACACCTCGGGTTTAGGGATAGATCATTTCTGTTAGTGTTTGTGATCCTTCAAATATTGTTGATCATCTCGGTCAACACCAATACGTGTGGTGTGCCTTCTCAGTCACACCACACCTATTGGGCGCTCTTTGTTAACCTCACTTTTGGAGTTAGCTCTCAACTTCCATATCATAGATCTAGGACTCTCATAGACACTAAGAGTTCCTTAGTCTTAAGACACGTTAAGTGATTAGGTGAACACTTAACCTAACCCTAGAGACTTAGATGGTTTAGCCATAGGAATAGGGTATGCCTTTGGGATTTAAGAAGACTTGCCTACCCTATAGCATTGAACCCAATCCTTTCTTCCTTCTTTCAAACCAAACCTCAAATTCAAATTCAAATTCCAATTCCAAAACATAAATCAATTCCAAATCAAATGATTGAAACCCATGATTGAATTCAAATTCTAAAATTTTTTCTAAGCCCTTTGATTTCATCTTATGGACTTAGCCTTAACCAAATTCAAATCACTCCAAACCTAAGTGATTTTCTCATGAATCATTTATATCTTCATTTATATTTTTGAATATAAATGGAGTATAAATTCAAATAACCTAAACTAAATCCAAAATCAAACCAAAATCCAATTATATATTTTTAAGCCAAGTTTTTGAACTTGGTCAAATCCCATACAAACCAAATCAAAACCCATGGATTTCTTCATGATTCAATCAGTCCTTCAATCATTGTCACAAATATAATCACAAATTATAATTCTCAAACCAAATCCAAGCTAACCTAAATCAACCAAGTTAGCCTTTGTGACTTGAAATTTTCATGTGAACCAAAACCCATATAGATCCAAATCATTTGCAATTGGATTTATACTTCCATCTCAAACCTATTTACCAATATAGCTAAACTTAAATCAAGCCATGATCAAGCCAATTAACCCATTTAAATCCACTTGACCCAAAGTGATCTAAAATACCTTTTTGAGCCAAATTCGAATTCAACCCAAATTGGATTGAACAAAGCTAATCCAAATCTCACAACATGATCAACAATCATCCTAGGTTAATCAATTATCTTGAATTGGGTCAAACCAAGTCAACCTAGCCTTTTGGCCAAGTCAACACTTAGCCCAAATGAAACCCAAACTGGCCAAAATCCATCATAGGATAAATTAACTAAGATCATTGATTCAAACTCATTCATAATCAATGATTGAACATGACCAAGCTCCCAATTGAGCCAAACCAAGCCTAATTGGCCAATTGAGCTAAGTTGACCCAAATTGGCCTAAAAAGCCAAAATAGGTCAAATCACAATACAACCCAAATTGATTGTAACCAATGGCTCAAGTTCAGTCCAAAACACTTATTGAACTTGACCAAAGCCATGATTGAGCCCAAGTTGACCAATTGGTCAACCTGACCTAACTTAGCCCAAATTGACCTAATGGGTCAAATTAGCCAAAATCTAAATTAATTTCAAATTGAGCCAAACCAAAGCCTACAATCATTTTCAAGTAGCCAATTGAACATGACTCAATACCTAACTTAACCCAATTTGGTCAAATTGGTCAAATTGGTCAACTTGACCCATTTGACCTATTTGATCCCAAATGAGCCATAATCAAATCCAAAGCAAATTGAATCAAACTAATGGCACCAATACACTCCAATAGGTCATGTGAACTTGACATAATCCTTGGTTTAATTCAATTTGACCAATTGGTTAACTTGACCCAACCTAACCCAATTTGACCTAAATAGGTCAAATCAAGCCAAATCAAATCAAATAAACTCCAAATCACTTGAAATTTGGGCTAACCTACTTTTGACCCATCCAAAATCTGCCCAAGTCAAACCCATAGCCAAATGACCATTTTTCCCTTGGGTTTAGGGCATCCCATTAGATGAAACACATGCTCATTAGGTCATTTTATTCCCCTAGACACTTGGCACCCAACCATGTCCACAGCACCTGGACCATGGTGACCAAGGTGGTTGCCATGATCCATGGGAGGTAAATCTCCCCATCCCATTGTTCAAACAACCATAGGACAACTACTTCCTTGGCGACCACACCCAACAAGAGCCAATCTGTACCCAGACCTCCTTAACCTTTGATGTGGCATTGATTGAAGAATCCAAATCATCCATGGTCATCAATCCAAAATGAGTGGGTATTCATCACTCAAACTCATAGACTCACCTCATTCATAGCTAGAGAGTTAATTTTCAAGCCTTCCCAAGAAGCTCCCCAAATCCCATTCTTGGTTTTACAAAACCAAAATAGAACCACCTCAATTCCCATTTACTCAAATCTCGACCAAAACACAATTAACTTTGCACACACCTTCCTTGAAGCTAAATAAGCATGAACAAATCCTTTCCCAAGCTTCGATGGGAGGGTGAGTTGATCAAGCCCACTTGTCTAGTGTTTTGGTCTTCAAACAAAACACCAAATCAGCTTTCGTTCAATAAAGCTTCATTTCTACAAAATGAAGCTTTCCTGCGTTGATTTCATTGATGGTATGCCATTGAAACTAATCCTTAAATAAAAATAGCTTGGTCTTTGTAAAAGAAATTTTCATGTCATGTGATTTCCACTGTTGGATTTGATTATTGTGCTTTCCCGAACGTCTGGGATCATTTTCATCTCCATCAGAATCGTGATGATCGATGGGCGGTAGCCATTGTTGATCTGGGTAGATTATGGACCGTTCATCCCGCATGATGGGATTATCTGATCGATCATGCATAGACTTATAATTAATCCTTACACATGGTTTAATATGGCCATCGATCTTAAATTGGATGGTCCGAGTTACCCGTCTCATGGTCGCGGATGTGACAACTTAAATAGTGAATTTCATCACGCCATGTGGAAAGCGCACCATGTCAGCCACCACGTGGCTCGACGAGATTAAGGCTCTAAATAGGTTAATTAATTAATTTTTAATCTAGAAACTTTCTAAATTCATAACCAATTCTAGAAATTTTCAAAAAATACAAACTTTGGCTCATTTTAAAGATATTTCAAAGTAGAATCCAGGGAAATTATTATTAATTGATTTTGAATAGTAAATTTAGCTTAATTAAGGCTTAATTAGAAATGTAATTAGTCTAATTGATCCCTAATTAATCATCCAATTAATCTCAAACTTTTCGTGCATATTTTGGGGGGTGACCTCTACCTCTCCTATTATTTCTAAGATTTTATTGATTGCTTAATTAGAAAAACTAATTAATTAAGCCTTAATCACTTTAATAATGTAATTAGTGATAATTAAGTAAATGAATAGTAAATTAATCAATCAAGTAAGCTTATCAAACTCTGTTAATGATGATGATGTCCATGGAAATGGATTGGGACTCCTCTTCCAACTTTAAGTCTTCTAATCTCTAAATAATTAATTAATTAACACCTTAATTAATTTAATAGATTAATCAAAATCCAAATCATACCTGAACTTTAATCAACAAATTGAAAGGATTTAGGGGTAGAGACTTAGACTCCCTTCTTTATCTCTTTCTCTAAGCCCATCTCATTTTGGTTGGTTAAGGTTAATTAAGGTTTAAATAGTTAATTAATGAACTTAATTAATTTAATTGAATCTATTTCTCTAATTTAGTCTTGGGTAGCTCTTTGGGTGTTCAATAACCCAAAGGGGGGATAATGAGATTATGATTAGCTAACATGTATGAAAAAACTATAGAAGTAGTTAAGTGAGATCCCTTAAGCTTAATTGACTATTAATCATGAGTCAACTACATTAGGCTCCTTTCATTTTTTAGGAGCATTGCAAATTTATTTTTCATGTGGTTGCATATCATATTCGCTCATTATTAATTAGTTAATTAACTTAAAGTGATGTAGATAATAGTTAATTAATTTCCTTTATTCATACCCTAACCTAATTAAACCATAAAATCAACCTAATTACTTTTTCACTAAATCAAATTAACCCACACATGGGGGAATGGGATTAGGACCAACAAACCTCTTTCACTTTCCTTAACTCAAATCAAACATAAAGATGAAATAACATTAAAGAAGTTTGGTTTGTTTTAAATAGTCTTATTTAGTATGATTATCCTTAGGATTTAATTGGAATGAATGAGATCATGTGCTTATGTTCCTTTATTTCTTTCCAATTGTGTAAAATATTGCTTTCCATGTGTAATAATTCATTCATTTCTTTTAAAATTCACTAAATAAAATGGTTTCTTTTATGTCTAATGGCATGTGTTGATTTAAATTAAATAAGAGTGGCTATTATCACTATTAAATCAAACATTATTTTCAAAAGCCTATAAATAAATTATTATAAATGAAGTGATGTTAATTACAAATATCTATAAGTTTGTATGTGTTGATAATATAAGATATGCAATATGAAGTTCTATTTCCTTATCTTACATGGATTCACATAGGATTTACAAATGTATAGTTCATGAAAAGAACAACATTTGCCTAAATCTACTCTATGCATCTCCATGTTAAGATTTAGGAAGAATTTTATATCACATATGTAAATCATATAATCAAATCAAATATGACTTCTTGCATGACTTCTTATTCTTGTGGTTCTTTTTGTACATTCATATGTATTTAAGAAAAGTGGTATATTAGTCTGGACACCCTAGGGTGCGAGGCTTTAAGTAGCCCTAAGTAGGTCTTGTACCTTACACCCTTGGTGTAGAATAATGGCATCATACTCACTTAAAACTCTTATACATATGTATGTATGATGTGGCCAACAAATAAGAATCATAAATCAAATAAATCAAGTACAACTTTTGCATGGGTTTTTCCTATCCTTATAATTATTTATATATGTACATGTATCTAAGAAAGGTGGTATATTAGTCTAGACATCCCAGGGCTGCGAGGCTTTAAGTAGCCCTACGTAGGTCTTGTACCTTAAGCCTCTGGTGTAGAATAATGTCGACATACTCACTTAAAACTTTTATACATGTGAATGTGTATCTAGCTAATGGATGAAAAATCCTTCTTTTCTATTAAAAAGGAATGCATTCATAATTCAATCAAATGAAATATTTAAAGTCTAAATACACTTCTTTGCATTCATCATTCAAGTATGCTCAAAATATAAATTGCATGTATAGGTATGCTTAGAATTTACTCATATGTATGATATACATGATGGAAAGAAGTGAATGAATATGTGTTATGTGATAGTAATTAATCCTACTTAATCTTAAGATGTCTTTCTTATTGAATAAGGTCATGTAGAGTGAACCTAAACTTAGGATTGATTAAAACAAAAAATAAGCCATTTACTAAAGAAAATTGATTAATTGACTTACTTTAAAGTGACTTAAGGTAGGGATGAAAGAGAGATTCCCTCTCTTTCATCTCTTATAACACTCAGTTGTTAAGTGTAGACCATATGAAATAAAAAATACTAAGTAAAATCTTCAAATCAATTAAATCACTTAAAGAGAAATCAACCCTTTATAAATTAAATCCCTCACACTTAGCGAATTACAACTCTAAAGCCTAGTTAGAACATACCACACAAGCTTTAATTCACACACATTAAACTAAGTCATCATTTATAGCTTCATATTATGGTGTGTATGGTTTGATGTATGCTTATTTTGTGATGTATTATTGTAAACTAGATATTAGGGTGTAGGTGCATAGTCTGAATGTTAGGCCAATATTAGCATAATCATATTTTCTGTAGGGGGTTATGCTTAACGGGATGCTAAATAAAAATTATAAATGTATTTGTTGTGCAGGTTGCTTAGCCCCTAAGCATAATCCAAGTTAAGACAAGTGGGCTTGGTTATCCATGTGTGGGGTGCTAAGTCCAAATTATTCATATAACTGCTTGGGTTGTATGGTGTGTTTAGCTAATATTTTTTTACATGTATAGCTAGATTTACTTTCCTTCTTTTAATGTACTTTTGCTTTAGGATTAGGATGACTGTTATGGGAGATTAGAATGAGCATTGGTTATATGACCAAGTCTTATGTACCATGTGATGCCTTTGGAGCAAGCACATCCAAATCAAGCCAAAAGGAAGAAAGAAATCGAGCAAATCAAATGGCGAAATGAAAGATGAAAAATGAAGAAGAAAAAATGAAGAATGAAGACCCCCATAAAATTCATCATTTGTAATTGTAATTATTTTCTTGTAATTCGAGTTGTATAAGGGTAGTGCCCGGCTACCCACATTTCTTTTCGGGTTGTACGACGGTACCTAACCGCATTAGCCTTTTTATTCTTTTAGGATAGCTTTATAAAATTATTTGATATTTTGTTTAGCCTATGCATTAGAAAAAGTATGTCTTTTCATAGTTTATTTATGATTGATGATTGTTGTATGGCCTGGATGCGATTAGACTTCTAGAATAAAAATTAATTTTTCTACCCAAACAAATAACTCATAATTACACCTCTAAAATAACTCATAATCTCACATAAAATCCTAGGTATTAAATGAAGATAATAAAATATTTAGCAACCCCTGAGTTGGATGTTGTATGTTTAACAGCATACATATCATCTTATTTCACTCATGTTAATAAAGGTCTTTCATCTTTACTAGATAGAATGGACTCAATCTTTGAGAGCCTATGATGGAAGAACCCCTCTTTCCCTTTTGATTTGGCCAATAACTAACTTCTGATGCATTTAGGCTTACAAAATCCCATAGCCTGTTTCAAAATAAAGAGTCCCAAATTAAATGAAATTTGATACAAATTTGCATAATATTTAAGACATTATTCATACCCCTCATACTTTAGTCTCTTAGGGAGTAGGTTTAAGGACTTAGTTTCTTTTCTAAATAATAACAACCTAGCTATCTCACAAAAAACATATGACTTGCCTACATGCATGTAAAGCATAGGAGGAGTTAAATGACTACCACTCCAGGCGATAATGAGTCCAACAATTGAGTGGTTTATTCTCTTTTATGGAGGTAAACCATATACCCACTTTCACCTTAGATTTAGGTTATGCTTTGGCCCTCGATAAAGCTCCCTATATTTAGGATCTTAGATTGTTGTTTCCCTTTATGGGCTACAAGCATAAATCCTCACCTCTTAGGTATTTTCACAATCTTGTATCATGAAATTATAAGTCCTAGATTTATAATAAAATTTTAACTCAAATAAATAAATCTCCTCAACTTTGAATATATAAAGCCCAACCATATGATAGAATGGAGTGCTCACTAGGCTTCCTAGTATCATGAGCATTCCTTACTCATCTCCTTTGGTTTTGATATTAACTCTTCCCTTTTGTTCCATCCCACTTGATTTTCTAAACATAACCAATTTATTGATAGTCATATCTTTGAATTCTTTGGAGATAATAATCGTCTACTTTAATCGAGAGTATTCTTAAGGGATTCACTTTCCTTAAGATGTAATTAACTATGGAGGCTTGCCTCCATAGGGAACTTAATGAACTAGTTTAAATAAACCCTACTTTACTTTTCCATGTAAAGTAGGGAAAAATCTCTAGTATATTTGAAGACCCATCATGCCTTAGGAGTCCTTATTAGGTGATTAGGTCCATTGTATGGTAGTGACTTCTATCTTTCGAGATAATACACTAGTCCTCAATGTCATACCCTATCACCTCAATAAATATGCCCTCAGATTTATGTAGTGTCCCCTCACATATACATACATAATGAATATCTGAAAATAAACACCACACTAGTTCCACTATCACGGGGACTATCTCTGTATCCCATATCCTCTCTTTCTCCAGTGGCTGTGAAGGTGGAGCGACCACGACACTCTTGGGTTGCACTCTCCCCACCATAGTGGAAAGTGGAACCAGGGGAGATCTCCTCAATGGGTGGAATGCATGGAGGAGGATCCTTAGGCCATAGTCGGATCACCAAAGGAGAGGGTCTCTCTCCAGGCTAGGGCTTATGTAACTTGATGGGGACTGTTGATGTTAGGACTTGGACAGGTGATGGCTGGCGATGAGTGGAGAGGTGTGTGATGGCATTGCCTCTGAGATCTCCTCTTATGTCGATGTTGGTGAGAACTATGTTATGAATGATTACGATCAAAGTCTATCAAGTGGAAGGCTGTCTTGTTTGATGTACCTCCTCCTCTCTTGCTTGCCTGCTTGGGCAGTGACTCTAGACTCCATGACTCTCTCTCTATGAATCTGACCCCTAAAACTCTTAGGGATCAAACTCCTCAAGTCATGTAATAAAGGACTCCCGCATGGTCTCGCCTCTGTAGACGGATCATGGACATAGGGCTTTATCCCTCCAAAGGTCTCATCTACGGTAGTGGTGATGCAATAATCTTATAGTAATTATCCTCTCATTCTGAAGTTGAGAGGGGATGGAACCTACTACCACTCAAGAGTGGAGAGGTCTCACTGGGAACCCTCCACCACATGAGAGGCATCATCGATCTACTCACCTCACACTCATGTGTCGCTTAATCATGCTTCTTGTGTGGCATTGTGTCTTGGTTAGGGTGGAGCAGACTAGCCATCCTCAAGGGACTATCTTAGATGCTAAGATAGGCTCCCCCTTTAGAGTAGGGGGAACAACGGAGGTGGTGCTAGCCCTCACTGGAACTATAATAGGGGCGATGAACTGAAATAGCACTGATGCTGACATTGGCACTGGCACTGACCAGGGTATAGGAACCATAGAGACTTTCCTCTTCAGTGAGGGAGACTTGGAATCTGACTAGAGATCAAATCGGAGATGTGGCTTCTGCCCTGCCACCTCCTCTCTACTGATAGTGGTGAGGGCTGGGCCCTCTCATGTGACTCTAATAGCCTCAAATCCATGCCCGAACTGAATCACATGCATAGTAGTAATGGTGAGTATGGCCTGATCTAAGGATAAATCCACAACCAATGGGAATGAGAAGATCATCTTACCAGCATACATGATGAACGACTGATTGCAT
Source organism: Cymbidium sinense (assembly GCA_021442155.1). NCBI lineage: Eukaryota > Viridiplantae > Streptophyta > Magnoliopsida > Asparagales > Orchidaceae > Cymbidium > Cymbidium sinense. The sequence continues at coordinate 59,075,479 of CM038231.1, forward strand.
AAGGGACAAGGAAGCAACAATTGATTTGAATCATTGACTCTTGATTTAATTTTTGGATTTTGAACCCACACTTAACAAATTTAGGTATGCTAAATAGGGTTCATTATTTTGGAGAGATTTAAGAATTTGAGGAGATACTTTGCCATAAGATTTTGATTTAGATTTAGAACCCTCAATCAACAAATTTAGGTATGTTGAGTGGGGTTCAAATGTTTTGGCGAGACCTTTGAAGATGTATCATATATTTTTGTTTGAACTTTGATTTTGAAAACCTTTACTTAACAAATTTAGGTATGCTAAGTAGAGCTCAATTATATGTTTGAAAGCTTTCTATCTTGATGGTTTTTTTTGTTGTTTGTTTGATATGTTGATTTGATTTGAAGAGAAGATCTCTCATTTAACAAATTTAAGTATGTTAATCGGAGTTCAAAATGTGTTTGATATTTTTTTTGATTTATTTTTTGATAAGGGAAACTCTTATTTGACAAATTTAAGTATGTCAGATAGAGTTCAAATAGATGTTTGATGTTTGTTGTTTTGGTTTGATATTATTTTGGAAATGAGACTGACACTTAACAAATTTAGGTATGTTAAATGGAGCTCACTTGTATGTTTGTTTGTTTGTTGATACATGGTTTTGTTTTGATTTTAAAGATTGAATTCTCATTTAACAAATATGGGTATGTTAAATAGAATTCAAAAATATGTGTTGGATATTTTGGTTTTGGAACTCACATTTAACAAATATAGGTATGTTAAATGGACTTCAATTTATATATTATTTTGATTTTGACAAGGGGGACCTTCACTTAACAAATTTGGGCATGTTATGTGAAGTCCATTTTGTATGTTGATTGTTTGAATTTTAGTTCAAAAAAAGTAACTCTTATTTAACAAATATCAGTGTGTTAAATGGAGTTGGTTTTATTTTTGAAAATATTTTGGATATGTTTGGTTTTAATTTTTGAAAAGGGTATCCTCATTTAACAAATTTAAGTATGTTAAATGGAGGTTAGTTTCATTTTATGAAAGAAGGTTTGAATATGTTTATGAAGAAGAGATTTATTATTTGATTTGATTTTGAAACAAAAGAGGAACACCCACTTAGCAATTTTAGGTATGCTAAGTGAGGTTCAAATAATTTTGAAATATTTTGATTTTGCTTTATTTGATTTTGATTTTAAAAGAAGATGTTTATTTAGCCAATTTTATTATGTTAAGTGAAATTCATGTGATTTTGTTTTGAAAAAGGTTTTGAAATTTTGTGCAAAAGTCTGTATTTATTTTACTGTAGATTCTTCTAAGATCTTACCAAATATGAAATGAATCCTTACTTTACCAAGCTAGTGGTAAGAGGTTCACTCTTCTATTTAACTTATATGTGGTCATCTCCTTTCCTTAGTTAATTTTTTATTACCTATTAGGGGACCCAATAGGAGTCTTAGGACCTACATGGGAGTGAGGTCCTAAAATCTAAAAGATGTTGGCTACCTATGCTTAAGAATGAAATGAGCAAAGGCCCAATGAAAAGAAAGATAGTCTCAGGCTTATATGAAAATATAAGTCTACTATCGATGCTTGGAGATGATAATTTTTTGCTAGAGATAGAGAGAGGAACTATCCCTAGTGGAGTCATTGGAAAATCATGGTGTTTATTTTAGATGTGGGGGTACACCATACAGTTATAAGGGTACTTATTGAAGTGATCGAGTATGACATTAAGGTATGATGTACTATCTCGAAAGATAGAGGCACCACTCTTCAATGGACCCAATCACCTAATAAGGACTCCTAAGACATGATGGGTTTTCGGATATACTAAAGATTTTCCCGCTTTACATGGATGAATAATGCAAATTTCATATTAAAGTTCTTAAGTTCATGGAGGCAAGACTCAAAGTTAATTACATCTTAGAGAATGAAATTACATAAGAATACTCTCGATTAAAGTAGATAATTATCATCTCCGATGATTTCAAGGTTAGACTATCAAATGATTGGTTATATTTGAAAAATCAAATCAGAAATTTCAAGGAGAAGACTTATTTTTGGAATCCAAAGGGAGGAAGTAGGAAATGCTCATGATACTGAGAAGGCTAGTGAGCATTCCAATCTATCATATAATTGGGCTTTATATATTTGAAAGTGAAGAGATTTATTTATTTGAGTTGAATTTTATTAGATTCCTAGGGCTTATAATCCACCAACAATGTTACGAGAATTCCTAAAATGTGAGGATTTATACTTATAGCCCGAAGGAAATAGCTACCTCGAATCCTAAATCTAGGGAGCTTTAGCACGAGCTAAAGCACGACCTAAATCTAAATGACAGGTGGACATGAGGGTTTACCTTCATAAGAGAAAATAAACCATCTGATTGCCTGGAGTGGCCTCCAGCTAACTCTTCCTACGACTTTAAAATAATGTATTTCGGTCATATGAATTGCAAGATAGCTAAAGTAGTTATTTAATTTGAAAGAGACTAAAATACTAAACCCACTCCCTAAGAGACTAGAGTATGAGTGGTATGAACATATGACTTAATCTGGAAATACAAAATCTTTTCAAATTTTATTTTATTTTTAACACATCATTTTGACAAAGGTTTTGGGATTTTTATATGCTTAAATGCATGATGAAATAAGTTTTTGGTCAAATTAAAAAAGAGAGGGTGAAGCTCCATTAGCAGGGGTTGATTTCATGGGTCAATCTGTCCCTATGCGTGTAAGAATGGAGGCCCACATTTTGCAAGAATGATTCAAGATGATATGGATAATATGAGGCATACAACTATACAATTAAGGGGTAGCTAAATCTTTTAATTATCTTGATTATAACCTAGTCTTTATGGTGAGATTATGAGTTGTTCAAAATTTAGTTATGAGTGATTAGTTCGGTAGAAAATTTATTTTTATTCTAAGATCTTACCGTATCCATGCCACACATCAAGACATCAATCATATGAAACTATGAAAAAATATGTCATTTATAATTCACAATTTAAACATAACATCAATCAATACTTATAAACTACCGTAAAAGATTAATAGGTCGGTGCGGTCGGCTACCGACGTACAACTCAAAAAGAGAAAAGATGTGTAGCCGAGTGTTGACCTCATTTTGAATGAGGTTAAGTTGAAATATAGTAGGATATCTTAATCTCAAATAGAATCTCCTAATTCAATACTTAGACACTATACCTAGTGACTTAGAATCTTCTCTGGGTTGAATCTACTTTACTTACACGGAATCAAAACTTCCAATTTGGATTAAAACCAAAATCAATCCAAATAAATCAAATTGAAATCAAATTAAAATAAATTAAAGAATCCAAAACTAAATCCAAAGTCAAATCTAGTCAACATAGGTTAGATTTTAGGTGAAACCCACCTAATCAAAGGTCAACCCAGCAAGAATTTGACCAAGTTAAATCATTCAAAATGTTATAAATGATCAAAAAAATATGATTAATCATAAATCTAAAGAAATTCAAATTCATTTAGTCCTTAATTGGGTTAATTAGACCACATAGTCTAAAATAACCTAAATGGGTCCTATTGGGTTCAAACCTAAATCAAATTGAAATTAATTAAATTTGATTAATCAAAATCATTTGGAAATGATAATCAAACACAAGTCAACCCACCATTGTGTCTAATTTCATCAAATTGGTCATTTGACCCAAATGAAACCCAAACTTAACCCATTAAGCCCACTTTGTGTCAAATGGGTTCAAATCAAAAATTAATTGAAATTAAATGAAATCAACCACTCCAAATCATCTCACACATGTGATCAAGTATGATTGAAATCCAAACCCATTCCAATTGAGTCAAATTGGCCACTTGAACTCAATTGGAACCAAATTTAACCCATTTAGGCCAAATGGGTTAAAAATGAAATGAAAGTCAAAGATCAATTAAAAATTAAATGAATTAATCAAATGAAAATTCAATTGAGCATCAATCAAAGATGATTGAATTCAAATTTACAAGAATTAAATTAAAATCTAACATTTTGAATCCAAGTAATTAGTTTGGATTCAAACATGAACTCAAATCCATTTGAGTTCGAAATGGACAAGCACCTATTAGTCCAAAGACTATGGTGATAATGCTGCAAATCACAAAACAAAATAAAATGAAAAAAATAAAAAGAATAAAATTAAAAAATAGAAAAAGGGGAAGAAGGGAAATTCCATTTCGCCTCTTCCCATGCATATGTCATCCCACCTCTTAAGAGGATGGCTGCCTTCAAGTGAAGAAAACTAAGCAAAAAGCCAAAGAGGATTTGGCTTCTCCCAAGAAGAAGAAAAGAAGCAAAAAAAAAGAAGAGAAAGGAAGGAGGGAATTGGCCAAGAAAAAAAACAACCAAGAAGCTTTCCTATATTCCAAACATACATCCACACATGTTTACAAGGCCAAAGGGGATTAAACCCACCCCTTGGCCGACCTTGTCGCCGTCAGTGGCCGGAGTTTGGCCACCAAAAAATTTCTCCTAAATAGATCGCTCATGGCCAAATAGAGGTGAGCCATGGAGCATTCCACAAGCTCAATTGAGCCTTCCATCACCTTCACAATCGAAAAAGAAGCCAAAAAGAATCTTCCCCCACTTTCCACACCACCAAGAGGCTGGAGATCCATCAAAGCTGACGAGATTCGACGCCCTCTAATGGTGAAATTCAAAGGAGAGCTTCTCACCTCAAATTGAAGCTACCAGTACATTCTAAAGGTTGAGGTGAGCTCATAAGAAACACCACCCTGACCCCTCGCTACCAGAGATCGCTAGAATGGAGGTACACCATTAACATCCATTTGAACTTTTTGATTTTAGAGATTTATGAAGAAAATTTGATCCCTAATTGGATCTAACCATATGGATAAGTCCTAAATCAACCACTAAATGATTTGTGATCAAAATCGTTAATTCATCGGATCGCGAGAATAGGCAAAATGATTGGACATCCATCTCTCGCCTTGAATTAAATCTCGTCAATACTTCTAAAAACGGATAGTCATGATCTAGGTGGACAGCTCGATTTAAACCGGTCCGTCCGATCTTTGATTGATAGTAGATCATCCGTGGCACCACCTTTCGGTGATAGCCGATCCGCATGGCCCATTACGCGCCATGTATCGGCCAGCTCTATGTCACTCACGCCTCACTTAAAAACCGTTAAACATTGTTAAAAACTAATTAAAGATTAATTAAAAACAATAAAATATTCTAAAAATTATGGAAAAATAAAATAAATAAATAAAATAAAAATGAGGGCTCTATGGATTCATCTTGATAAAAAGAATCCATAAAATTAAAATCCCCAATTAATTTTTGGTATTTTAGCCTTAATTTAGGTTTAATTGAAAACCATTAAACCTTAATTATTCTCAACCATAAATCCAATTTAATTGAAACATTAGGGAAATGAAATTAGCATTTAAAAACAACTTTTGTAAATTTTTCATAATTTATTACGCTATATTTTATGGGAAATAAAATTTTAAACCTTAAGCTTCAAATTTAATTAAATTAATTAATTTAAAACAAATTAATTAATAAAAATGAATCAAATAATCTTAAATCAACTTAATGAACCTTAATGAATATTAAAACACTAATGAAACCCATCCAAACATAATAAATCACAAATTGACCTAATTAAGTAATTAATTGAATTAATTAATTTAAATAATTAACCAAAAATTAATTAAATCATAAAAAAATCAACCAAATGTCCAACAATTATGAATGAACCCTCTTTGAAAATTTTTTAGAGAGGAATCTATGAAAATGAAATCTCTAAATGACTTTAATTAAATTAAGCATAATTTAGGTTTTAATGAAATAATTAAAACCTTAATTACATCATAATTATAAATCTAATCAAAATGAAACTTTGAAAATATGAAATTGGCATGTAACCCCACTTGCCATAACAATTTCAAACAATTGATCTATGGATTGGGAATTGATGAATTTATAAATTCCTAAGTCAATATTAATCAAATAATGAATAAAAAAATTCCTTAATTCATTAAATTATGAAACAAATTGAAATAACCTTAATCGAACATCAAAAACTCTTGAGGGTAGTTCTCCAAACATCCTAAGTCAAAGAATTAATCAATTTCAAACTTAAGGACTAATGAAATTAAACCTTTAAGTAAATGAAATCCTTAATTAAATCAAACATTAAAACTTGAATCACCAACACTTAATGAAATCTTTAATCTCCAATCCAATTAATCTAAGAATGAATTCAAATCTTTGGTTAATTAAATCAAATCAAATTAAACCAACACAACTCAATCCAAATCTTAACCTCAATGCCTTATGCTAAAAATAAACCAAAAATAAACCAAAGTTAAAACACCAAATCATTGAAATAAAATAAATTAAATCAAATTAAATCAAATAACCCAATTCAAATTAAATCAATTGAAATGAAATAATTAAATCAAACCAAATTGAAAACTAAAATAAGAATCAAATGAAAAGAAATGAAATATTACATCAAATCCAAATTTAAACAAACTAAATGAAATCAAAAGAATTAATTAAGATACTTATGAATCTTAGTTAGACCTTTAGGATGAATCTGCATCTTAGGATGAGGATTTCATTCTATTAGGAATTGGGATATTGAATAGGGTGAGTTCCATCCAAAAATAGAATCCATTCTACTCTTCATTTGTGAAAACCTAAACATCACTTTAACCAAATAAAGTGGAAATAAAAATGAAAATAAATCACTAAATTATTTGAATTGAAACCACCCAAAGGTAAAATTCAAACAAACTCAAACTCCAAACTGAAACTTGAACTAAAAAGAAGCTTATCAAAGTCTTGCCACACAAACCTATCTTCTTCATACACTTGATCATTAGGTCACATACTCTAGACTTAGGTTAGGCCATTATGTGATTCCTTTATGATTCCTTGTGATGTGTTTTGATATGTTGTGCTTCACATGTCTTTGTGGTGTACTGTTTTAGACTACTTGTCTAGGATTGTTTGCCCATTAGACTGGATGGTAGGATGTTATTTCTAGATCTGACATTATTTTCTGCAAAGGGTTATGCTAGAAAATATTGATATCATAAATAAAATTAAAAAAATATTATTTCTTGCATGTATGCTTAAATCCTCAAGCATAGCCCATAAGACAGGTGGGCTTGGCAAGCAACTAATGCTAAGCCCATATGTTTATGAAATATAACTATTATGTGTTGTTTGTATTTTGCTAACATTTGTTTTACAGAGCTTAGGAATTAATTTTGAAATAAAAATGTAAATTTGATCTTAGAATTAAGTTAAGATCTATGGGATCTAGGATTTATAGGAACTGACCCTACCAGGAGATGGTGTAGTGGTCCACTATGGAGCTTAATGGATGTCCTTGAAGAAGGAGACTATCTTGGAAAGAAGACCCATAGATCTAGACTAATAGTTCTAGGCTGGGTTGTATAAGGGCAGAGCTCGACTGCCCATTTTCCTTTCTTCCGTGGTGTACAGTGGTACCTTATAGCATTATCCTTTTCCTTAAATTAAATTGGTTTGATTTATTTTGGGTGCGCAATAGAATCAACCTACTTTTGAGGTTCCTTTTTGTGTTGTGTTTTCTCTGTGATTGAATGCCTAGACAATTAGGCGCATAGAAAAAAACTAAATTTGATACCCAACTTAAATCTAAATAACTTAAACAAAATTAAAGGAACTTGTAACCTCACATAAATTAAAGTCTTAGGCAAAAAAACATAAAATCAATTAGAAATAATCAGGTTTTGAAATCATGAAATCATATTGCTCCAATCTTTGAATTGGGCAACATCTCCTATTGCACATAAGGGGCGTCTGACCTGTGAGGATGACCACCTTCTTGGGGAAGCCTACCTTCTATTATTGATTTGACCCATAACCATTTCTAATTGCATGACATTAAGCATAAAATGCATACCCATGGCCTAAAATAAATCTTGAGTCAAAATCTATAAAATCTGAAAAATATGCATTAGTTAGATGCATTTCATACCCTACATGATTCTAGGGATTAAGGAGTGAGTCTAGGTTCATAGATTCCTTTCCTAAAAATGCAACAGCTGAGCTATCTTGCATTCATGAGACTTAACATCATGAATTTAAAATGCACTTAGGTGGTGTTAGCTGGTAGCCTTCTCCAGGCAGGTTGTAAGTTTAGAAGAGTTTGGGATAGGTTAATTTCCTCAAGTGAGAGAAATGTTCGATAATTCCCAAAAGTAGAACTAAGTCGAGCATCTGACTTGTTGAGTGTTAGGCACCTATAGACTAGGTTCTGAAGCATCCTTTTGGGAATAATTCTTCAACTCTAAGCATTTCAATAATCTTGTGCTACTAGAATTTAAGTCCTAGACTTCAAAGAAAATTTCAACTCAAAATCTAAATTAAATTTCAAAATTTGAAGCCAATTATAAGATAGTTAAAATGTCTACTGGGCATCCCAGTATCAATAGGCATCTTCTACTTTATCTTGTTTGGCCTCCAAAAGAACTCTCTCTAATCTGAACCAATCACAATTGAAATTTCAAAATCAATCCTTTGAAAACCATCTTAGAAATCTTTAAAAATAACAACTCATTTCTTTACTCGAGAGTATTCTTAGGAAGAGACCCTTCTTAAGATGTAATTAATTATAGAGGCTTGCCTCTATAAGGAACCATAAACCCAGTTTAAAATAAATCATGTTCTTCCTCCATGTAGTTCAGGGAAAAAATCTCTAGTACACGAAAGACCCATTAGCATTAGGAGTCTTTTATTAAATGATCAAATTCATTGTAGGATAATAAATTTATCTTTTTGAGATAATATGTTTATTCCTTAATGATGCATTTGATCATCTAAATAAAAATCCCTAACTTCTATGTGGTGTCATAAATTTTCTCCACATTGAGCCCTGTCCTTATACAACCTGGAATATGAAAGAATAATTATAATTTGAATGAATATGTTCTATTGGGTCTTCATTCTTCACTCTCCATTTATGATTTGGTTCCTTCTTTGATTTAGATGGTGCTTGCTTCAAAGGCACCATTGGGAACCCCAAAGATAAAGCCTTATGGCCACTGCTCATCCTAATCCCTCATAGCACTAATCGTAATTCCTATTGCAAAATTATATTCATATATAGAAAAAAGTAAATCTAACTATACCTATGAAATTGAGGTTAGCTAAACACACATACAATCCCAAAAAGTTATATATATAATTTGTACTTAGCACCCTGCACATGGGTAACCAAGCCCACCCGTACTATCTTGGATTATGCTTAGGGGTTTAAGGAACTTGCAAAAAAATATTTATATTTATCTTTAGGCATCCCCTTAAGCACGATCCCCTACAGAAAATATGATTAGGCTAAGAGCAGCCTAACATCCAGTCTTCGAAGTATACACCCTAACATCTAATCTAAAATAATATATCATAAAATAAAGCATACATCACATCATACACTATCCTAACATAGAGCTAGAAGTGGTGACTTAATTCTAATATGTGTATTAAGGTCTTGTGTGGTATGTCTTAACTAACCATTAGAGTGGTATTTCTCTAAGTTTAGAAAATATTCAAGTTAACATGAAAGTTGTTCACTTTAAGTTATTTATAGCATTTGTGAATCTTAGTTTGTTATTTATTTTATTTCATGTGATTTACACTTAGCATCTAAGTGTTATAAAGAGAGGAAAGAGGATTACTCTCTTTCAATCTTACCTTAAGCCACTTTCTAAAGCACATTTATTTGATTTATTTTTCTTTAGTTAATGGCTTATTAAATGATTTTTAATTAATCTTGAGTTTAGGTTAACTTTAAATAACCTTATTTAATATAAAAGGCTTCTTAAGATTAATCTAATTGAATTACTACCACATGATATATACTAAATCATTCTTTTCCATCACATGTATCATGCATATGATCCAATCCTAAGTGTATCTATACATGCAACATATTTTAGCACACTTGAATGATGAATGATAGTGTATACTTGAAGTTTATATTTCCATTTGATTAAATTATTCAATACATGTAATTTTAAAGCTCTATCCAAATTTTTATACAAAAATACATAGGGATGAAACTAAATATGTACGTGCCATTGTTAACCAGGGAAGTGAGGTAATCAAATGACCTCCTCAGGGCTAGCTAAAGGCTCATTTTCCCAGGATGTCCAGACTATATACCTATTTGCTTTCAGACATATGTAAACTTACATACATGAACATAAGAAAGAAGGCTCCAAATCGCATGATTAATTAATTAAATCACTTAGCCAATCATGGATGCATGCAATTTAAATATAAGAGGGGATTTCCATTCTTTAATCACATATACATACACATGTATAAAGACATAAACAAGTATGTGTCATTATTAACCAGGGAAGTGAGATAATCAAACGACCTCCTTGGGGCTAGCTAATGCCTCGTATTCTTAGGATGTCCAGACCATATACTTGCTAGTTTAAATACACATGAATGTATGCATAATTAAGAGAACAAAAATTGTGCAAAAGATCATATTTTCTTTAATTGAATTATTTCGGTATAAGATTTAAAGCATATCTAAATTCTAATGTTAAAATATATAAGAATGAAATCAAATGGATATGTGCCTTTTTTAACTAAGGAAGTGAGGTAATCAAACGACCTCCTTGGGGCTAGCTAAAGCCTCATATTCTCAGGATATCTAGACTATATACCCATTATCATTCAAACTCATGCAAATTAACATATAAATAAAAGAAAGAGAGCTTCACTTCATACACCACCTTTTATGTGTTTATAATTATTATCACTACACATATTATTATTCATTTATAAACTTTGGGAAAATACATTTAAACTTAATAGTGATAATAGCCACACATATATTAAATTAAATCAACACATGCAAGCTTTACATAAAGGAAATTTCATTTGATTTGATTAATTTTGAAAAGAGATTGATGCATGAAATTAAATGACATACAACATTTATCATGAAAAGAAAGGAAATAATTAAATATAAGCATATGATTCATTCAACCAAATTAACTCCTAAGGACAATCAAATCAAATAAAATTATTTAAAGTAAACTAAAGCTTCTTTATTGATTTAGTTTTGGATTTTGATTTAAGTTAAAGAGGAGAGAAATTTATCATTTTCTATTTCAAACCCATTCCAACATTAGTAGTTTGATTTGGTTTAAGAAAAGGTAATTAGGTAAAATTTATGAATCAATTAGGTTGGATCCTTGATTAAATTGATTAATCACCCTTACTTATGTCACCTTAATGTTATTGACCAAACAATTATGAGCCAACGTGATATGCATATGAATGGAAAGTAAATTTGTATTGATCCTAGGAAATAAATGGGCCTAATGCAATTAACTCACAATTGATAGTTAATTAGATTAAGGAGCTTAATTAAGTACTCTTATAGTTTCCCCACACATGTGGGTTAACCATAATTTCTCTAAGTACATTTAGGTTATTAAACACTTAAAGATCTACCCATGATTTAATTAATCAAGATATGATGTTATTATGATTGTAAATTGATTAATTAAATAATCCAATTAATTATTTAAACCTTTAATTAATCTCATTTTAATCATTTTCCTTTCAAATGAAATGGACTTAGGAAAAAGATTGGGAAAGAGGTCTTCATTCCATTTCCTTTTCCCATTCACTATTCAACAGTGATTAAAAAGCTTAATTAATTCATTTGTTGCATGATTAGAGAGTTAGTTAACCATTTAATTAATGAAGATTATAATTAAGGCTTAAAAGAGCAATTTTTCCAATTACCTAAGCAATAAATCCTAAGAAAATTATGGGAGGTAGAAGTCATCCCATTAAATCACCTCAAAAAATTTGGATTCAATTGCTTGAGTGATTAGAAGAAATTAAGCTAATTAGGTTTTAATTAAACCTAAATTAAGTCTTAATTACAAATCAAAATTAATTAGGATTAATATTAAATGGTTCTCCTCTGCAATACTTTTAAAATAAGTATTTATTTGAATTTTTTTATTTTTCTATGATTTATTATGAATTTTAGAAGTTTGAGCCATTAAATACATTAATTAGCCCTTAATTAAGCTTAATCCTATCAGCTCCATGTGGATCACTGACTTGACTTGCTTTCCACATGGTGCCCCAGGATTGGTCACTTAAGCGCGTCCGACTAAGTGCTAACATGGTTAGCGGCGAATACACTCTCATCTCTGCCATTCAATCTCGAACCAGACGGTGCAGATCAAACTCGTGGTTCCTTAATGATTAAAATCAGATTAAATCTATCAAATAATCATGACTGTCTGTTCCAATCACGTTGAATGGATAGTTTGTAATCCATCATCTCATGAATGATGGGAGACGGACACCATCTGCATTCCGTCGCTCGATTCGAGCTCATCCAAGCTAAATTGACTCAAAATGGATCCCACACCTTCATGACAATGATCGAAGGAGATCCAACCGTGGAAAACACTTGGCATTCAAATTTTCTTTACAAAGCTCCAATAAAAATCCACAAAATCTTAATTTCAATGGAATTACCTCACCGAAGCTCAAGACCGGGGTGAAACTGATTGAGGAAATTTCGTTTAGTAGAGACGAAGCCCTGCTAGTCAACATGCATATCAATTTCTTTATGTTCGCTCGGTAGACCATGAACCATCACTATGGAGGTCAATGTTGATCAAACTCACACTTTCGGTGGTCGGGAAGCTTGGGAGATGACTCATTCTTGCTCTACGAGGTCTAAGGAAGGTGTGGGTTAAAGTAATTTGGATTTGGTTGAGTCTAGGTGGAGTTGGGTCGGAGATGAGGTTGCCTTATTTTGGTTTCAAGCTTTCTAGGAATGGAGAGGCTTGGACGGCTTAGAGAGGGCTCTGGGGGTTTCATTTCAGGCTCTAAAAAGTCTTTGAGGGTCTGTGTCTATGATTCGGATAGAAATGATGGGGGTATATCCCCCCTCTCTTGAATCAAATGGATGGATTTGTGGCTCCCATATTTTGGCTAGTCAGCCATCGCTAGAGCACTAGAGTGGTCGGTGTCACCTCCACGTGGCTCGGTTAGGTTAGCTAAGTTCTTGGTTGATGGATCAAACAGGCAGCCCTCTTCCTTGGGTCCAATGGATTCGACTAGTGTGGGGAGGTGAGTTAACTCAGTTCCCCTTGGTCCATGGCTAACCTAGCCCACTTGGGTTGGGCTAGATGCATAGGTGAGGTTCACATTTGGGCATTGGAGGGCTGCCAAGGAGAGAGGAGGGGAGTTGACTTGCCATTTCTGACTAAAACCCATGTGGGGAAGAGAATCCAAGGGAGATTTCCTTGGGTTGAGCCTAATTCAGAATTAGGTTGGTTTTGGGCTGACCCAAGGTGTGTTTAGGATGGGTTGGGTCAGGTTTAAATGGGCTTTGGCTTGGTTCAAATGGGTTTGGCTCAATTTGACCCTTATAGGTCAAATTGGGCTAGATTGGGTTAGATTGACCAATTAATCAAATTAGGTCAAACCAAGGATTGGGTCAAGTTCAAATGATGATTTGAAGTATTTTGGTTCAATTGGTTTGGGTTCAGATGGGTTTTGGTTCATTTGAATATCTCAAGTCAAAGGGGTTAGGTTAGGTTTGACTTGGTTAATTTTGGCTTGGCTTGATGATTGTAGGTTTGATTTATATTTGGGATGGTGATTGAAGATATAATTGATTCATGAGAAAATCAATTGAATTTGGTTTGAATTGAATGTAAATTTGGCTAAGTCCATGGGATTGATTTTGATTGAGTATGATTGAGTTTGATTGTAGATTTGATTGGGTTTGATTTATATTTAGGATGAGGATTGAAGATATAATTGATTATGAGAAAATCAATTGAATTTGGCTTGATTTGGATTGTGATTTGGGTTTGATATGAATTGAATTTGGTTGTGGTTTAAGAAGGTGAGCATAGGTTAGGTTTAAATCATGGGGTAGGTTGGTCATCCTAATTCTTAAGGCATAACCTAATCCTATCATTAACCCTTCTCTAAGTCTCTAGATTTAAGTTAAGTGTTCACCTAATTGCTAGAAGTGTCTTATGACTAAGGGAGTCTTAATGTCTAGAAGACTCCTAAATCTAAGATGGGAAGACTGAGTCCTCACTCCAAAAGTGAGGTCAACAATCCTATCTCAATATACACTCTCAAGCACTTGTAACCTTTAAGTGTGTTAAGATAGAAAAATGTTTATAAAGATTTTATTTTAATAAACTTTGAAACTTATCAACTTTTAAGTTGATAGAATTATTAGATTCAAACTTTAAGAATTTAAAATTTAAAATTATAGATATTTAACTTCAAATGGGGAGTCAAATTTAAGTTAGGAAATTTAGACTTGATAGATTGACTTGCCAAATTCTTAGATTTTCAAAGAGTTTCAAAGATTCAACTAGTTTTATGTCATGTAAATGATTTAAAATTTTATAGAAAGCAATTTTAAATCTTCTTAAGTACTTTCTAGATTAAAAAACATTTAAAAATTATGATAATTGGAACCCTTGTCCAAAGATGAAATAAGAAAGTTATCCATCATAAGAAGAGTAGTCTAAGATAATGAGCATCATGAGAATAATACTAATGTATAAAATCATTTACCTCTACTAAAGATGGAGAGTGAAAATTTTCTTAATGGTGTCCCGTGAAAAATTAGAGGGAAAATTTTGGAAAACCCATAAATTTTAAAATTAATTTTATTTTAGTGATAAAAAATAACATTAAGAAAAAAAATTATCTAAAAAGATAAAAATAATATTTTATTATGGATTCAAAAACTAAGAAAAGTAGGTTTTCTTATTATTAAATCTAAGTATGACAAAGCGAATAACATACCACCTCAAGAGATAAAAATATTATTCTATTATGTATTCAAATATAATGACAAGAAAAAAATTTAATGTTAGTTTTGTTTGTGTTCCAACTAACATTTTTAGTTTGAATTTAAATTTATTTCTAATTTTTGTATGCAAGTTTCTTATAAAGTAAATGCTCTATTGTTGATTACACCTTAAGAGTGTGAATTTCTAAGAAAACCCTCAACTAAAGTAAGGGTAAATTTTTTTTATAATTTATTAAAATTTAATTTCAAGGATCAATAATTTAAAGTTTCAAATGGGATTGACTTAAATCTAAAATAATTTTTTTATGAGTCCAAAGATAGAAAGTAGATATTGAGAAACACAGTAGTACTTTAAACCACTTTTAAGTTTTGGTGTTCAAATTTACTTTGAGTTGTTCAATTATTAAATATTTGAGATTTATAATTCATAAGTATAAAATTATAAATATGCACAATTGGTGAGAATTTATTCTGTAGGTTGAAGGAAATGATCGGCTTTAAATCTTAAACTATGGCAAGATTTATTATCAAGTAGTAACTTAAATGTAGTCTAACAATATGTAATGTGACTTACGAAGTTTAAATTCACCTAAATGATGAAACAAGCCTATTTTTTTTGGACTTTCAATCTTTCTTGGCTATATTGCCAGCAAACCCACCTAATTACTTCAAGGCTATATAGTATGTTGTTAAATGATCAATGCCCATACACTTCTAATAGTGTTATCCTAATTCAAAACATTAGCATACTTTTGATCTTGTATTTCAAATGAGATTATTAGATCTCCAATGGCATTGAAGGCAAAGATACGTGACTAGGGTTCATGGGCAACACCCTCAAGAAGTAAGGTCTAGGGCAGTAGGTCTAGAAGTGAGGCCTTGGATTTAAAATGTAGTGAAAAATGTGATAGGAGTTATGAATTGTATGCTACCATCCATGATTGGTGTTCCTAGCAGCCCATCTGTTCCATGCTTTGACAACAAATAATAATCATCTTTGACAACATCCAACAACCATCTTTGATAGTAGGAAGCAGCCTTTTTTTTGTTATGCTTATTCTTTATGACACAATATTAATATGCAATGAAATGCCATGTTCTAATTTGACCCCACATAATATGCACCAAATCTTCTTTAGATAGCTATCACTCTTAAAAGTTAATTGGCCCATATTCATGCAGTGTTAAAATAGTGTTGTAAGTGGAGATAAGCAATATGAATATATTAATTGTGACTTTTCCTACGAGTTTCTACTTGATTTGAATTTATGTTAATAATTAATTTTAGTATTAATAGAAAAATTTTATTCTTAAATCTACTATGACTCATCAAGGCAAAGATTATAACGCAAAAAAAAATCATTTTATTCTATTCCATTCAATTGCACAAATAGTAATATAAACACATGATTAAGCATATCAAATAATCTACGAAAAGATAGAAAAGGTTAGTCTGATTGAATTTACAAAATACAATCTCAAGAAAGAAAAAGAATTGATAGTTAAGCTTTGCTTTATAGAGTTTATCCTATACCTATAACTGACAAATTCAACCTACAGGTCTTCTCCTTTAATATTCAATTTCTTTTAGCTTTAAATATTGTAAGGGTTCACCTCTAAGAAGCTCATCCTTATCTACTTTCTTCACCTCTCTAAAATCCCATAATCACATACAAAACTTTCCAAGACAATAAAAAATGTACATTTATAAAATAAAAAAATTATAATCTTGTCCTTATATAAAGCATATATTACTTAGGTAGTTTATATTTAAAACAAGCACCATCCATTCAATCATCACATTTAAGTGTTAAGCCCACTTCACATAATGATCAAGCTTAAGGGGTTATTAATTTTATATGGCTTTTTAATACATGACTCCTATAAATGTTTCTAGTTTGAAGTATTTGTCACTTAATAATTAAATCAAAATAGTGCCTCCTTTAAGCATGATCATCTGCAAAAAGCATCATTAACCTAATCGAACACAATATCAACAACAATTACATAACTATCCAAGTACAAATATCATAGAGTTATCCTAAGTAAAACATCACATTACCTTAAAGCGTCACATTACATCAGAACAACTCAAAATCGAGACAATACAAATCATTTCTAATCAAATGGTTGTCTTAGCAAATATCTAGTGTGTGTTAGGCTATGTTAGTATCTGTCTATTAAGTTTCACTTTATATTTTAATTTTGTAAGTTCTTATTGAGTGTTTAATTAATTAGGGATGATTTCAATTTAAGTAATTAATGATTTAAAAACATTTATTTGTATTTTACTTGACATAGATTTTATATTTTTATGGATTTTGAGAATGTGTGAAGATAATTATGGTTCCCTCAAGTAGATGAACCTAAACACTTAGGCATCTTAGGCACCATAAAATACATCTCATATTGTAAGAAAATATATTATTTTTCATAATGCCTTTAAACAACCTTGACTATATTTGACAACTTTTATTAAAATTTATATGATTTTCTTAAAAATTTAAATAATTATTTAAAAATATCTTCTATATTTTATGAACATTGTGTATGAACATGGACATTTTGTATCTATTCATGAAATTTTGAAATTATTTTGAATCAATTTATAATTATTATAAATTTTTAAGTATTATAATTTGGAAAATTTTAAAAATAAAAAAATAAAATTAAAAAATTATGCAAAACACTTTTTATAACATAGAATAGCAAGAGAAACATCTCATAAAATTTTAAGAGTTAATTTAATATTATTTAAATTTTGTATTTTTAATCATTATTTATTAAGGTAATATTACTTTTAATTTTAAATTTTCAACTAAACTAGTTACAAATATTATTAAAAAAATTTCAAAGATTTATATTAAACTTTGGAATCACCATTAAAATTTTGGAATTAATTTGATTTAATTTGAATTTATATAATTCATTTAATAAGTTTGACTTATTTAATTTTTTTAAAAAATCAAATAATACTTTTTTTATTTTTCATTTAATTTTCTTTGTCAAGAAAGTTGAGTTTATATTTTTTTTATTAATTTGATGTTTATTTATATTATTCTTATTATTATTTATATAAATTTATTATTAAATTTTTATTTAATCATATTAATAAAGGTCAGAGAGTTTAATATTTTTTTCTCTATCTGATTACTGTGTAAAGCCTTTTTGATATTTCTTAATATTTTTGTGATTTTAAATTTTTGTCTATATAATTTTTCAGTCTTGATTTGTATTTTTGAAATTTAATGATATCTTAATTAAAATTTCTTCAAAAATTTTCAAAGATGAGAAATAAGCAATGAATCATCCATAAGAATATCATGTCAAATTACTTTACATTTTTTATTTAGTTTGATTATTTGATTTTTGAATTTTCTTTGAGTAATTTAAAATTAGTCATTAAAATATTGGATTTTCAATTTTTTTTTCTTTTATTCCTCTATGCATGCTGAGTTACTAGAAGGTTTGGTCATAAATTTTCAATTAGTATTTATTTTTTTATTTTATAATATTTATGCGTATTTACTGAATTTATTGTCTAATTAATATGGTATTAATCCTATTCACGTACCTTTCCGCATGGAGCACCTTTTCCGCATGGAGCGGGCCACTAGATCCCTAAGCGGGGCCCAATCCACATGGCGGCTGACATGACAAGCACCTTAGATTTGTGTTCCTATAAGATTTTGGGT
Source organism: Cymbidium sinense (assembly GCA_021442155.1). Lineage (NCBI taxonomy): Eukaryota > Viridiplantae > Streptophyta > Magnoliopsida > Asparagales > Orchidaceae > Cymbidium > Cymbidium sinense. The sequence continues at coordinate 59,094,070 of CM038231.1, forward strand.
TTTTTTGGAAAATTTTGAGGGCATGAAGCCCAAGTATATTCCAAATATAAAAGTGTTACAGAAAACAACTAGTGACAACAATACACAACCAAAGCCCCAAAAAACAAAAAATTACATCATATTCAGCAGGGGACAAAATCAGAAATGAAGGAAAATAAGAAAACTAGAAAACTAGACGAAGAGCTGATCACATTTCAACCTGTGTAAGGAAAAAAAAAAGGAAAGGTGGACTCAGAAGACAAAAACTGGTGGAAACCAGCAAAAATTATGTGTCATCAGATAGACATCCAGAGCTAATAGGTGGTTCCTATGGTTGCCGAGGGCCTTCCATTGGAGAGCAGACAAATGTGACATCCAGGTTGCCATTGGCCTTCCATAAACAGGAATCCTATTCAAAAAGAGCAGCATACGAGATAAATTGTTTTTCATCATTGTCCACCTGGAGGAAGAGAGAAGAGTGAAGCAGATTATGGTGGTTTATAATTTCTCCATTTAAGAAGCATATCCTGCACTTGCGAGGGCCAGGAACATTTGATTTTCCATAGTTGTAATTTGGCCGCAACTCTAGTACGAATCTCAATTATAAGAGAAGATACAGGGATAGCAACAGAAGTAAAAATACGCTTATTACGTTCTCTCCAGAGAGAGTAAACCAGAACAGCCGTAGTAAGGTAGTGAAGTCGGATAATCGCATTATGCTGAGTACCATCTGTGTTCTCTGTCATTCACACACTGAAACCCACTCGCATTTATTTTTTGAATGTCCATACTCTATGAAAACCCGAGTGGGTTTCGGGTTTTGGATCCGTATCCAAAACACAAATCTAACGAACAACGAAACACCATTGATTAGAGATTTTTATGAAAGAAAAAGGACGAGTAAAACAAGGGAAAGCTATTATAGAGACGGATTGATCTATCTCTTTAAGTTCTTTTCACAAATCATGAAGCCATAAGCTAAGTAAGACGAGTTTATAGTTGCCTAGATATAGCCGGACTAAGGTCAAAGTGAACGTTCATGGAGGTTTTATGAGCATGGCGAATGATCATACTGTTTACTGCGAAACCTGGGATAGCTTCAATGCCTAGGACCGACTTTACTCGCACCCAGCTTACTGACATTGTTGGTACGGTGGGTCAGAATAGAAGTAGGTTTCACGAAATGTTGGTGAAGATGTCTGAAGTTCTCGAGAATTTATTTTTAATGCTAAGTTTTCAACACGTAGCCATTGGAGCAGTGGTTATGTAAACAGATGCCTGAAAATTTTTCTTCAATGGTAAGGGTATTACAAGAAATTCTCCCAGAAAATCATTATGGGTGAGCTAACTAAGTGCTGTCAAGTGGCAAGTACTCCCTAAGAGTTAAAGGTCCACTATAAAGTTGGTTAAGATTGAATCAATGTGGCCATGGTGGCAATCCATGACCACCGGGTCATTGGCTGCCAGCTAGCATTTTAGAACGCATTTGGAGGGATTTAGCTGTGTATATTAGGATTAAAGACTAGGTTATACAACTCGGAATCAAATGGTCTTAGTGTAATCTTAAATTTTTACAATTTAAAAACTTGGTTTTTTTTTTTTTAATTTGTGGTCTTGAGTTAGTTTAAATAAGCTGACAAGTTTTAATTACTTAGTTAATCACCTAAGCATGTGATTATATGAATTGGGTTTAGTTTCAATTATTTTACAAATATGGCCCTTTAGCTTATTAGTGGGTCATTATAATTTAATGGGCAATTTAAGTAAATTTAGGCTTATTTGATTTTTGAATTTTAGTTTAGACAATTAACTTTTGCACATAGAAGTGGTAAAACAAATTTCATTTCTATTAGGATTAGTTTAAGTTATATTTTATCTAGGGCTAGTGAGTTATTATTGAATTATTGCTAGTAGAAAACCACTAAATAAGTTTTCTTCCTCCCCACTGAAATCAGGCTCACATTCCCTAGTATGGTTCAATGAGATTAACCCAAAAGTATGGAGAATGTCAAGATCTGAGTGGTTGTTATGATTCATTTCAAATAGTCTTGAGTTTCACTTTCTTAATAGTTTTGAGAACTGAATTTTATGATATTTGTCATCATCTTCAAGGGACACGGTATTCCCTATTTTTCTTACTGATCATGATCTTTCTTAGCATTTTTTCACTATTTTCTTAATCCATTTTTAATTAATAAATTTATAATTATCTTCTTTTAGCATATTTCCATGTTATTAATACTTTTATGATGTTCAATATATTATTTTGACTATGTACTTGCAATGACTAGATCAATACATTTGTTTTTTTATTACATTTGTGATATTATTTTAATTCTTATTTCTGAAGAATTTTATCACTATGACATGACATCGACCCATCATTAATTCACCTGGTGCGGATATATTCTACTATATAATTCTATAGTTATTGACTCTTCCAAGTACTTGTTTCTATAAATATACCAAAGAAATTAATAAAAGTTCTTATAAATTTAATTAATATAAGTAATCAATGACTTACCAATCTTCTCTAATACTAGGTATGATGATTTGAGCCTCTATTATGTAGGGAGTTGTCATTGTCCCCACAATCAAATGATTGATTTTATTTTGCTTCTTCCACCTACAAAGATACTTTAGAGAGACACAGGCTCTACATGACGTTGCCCACATTTCCACTCTAATTCAAAGAGGTCTTTGTCTGGACTCACAAACTTCTATGAACATATCATGTAAACGAGTGTGCTATTTAAAATTGGTGTGAGGCAGGGACACCATGCAAATCTTAGGGGCACTTATTGAAATGATCGAGTACGACATCAAATGATAGTATACTATATTAAGAGATAGTGATATCACCCTACAATGGACTCAATCATCTAATATGGACTCCTAAGTCTGATGAATCTACGTATATCAGAGATTTTTCTCCTACTTTATATGAATGAAGTAAAATAGAGTTTATTTTAAGCCGGATTCTTAAGTTCTCTATATGGGCAAATCGTCGTAGTTAATTATATCTTAGAAAATAATATTTTTTAAGAAAACTCTCGATTAAAATGATTGGCTAGCAAGTTTATGGAATTCAAAGCTTGTCTTAAAAGAATAGTTAATTTAAAAATTCAAAAGGAAATGCTCCAAGGAGGGAGAGTTCTTTTTAGAAACCAATAAAGAATAAGTAGAGAATGTCTTTCGATGTTGGGAAGCCAAATAAGCATTTTACCTATCCTATCATTAGGCTTTAAATTTTTTTAAAATTAAAATTATTGAGATTCTAAGTTGATATTTTATTAGAAATCTATAACTTATATTTTGACAACATAAGACTGTAGAGACACTTAAGAGTTGAAAAATTATTCTAATAGGATGTTTTGAACCATAATTTTAAAAGCACTTTGAACATAAGTTAGAAGCTTAACTTAGTCTAATCTTTGGGGAATTATAGGTCTTTATCTTACTTGAGAATTTAAACTTATGCCTGACTCTTATGAATATACTTCTTGCCTCGAAGGGTTGCCAGCTATCACCACTTAAGTAATTTTAAATCTAAGATTTAAGTCTTATATTGTGTAAGATGGATGAGCTATTGTATTTAGAAAAGAAAGCTAAGAGCCTAAACTCACTCCCTAACTCTAAGATAATGACTAATATGTTGTGCACTTAACTAATGTAATACTTTTTTGATCTTTATATATTTTTGACTTATAGTTTCATTTAAATGTTTTAGGTATGTAAATCATGTTTAAGATGAGATGTAGTTAAAAAAAAGTTATGTGCTAAATTAATAAGAGAAGGCACACTTCCCTAATAAAGGTGGTCATCCTCACAGGTCAAATGCCTCCCTTATGTGCAATAAGTGAAGCACCCAATTCAAAAAATGCGAAAGAATATGCCACCATAGTTCATAATTCTAAAAGTTTCTAGTTACTTTAATGTTTATTGCTAATGCTTTAATTAATGATGTTTTGAGTTATTTTTTTATAATTGAGTTTTTAAATTTAATAAGATAGAAATATTAATTTTTATCCTAAGAGCCTAACGTATCTAAGCTTTCATCACAGAACACAAAAAGAAAACCATAAAAGGCATATTGTTTTATTGCACACCTTAAAATAAATCACACTAAAATTAAATAAATAAATAAATCAGTGCAGTCGGGTACCATTGTACACCCTTGAAAAGAAAAGTGGGTAGTCCAACTCTGTCATTATACAATGTGGCCTAGAACTATAAATTTGATCTATATGTTCTTCATTTAAGTTCAAGTTCATCACCTTTTTAGGGACCTCTTTAAGCTTCATAGGGGACCACTAGATGGATACATTAAGCTTTTTCTAATCCTAAACCTCATAGATCTTGGCTTAATTTTAGGATCAAATTATAATTTGAATTCCAAAAAAATTCTTAAGCACTGCAAAAAAGAAGTTAAGAAAAAGTAAATAGCACACCAGTAGTTTATAGTGCGAACATGCGGGCTTAGCTCTAGTGGCTGTCAAGCCCACTTCTCATATTAGGCTATGCTCAAAGACTTAAGCTAAGCACTTATAAGCAAATAATATTTATATTTTATTTATTACAGTGGTCCCTTTAAGCACAACTCCTAGTAGAAACTAGTATTGGTCTAAAAAGTTGTCCTAAATTCTAGACTAGCGAGCAAACAATCCTAGCCATCCAGACTAAAATAATACATTACGAAATAAGAAAATATATCACATCATAATCAACACATCGACCTAACTTAATTCTAAGGTTGGTGGCCTAGTATTCTAGTATGTGAAAAGAGAGCTAGTGTAGCTAGTATATACTGGGCATCTTTAAATTTAAGTTCTGATTTGAATTCAAAATCTATTTGATTTAACATTGGATGGTTTCAATTTAAGTGGTTTAAATAATTTAAATTTTTAATTTTATTTTAATTCATTTTAATGTTAAGATTGATTTTAGATTTTAAAGATTAAGAGGAAGAATAAGCCTTACATGAATCAAGACTTAATTTACTTAACACTCTGATCCTAATAAAGTGAAATCTTCACCAAAGAGTGAAGTTTCACTCTTGGAATCTAACCCAAAGGTCTATGCACTTTAATAAACCATTTTTTTATATTTCACTTAAATATTTTAATTGAATTAGGTTTAATTTGATTAATATTTACTTGGTTTAATTAAAGTTCAAGCTAGATTTGTTATGATTGATTTGATTGGAGTTCAATCATTAATATTCACTTTAGATTGATTGTTATGTTTTCCTTTGATTGAGGTCATTTCAATTCAAAGTTTAATTTGTTTAACTTAGTCTTTTATTATGGATTGAACAATTAAATAGTGTCATTAATTTTCTTTAATTTATGCTTTCCTTAGCTATTATGATTTATGTTCATGACATTAGTTTCATTATTATTTCAATTCAATAATGTTTTGATTAAATTTGGTTTGTTTGATAATTTAATTCATATATTTTTTAGATTAATTAAAGGAATTTTAATAATTTTTGAGTTATCACTTAATTAAATTTTCTTGCAGTGAATATGATTTATTTACTTTAATTTAATGATTTATTTATTTTAATTGATTAAGTTATTTTGATTGAATTTGATTATGTTTGATTGAATTGGTTATGATTTGGTTTAGTTCAAAGTGAGTTAACTTATTTAATAAAATGATTAATTAAATGTTTTTAATTAACTTAATTGATTTAGCTCATTTAATTTAACCTATCATAATAAATTTAATGTTTGATTGTTTCAACTTAAGTTTAATGTGGTTCATTTAATTAAATGTTCAATTCAATAATTAATTTGATTAGCAATTTAATTAATTATGTTTGAAGGATTTCGTGATTATTTATCTTAGACTTGACTAGAATTATTTTGATATGTCTTGTTTAAAATAAGTTACTTTATTTAATTTAATTAAATAATTGATTGATTTAGTTAAAAGTTAATTAAAGATTTTTCTTAAGTTCATTAATATTATTAATCCTGATTTAAATTGATCGAGGTTTTGCTAAATCTATTATAATTTTGATTGTGTATTTAAGTATGCCATTAATTGTCACCTCAATTGACTTAATTAAAGTGTTATCCATTAATCAATGAATTTAATTTGGTTATGTATTTAGTAGAGATTAAATTAGTTGATTAATTAAACATGACCTCAATTAAAGTTAGTTGAGGTTTGCTAATAAATTAATTGAGGGTTTATAATATGTTTAATCAATTAATTAAATCAATTCAAGTTTTATTGATTAATTTATCTTATTTCATTTTATTTGATTTGATTGAATTAGATTTAATTTAGTCTAATTAATTTAATTAGAGTTTATATAAAATTTATTAATGTTTGAATTGGTTAGATGATTAGTTTAGTTGAGATTAGATCATTGGCCTTCAATTAATGTTTGATTTGTTTAGTTATTAATATATAATTTTAGGTTAACAATTAGATTTTTAATTCAATTAAGTTCGTTTCAATTTAAGATTCAATTAATATGTAAGTATTGTAGTTATTAATATATAATTTTTTTAGATGTAAAAACTCGGAGAATTGGGAAAGATATAAAGTGGCTCATAGAGATTCTAAGAAAGTAATATATGATGTAAAAAATTTAGCTCCTAGTGATTTATACAACAGACTGGAAATCAAAGAAGGTGAAAGATGTATGCATAAGTTGGCCAACCAAAGAGATCGGAGAAGTAAAGATCTATTTCAAGTGAGATGTATTAAGGATGAAATTCATACAGTGATTTTCCTAGAAAATGATATTGAAAATAGGTTGATGAGGTATTTTGATAAACTTTTTAATGAAGGATTGGAAAATACGATTGATTTAGCAACCTGAATACCCTAAATAAAAATATAAAATTTTATTTTTTTATCGTATTAGTAAATTTAAAGTTAGAGAAGCTTTAAAGAAAATGAAATGTGAAAAAATAGTATGATCTGATGATATTCTAATAGAAGTGTGGAAATGTTTAGGAGATCAAGGAATTTCTTGGCTTATAAATCTTTTTAATATTATTTTAAAGACTAAAAAGATGTTAGATGAGTGGACAAAGAATTTTTTTGGTTCCTATATTTAAGAATAAAGGTGATGCACAAGAGTGTGCAAGTTATAGAGGAATTAAGTTAATATGTCATACATTATAATTATGGGAGAGAATAATTGAGCATAGGTTACGATGTGATACAAAAGTTTCTCACAATTAGTTCGGTTTCATGCCAGGTAGATCTACTATAGATGATATACATTTGTTAAGAGGTTTGATGGAGAAGTATAGAGAAAGTAAAGAGAATCTACATATGATATTTATTGATTTAGAGAAAGCTTATGATAAAGTTTCAAGAGATGTTCTTTGGAGAGTTCTAGAAAAGAAATGAGTTAATATTGGTTATATTCAAGTCATTAAGGATATGTATACTAGAAAGTTACTTGTGTCCAAACATAAGGATGATTGACAAAATATTTTCCTATTTGGTTGGATTACATCAAGGATCGACTTTAAGCCCTTATCTTTTTTGCTTTAGTTATGGATGTTCATACTAGGCATTTACAGGAAGATGTACCTTAGTGTATGTTTTTTGCTGATAATATTCTTCTTGTTGAAAAGACTAGAGAGGGAGTCTAAGAGAAACTTGAATTATGGAGGTCAACCTTAGACTCTAATGGTCTTCATTTAAGTAGATCTAAAATTGAATATATGAAGTGTAATTTTAGTTGTAGAAGCTCTAGTGGTAGTGTTGTGATATTAAATAAATAAGTCATTAAAAAGAGAGAGCAATTCAGATATCTAGGCTCTATTGTTCAAAATGATGATGAAGTAGATGGAGATGTTATTAGGAGAATTCAAGTTGGATGGTTGAAGTGGAGGAATGCATCTGGCATGTTGTGTGATAGAAAAGTATTGCTTAAACTTAAGAGAAAATTTTATAAGATAGTGATAAGATCTATAATGATTTATGGTGCAGAATGTTGGTCAATAAAAGAGAAACATAAGATTAAGTTAAGTGTTGCAGAGATGAGGTTGCTCAGGTGGATGGGTGGCTTTACTCTTAGAGATAAAATGTGAAATGAGTATGTTCGAGAAAAAGTTGGAGTAACAATGACAAAATAAGATTAGAGAGCCCGATGGTTTGGCCACATAAAGCGTCGGCCATCCATGACCTAGAGTAGATGCATTAGATTTACCTTATGGTAAGAAAGATAGATGTAGATCTAAAAAGACTTGGTTAAGATGTATACAAAATGATCTTAGTATACTTGAATTAAACAAGAATTTGACACATAATATGGCACAATTTGGAAGTAGGATTTATGTAGTCGACCCCACATAGTGGCATAAAGGCTTGTTGTTGTTATTATTGTATTATAGTTAATTTTTGTTTAAAGATTCATTAAAATTATTAAATTTCATTAATTTAGATTAATTTTTGTTAATTGATTTAGTACAATTGTTATTTGTGTCTCATGATTTTATATTGTGATTAAGTTCAATTAATTTTATTTATTTTATAAGTATATATTAGTTAAGGTTATTTCTTATGATCTTTAAATTTATTATGTAATTATGATTTAATTTAAATTTGTCAAGATTGTTATTTAAATTCAATTCAAGTTGTTAATACACAACTTTGGGTTGATTAGGATCATTTAACTATGATATTTATGACACTACTTATTTAATTTTATTTATAGTTTTAATTTTTAATTTCAAGTGTCATTTATATATTATGGGACTTTAATTTACATTTTAAAGATGTGGCTCAAATTAGTAACAAAGGTTTCAAATCTTATATAACTAAATAATTAACTAAAGTTTAATAAATTATAATTACTATTAAATTAATCTTAATTAAGGGTATGTGACATAATTATTTTTTTTACCTTTGGAATCAACAATAAAAATGATAAAAGTTAAAATTGATTTATATTTGACTTTATAAATGATATTCAAATAGTTCATTTTATTTGATTATAATGCATAAAATTGATAATTTAATCTTGATTTTTGGTTTTTTATCTTGAATTTATTTTATGCTTTATAACAATTTACTTTGCATTTTTTAGTTTTATTTTTTATTTTTTGAGATTTTGGTTGGTTAATGCATTATTTTGGACTGTTAAAAATTCAATAAAAATTTATATATTCAGTTTGATTTAATTATAAGGTAATCACGATTAATCTTAGCCTTTTGATCTAAGATCTAACGATTAAAATTTAATTACAAGTTGATTAGTGAAATCAAATCACGTCCGTGATTCAAACAAATGAGACAAAAGCGATAATGTATTTTCTTAAAAATGATCATCTACTGATTGGATCCTAACGACACTTACATTCATTTCACAAAACACAAGGTTTCTTAAAATTTCTAAATATTTGAGAATTTTATGTGACCGAAGCCGATGTCCGGTGGAAATGACGTGCTGAAGAGCTTTGTTAGGTTACGACGATGCTACCATGAGTAAGCCTTTAGTTGCCCCCTCACTGTTTACCCTACAGACCAACTTGTCGTCAGGTGTTGCCATGGTTGAACTTAAGACTCCTTTTTGGTGTTAGAAAGAGAAAATGAGCCTCGGCTTGATAATGAACTCCATGCCATTGGAAGAAAACTTTAGCAGTGTTAATACGTGTCGAACTAACTCATTTTTTTAAGATGAGTAATATTTTAAATAATTAAATAATAATCATATTAAGCATAATTAAATAAATAAAATTATACAATTTTTTAATTTTAGAAAAATACAAATAATTAGTAAGATAAAATCACCAAATTTATAAGAGAAAATTTATAGTTTGCTCACCTTGTTAAGATTAAATATATAAATTAGTTTTGCCCAAGATTTATAGATTAAATTATTTGATGATTTCAAAAACTAATGAAATATTAAAATCCTCTTTATCCATTTTTGAAATACTAAGCACAAAGAATTTTTTTAAAATTTACATGAAGTAGATCAATTAAGTAATTTATGCATTTAATTGATATTAATATTAATTAATATATGCATATTAAATTTATATAAATATAAATATAATTTATAAGAAGAATATAACTAACAATATAAAAAAATTTTAAAAAAATTTATGGTTTAAAATTATTATAAAATTATAAAATATAGTTTATAACTAGATTATATGAGTTAAAAATATTGATACATGAGATTACAATAAGTTGAAATTAAATTCAAAGATGTGTATATAATACTATTTGCTAATATTCATCTCAAAATAATTCTTAAGGTGAGAATTATTTTGAGGATGTGCAAAATTATAAACTTCTCTATCTACTTGAATAAAATTAATATTTTTAGGCTGAGCAAATGTGCAAATTACAAAATTCTTCACCCAATTACATATAATTAGTATTTTCAGGGTGGATTTGCCCACCCTGGCATCACTGGGGTCTGCCCCTGCGTGTCGAGATGATAGAATTTTCAATGATGTCAAAGAAAGAACGAGAGATGGATGACGTCTAAAAACAGGGATCTCTCTGTGTCCAAATCAATTTGAACTTAAATGTCCCCATAATCCTGCTCCATCTACAAATTAGTGGCTAATAGGTAAAATTTTTAAATTAGGCTTAATGCTAATCTTAATTAGTAATTTAAGCATAAAAAAATTTAACATAATAGGCACAGTCGTTTGCTTGTCCTTATTTCGGACAAAAAATCGAGAGGGGTGCGCATTAAGATCTATTTTTTTCCTCCTAAATCCGCTCGGCTGCACAGCAAATCCAGTTCCATTGTTGGATTTTCGCCGCCCAAGTGCACCGCCACCCAAGGGGGAGGTCACTGCCTGCCAAGGGAGAGCTCGCCGCCGGCCAAGGAGTGTGTCACAGCTGGAGACCGCTCATTTCATCATTTTTCCTCCAATTTAGGTATTTTTTTTCCCTAAATGCTAAATTTGTCGAAGATCTCGTTATGTATGGCTTTATGTTGTATGAATTACTTATTTAGTAGTGTTGCTTGGCTAGATTTGAATATTTTGTGTATTTTGTAAATTTTAATGTGCTGTTAGGCTAGATTTGTATATGCCCGCCGGAGATCACTTATTTTTTTGCTTCATTATTGTGATTTTTACAGCTGTTTGGGTATGACCTTGCCGAGTTTTAATTGTTGTTATTGTTGTTGGTGTTTTTGATATGAGTGTTGTTGTTGTTGGTGGTGTTTTCGATATGAGTCTTGTTGGTACTTTTGAAGGAAGAATGAAAAGAGATCAAGAGAGTAAGGAAGAGTAGATCAAAATAATGAATCAAAATTATCTTTTCAAATTACTTGACTTAAAAATAAAAAGAGATAAAAGAAGAGTTCCAACTCTTAGGAATTTATTTATTATTTGAGGAGCATAAGTTGTCTCCGGTAATGGAGTTGAGTTATCTCCTGCGATTAAAAGAACTATTGAGTTGTCTCATGTGATGAAGTTGAGTTTAATTGAAGGTAGTTGAGTTGGCATATAGATGATAAAAAATGATAGGCATCTACCTTGTTAGATAATATGTCGACTAACTTATTGAAAAATGGGTGACCAATTTCTGAAAGAATGATAGACATTTTTTCCTTGTTTGATAATAAGCTAGGTAATTTATTGATAAATGAATGAGAAATTCTGAAAAATTAGTTATCTTGATTAGACAATTGGTGGAGGTCTATTGGGCTTCTTAGATTGAACAAAAGGAGATATCTTTTGATGGGTATACATGAACATCGAACTTATGATTTTGGGTTTATGTTAGGAATTTATTTTTTATCATATGCGAAGGAAGAATTGTTGAACGTTAAAACATATGCTTTTGGATTTATGTTAGGAATTTATTTATTATTTTGAGATTATAATTACTTTTATTATATATGTCAATTTAGTTGTGAAAAGATATTGAAATGGGGTTTGAAAATTAAAGATTTTGAGTTCGCGAAATAGTTTCAACTGAAATGCAAAATTGTATTATATCTTGAATTGATTTTTTTTTTGACCAAGTGAGAGAAATGATTCTTACTGTTTAGAGTTGTTGTAAGTTAAAAATGAGTTCAGAAACTGTCTGCATAGTATTATATTATGGCGGCGAACTGAATGTTAGTGACGATTTAATTCTAACCTACATTAGTGGGAAAAATTGACCAATCCAGATCCCACGATGAATTAACTTGATGGGGTTACAAAAGTGAATTATGAGGTCATTGAAGTTAGACCAAGCAAAGTCCTGTGTTAATCTTATAGGCCATTTTTCTATTGGTGCTGGATTCATCGCTACTCATATTAGTGACGACGAAGTGTGTGAATCTAAAGTCAATGCTCCATCCGTGCAGCCTGTAGTAATTTATGTTGAAGTTGAGGAACTGCAGTGCGAGAAAAGAGAGTTTGATAGTACTGAGGAGTGTCAGAGAGTTGTAATCAATACTGACTATAACACACTTGATTCTCAACTAACTGCTCAAGTGGAAGCGCATATGTTCAACGAAGCTACTTATTTACCGGGATAAGTTGGTTTTGGGTGATGCTGAAGGTGATGGTAGTGATGAGTATGAAACTATATTTTCTACAACAAGTAGCGATGATAATGAAGGGGATGATAGTGATGCAGAACAGCCTTCTTTAAGGGGCACGAATCCATCTAACAAGGTCAGAGAGCTTATTAGGGACTACTCAGTTAGAACAATCCAAACAGAGGAGCACTTACTATCTAACAATGAGTACATGCATAGTGCTTAAACAGCTAGAGAATGGGATGAAGAGCTTACATTTGATGAGCCTTTAGATGAGTCAATTTTTGAACATGAAAGTTGCATTCCAGATGAACTGTTAGAAGATATGTGCTTTCATGATAAGAAGCAGCTACAGTTTACTATTCAGGATTGGTCTATTATCAATAATGTCGATTATGTGATATACGCTTCAAATAAAGCAAAGTTCACTATATTGTGCACCCAACATGCAAACCAAGCTGCACCTTGCATGTGACACTTACATATAAGTTCAAGTAAGAGATTGGGAGGTACATGGAGAATTGGCAGTAAAGGCTTACCACATACATGTAGTCATTCAGTCCTCAATGTCGCATATGAGTACAAACGCTTTATTAGTTATTTCATTTAACCTGCAATTAGGCGTCAACTGGATTTAAAGCCCAGAGAGATTATATGTCGTATTGAGTCCAAATTTAACAAAAGAGGTCCTATATGAAAGCCCTGGATAAGGTAATCAAGATTATTTTCTTGGAGGAATCTTACCGATCATTGGAGAGATTCATATGTGCTATATGCTCAACTATGTCAGGATCAGTCTACCGAGTGCAATCGTCAGATTTAAATAAATTCCAATGATTTTTCTAGTCATTCGAGCCTTTAATTACTGGTTGGCAATACTTTCGCCCAGTTTTATGTCTTAATGAGACTTTTCTCCTAGGTTAGTATAGGGGAGTCTACTTAGTGCAGTTATAATTGATGCCAACAATAGTTTATTTCTACTAGCCTTTGCAGTAGTAAAATCAGAGAGTATTGAGTCTTGTTGTTGGTTTCTACGGACACTCCAAGAATTAATTCTATTTATCTGTACTATAGGTGATTTATGCATCATTTCGGCTGTGCACGCAGTTTGTGCAGGTCAGAGGAAAATATTATCGTGGGCTACACATCACTTTTGCCTAAGGCATTTGAGGGAGAATTTTAAAAAGACAGTTAGACAACGGTACAGATTTTGCTCGATACAATCAGATGACTCGATACGAGCAAAATACTAAAGTCGGTCGAGTTTCACTCGGTAGCAATTTTTGCACACATTCAAAAACCTGCTGCAGACAATACAATCGTAAATTTTAACCAACATGAAAGTTGTATAAAATTTTGTTACGATTCCAACGATACAAAGTTTGCTCGATTCCGACACCATATAACTCCGATATGCGTAAAGTACGATATGGTCAAGTTTCACACCCAGCTTACGCGATTCGCAAAAACTTCTGCGCATCGGATCACAATCATAATTTTTTTCCAACATAAAAGTTGTAGAAAATTTTATTATAATTCAAATGATATAAAGTTTGCTTGATTCTGACACAATATGACTCCGATACGTGCAAAGTACGATAGCTAGTTCACTGCAGTAATTTTGCAAGATTCAAAATCAAGCACGATCGACAATAATCAGAATTTTTCCCAACATAAAAGTTGTAGAAAATTTTGTTATGATTCAAACAATACAAACTTTACTCGATTCCGATACCGTATGACTCTGATATGTGCAAAGTACTTTAGCTGCTTCCTGTTTTTTTACAAGAACAATTAAAATGAGATAGGAGAAAACTGAAGTGTATTAAGTAAAAGAAAAGTTGTTTTTATTGGATGAACTTTGTCTGTTAATTAACCTATTTTCTTTGATCTATAAATAACAGCTTTCTAAGACTTCTCTTCTATTATATCTCTTTTATACATCATATATTTATATCTTAGATGTTGAATTCAATTGCTTTGCTGATTATAGCTTGTAAACAAATGTTTGCCTTTGGATAGAACTGATGGTGTAATAATTTTTTTCATGACTTCTTTTATACAAGATTTTTTTCACTGCAAAATTTATTCTATGAAATGTTGTTTTCCTATGTTAGTCGCTTGCAATTTAATGGTTTGGTCTTGGCTGCCCAGGATAGAGCTTTGGAGCTTGCTAACTATTTTATTCAAGATAAATGGCTATTCTAGGAACTTTTTTACTATCACTAGGTGTTTTCTTTGCTTTAGCAGTGAAAGTCTTAGTAATCCAAAGGAGAGGTTTACCATTTATTTTTTTTTATACCCTATTAAATATCATTGATTAATCCTAGGAAACGTAGGAAAAACTTGAAAGAGTAAATTAATAATTTTAACTTTTGCTGGATATTGTCTAATACTTTTGTAGTTTAACGCTGTTGTATTCCTCTCATGGATATATTTGTAGCTCGACATCTTGACTATTGTTATTATTTTTGTTTTTTCTTGTCCAAGTTGATACTGCAAAACAAAGATTCTTATTATTCTAAGCTTTACTGGGGAAGTTTTTTTTAATCTTAATAATTTCCAAAGTGAAAGCCTGATTGTATGTCATAGGTCCATCTTTGAAGTTGTTGAACTTTCAATTGTAACTCTTTTTTAATATTCTTTTGAATTCATTTTTTTTTACCTCAAATGTAAAACAGATCATATGTTATAATGAAAAATGCCATGTAGATGATGATTTCACTTTTGAGTTAAAGATTAATGATTTTAATGAAAAAGTATTTGAAGGTTATTATGTGATAAGAATGTATCATAGGGACTAAAAGGTGAGTTTATAAAATGAAGCTAACATTATATACTATTTTCTAGGAATTTATGTATTAAACAAGAAATGCCATATTTAAGGAGTTGAGTGTCATCAAAATGAGAATATTAAAGTGTATGTATGATAAAATTAGGAATGATAGTTGTGTGAAAAAACTTTCTTTCCCTGAAAGTTTAAAATTGAAATCTATTAAAATGTAGGTTGTTAGTAGATTTAGGTGGTTTGGATATATAGAAAAAAAAGCAAAGATGCAGTGCAATAGAAAAAAAGCTTCTTTTATACATTTCATAGAACAAATGTTTGCCTTCCAGTAATAATTTTTTTTCATGACTTGGTTATGACATCTATTGACTTGAATAAATTTTGCAGTGCAATATAAGTATACTATGTTATCTAATTAATTGGAGAATGATGATAATGATATGGAACTGTTAAGATCCCCATTTAGAAGGTTTATTTTGGTTTTGTTTAGATACCTATGAATTATGGCTAGCTGTCATTCAACTTCCATACTGTAACTGCATTATTACTTTTGTCCTGACAAATTTGTTGTAGGTAGGATGTCTGTCGAAGAAGGTGCTCGCCCTGCACGCAGGAAATGAAGACGTGCAGAGGAGACCATTGTGGACTACGGCCTCCCTCACCGATGCTCATCCTAGTATGGCACGTGGTCCACTAGTAGCACATACTTATTTGGTAAGGTTTTCTAGGTCAAACTGTGTATATGGATTGTCATTATAGTTTTGTCTACTGAACTATAATTCCATACTGTGCAGGTTTTTGTTCTGGATGTTGCATCTCATTTACTTATATTCAAAAAATGGCCAGTAAACTGTCCTAGATTTATGACCGCCACGAATGGATTGGATTGTGTTTCTCAGATGCAGTACATTCACTTAGATCACCACCTTCTCACAGCATTCGTGGAATGTTGGTATTTGCAAAAAAATTCATTCCACTCGCCCATTAGGGAGATGATGATCACCTTGCAGGATGTTGCTATGATCCTGGGTGTTCAGATAGATGACCCACCTATTATTGGGAGGAATGTTATTAGTGGGGGCAAATGGTGGGCATCTTGGCCAGATTGCTACGATGAGTTGATAGAAGCACATCCGGAGCTGCACATTATCTACCATAATCTGATCCAGCCTCATATCACATCAGAGTTCATAATGAAGCAGACGCATGAATAGACTTATTTGCCCTTACGGTGGCTGCGTTGGATGTATTATATGGATTCTTACTTAGATCTCCCAGAGCTTCAATTTAGTATGCATGTCAGAGCTTATATACTCTTTGCTATTGGATATTTTCTTATGCCAGACACATCTTGTTTGGAGATTCACCTGCAGTATCTGCCCCTGTTGGAGGATATTGACACATTTAAGGAGTTCTCATTAGGATCAGCTGTGCTTACTCATTTGTATAGGGAGCTTCATGAGGCAACGAAGCCAAAGCACATGAATATGGTTGGTTTCCTACATTTACTGCAAGTATGGGCATGGGAGCATGTTCATTTAGGCAAACCAATGTTGAATATTCCTTACCCGACAGACATAGATGGGCTGAGTGTGGGATGTCACTAGAATGAAGGGTATGTCTAAGAGATGATGCCAACCCACATCAGAGTTCACAGAGATGAGCTAGATGACTTATTGTAGAGTCAAGAATGTTGCATTGTAAGTTTATTTTTTGGGCCCATTATTGCATGTAGATAGGAGAGCTAATATTCATTTCAAACAACACAGGTGATCTGGGAGTCATACGGAGTTCAGATCCGTGCACATGTCACAGACATATGCTTACATGGAGATGACATATGGCTTAGAAAATTAGCTAAAATGAGTTGAGTGACACTTGCTCGATCGTGTGCTCAGGCAGTTTGACCTTCCACCTATGACTGAGGTTGCACCGATATATTCTGCTTTCATGTGAGTGGATGGTCGAGGGAAAGCCGATGTGATTGGGTTGATTACTACCAGACATATATTGCATAGGTGGGAGAGCAGACGAGATTTAGTTGTGGTGGTAAACTCTTCCCAACAGAGGGGGGAGCTAGCCATTAACAGATACATGAGATGGTATCGGTCTTGGGTTTCACTATACATGCTGAAAGCACCTACAATAACCCCAGACACTTATTACCATCAAGCTCCTGGAGACCAACTCATGGTAAGCCCTCATTGGTCACTACAATAATAATTTTTTTTTACTAATTACATCATAATTAGAGTTCTTTCAATGAACGACTAGGACTATTTTGTTAATTTTTTTTCGTGCCTAAATTACTAATTAAAATTAATATTAAGTTTAATTTAAAATTTTCACCTTGGCTAATATTGATCAACTAAAAGATAAGCCTATCCCTTATGAAGAACAGTGTAACCTGGGATCGTACAAAAGTCAACTCGTGAGATTCAACCACCTCCACGCTTGCTTGAATAGTCCAATGTCCCTCATGCAGCTTTATTTTTTTTTGGAAAAATTGTGGGCTTAGCCCAATATTATATATCCAAAAGAGAACAAGGAAATTACAATGTAGTAAAATAGATTCAAAAAAGGAACAGAGAAAACCAAAGCTGGAGCTATGAAAGCCCCAAAAAAACATCAAGGGAACAAAGTGAGGCTACATACATCAACTGGAACAAAAGATCCCGATCAAACCAAAACAAAACAAATGAATAAAAGTGAACACTAAAATAGGCCAATTGCCAAATGGACTCGGACCACAAAATTGCAAAAAAAACTTGTCCAATTAACCGAAAGACAGATTCAGCAAAGAGCATTAGGAAACCAGCGGTTGCCTTCGAAGCCGTCCATTGGAGCATCATAAATACCAGCAAGATAATTACGACCATCATATATACCAATAAGAGAATTTTGGTCCAGGTTGCTAGGAAGACCTTTTAAGCAGGTTCCCAAAAGAAATGGAATTACTATATTCTGGTCATCATCGTCCGGCCCAACAGGATAACACAAAACAGCTAGGAACAAAGATACCCACATAAATAGCAGGTCTTAAGGAGGTTTAAATTGGCGCCACTGATTCACAAGGTTGAGAACATGCATCGGCCATGAGTCTTTAATTTTCCATCTTCTTAACTTTGCAGAGACCCTTTCTTTTATCAACACAGACAAAGACATAAAGGAGGAAGGATTAGAGGAGAATAGTCGATTATTCCTTTCTCCATATTGAGTATACCATAACAACAGTAATTAAGTAATGCAATCTTTTAATCACTTTATTCGTAGAGTCAACCACACTACCCAAAACTTGGAGTAATGAAGCTTGCATAAGGAAGAACTGACCGATAGGGATCAGATGTCTGATCAATTTCATAGAGAATGGGCATTCAAAGAAAAGTTGTGAATGTGATTCTAGATCAGAATGATAGAGGCAACATTCTATAGTCGGGTCCAATCCTCTTTTTCAAGCACATCAGAAGTTTTAAGTCCACCCAAAAAGGCTAGCCAACAGTATAAAGCATAGTTGATTGAGTGGCCTTTGAACCATATTTCAGTAAACCAACCCACATTAGGAATATGATCAAAGATAGCTTGCCTAATGTCTTTATTTGGAGATTTATTATTATGCCAAGTGATGGTATCAACTTCACCAGAGATATATATTGATTTAATTCTGCTAATAAGATCAGGATATGCCACAGCAAGAGGAGGAGGTAAATTCCATGATCCATTAATAATGATTGAACTTAGTTTAGAGTTGGAGGGGAGACCCAACAAACGAGGACCTTGGTCCTAAGTAATATGAGAGGGGGGTAACCCCACACCAAGGATCATGGAAGAGAGAAAATTTCTTCCCATTTCCTATTTTGAAGATAAATTTATCTTTAAAACTATTTGCAGTGGTTATGATGGTCTTCCATAAAGGGGAAGTTTTATCCGGGGAAGGATTCTAGATTGAGATATATTTTGAGTGGCACCATTTAGCAAATAATGTAGCACCATTGCATATCCTTCATAAGATTCTAAGTTTACACAGCAGATTTAGAGAGGAGGCCGAGATAATACCAGTGCCCCACTTTTCTCTGGTAGTGTGGTTTGTTCCCAAGAAATGGTATGGATCTTCTTAGGCTCCCCCGAGTGGTAGAATAATTTTACCGTGAAGGAGCAAATTCGTTTGATTATTCCTTTGGGGATAGCAATAGAGTGGAACCAATAAGAAAGGTAGTTATTAACCAATGATCTAAGTAATTGAAATCTGCCTCCTAAAGAGAGGAACTTGCATTTCCAGCCAACCAGCCAAGCCTGAAGATTGTCAAATAAAGTATTAAAGTAAGCCAATTTAATGGAGCTAGTAACCGAAGGTAAGCTAAGGTATTTTAATGGGAATGTACCCAGTTTTATACCAAGAGTATTTAAGAGCACATCCACCCTTTTGCAGTTTTTAGAGAAACAAATAGATGATTTCTTAGAGTTTACTTCTAGCCCCAAATAAGATTGTAAAGTCTTAAGATAATTCTTAAGAGATTTAAGAGTTTCATTAGAAGCTACTCCCATGGACAAAAGATCATTAGCAAAGAGAAGGTGTGAAATGGAGCAGTCACCTTGATTGTAGGGGGTATAATGAAATAGATTGACTTCCCTGTCAATGAGGCTGGAGAATGTGTCCATAGCAATGGTGAAGAGGAAGGGAGAGAGAGGGCAACCCTGCCTCAATCTATTAGAAGAGTTAAAGAAGCCTTTGATATTCCCATTGAGCACAACTAAGAATGGAACATCCATTATACAAGCCTCAATCCACTTTGTAAATTTGACAGGAAAACCCCTTGTGAGGAGTCTATGTATAAGGGAATTCCTATTAATCTTATCAAAAGCCTTCTTTAGATCAAATTTTGCAAGAAAGTAGCCATTGTTCTTGGGAGTATTGAATTCATTGCAAATCTCAAAATCCATAGATAGATTATCAGCTATATCCCTCCCTTTTATAAATGTCAATTGAGTTTGGCTTATCAGGTCAGGTAGAAGACTCTTCATTCTAAGAGCTAAAACCTTAGCAATCACCTTATATATAGTATTGCAAAGGGAGATGGGTCAAAAATCCGTTATCAAGTTAGAGTGTTTGATCTTTGGAACAAAGGTAAGAAGAGTATGTTTAACCCTTTGAGGAAGCTTATTGGTATTGAAGAAATGGTGGACAACATTTAAAAAGAGTTTTCCAGTAATGTGCCAAGTTGAAATGAAAATTTTAGAATTAAAACCATCTGAACCCAGTGTCTTATTCTCATTAATGTTGTGTAGAGCCTATAAAATTTCTTGATCTTTGATATCAACAGCCAGGCCAGCTGCTTGAGAGGAGGAGAGGCACTCACCATTTGGAATATCCTGAATGGGGAGAACAAGAGAGTTGTTACTATTAAAGAGGGAAGAAAAATACTTACAAAATTCTTCAGCTATCAGATTTTGGTTAGACACTGTCCCAGTTGAAGTTTGGATCTCCCTAATAAGGCTAGAATTTTTCCTCTCTTTGATAGAGCAATATAAATATTTTAGATCATCATCTGAATGTGTTAGCCAATGTTCCTTTGCGCTTGTTTAATCCATAAAGTCTCCTTGTGAAGAAGATTTATATATCTTTCTTTGATTTCCTTGGCATCCAATATAAGAGTGTGATTACTTGGGTCTTTGTGTATCTTTTCTAGAATTGTTTCTTGATCTTTCCTCAAAGTATCAATTTGTTGTTTTAGAGGAAAAGGCTCCCAAAATTTCCCTTTTAAGATCATCATTACCTGCTTTAGTTTGTGGGAGAGAACAAAGAGCGGGTCTCCTTGAGTATAACATTTCCAAGCTAAAGTGATAGCATCCAAAAAACTGGAATCAACAGTCTAGTAATTCCTGAAAAGAAACCTGTTGGAAGGAGTGAGAGGGCATTGAGGATATATTACCAAAGGGGAGTGATCTGAAGATAGAGGGGGAAGGGCTTTATAGTGGGATAGGGGAAACATATCTAGCCAACTTGAATTGCAAAGAACCCTATCTAGTTTGGATAGAATAGGATTGCTTATATATTGATTGTACCAGGTAAAGAATAAAGTAGAATGGGATAATTCCAGGAGGAAATTATTAAGTGAGGTAGGAATTCCACCCACTTTCTCCTTACTGAATAGAGTACAATTAAAATCACCCATAATAATCCAAGGTTGGCTAATTGATAGAGCAATTTTCTTGAGAGAGTTCCATAGCAAGACCCTGGTACAGGCATCGTTATCAGCATAAACAGATGTAAGTTGAAAGGGTGGGTTACCCACTGTCGAGACTCTTCCATGAATGAATTACTTTTATTTGGTTATAGGATTAAAGGTGACTTTGTCTGAATTCCATTTGATCCAGATACGCCACCAGGAGCACACTCAAAATTAGAGTAACTTGATTCTGATTGGAACATTGAGAGATTATGGTAATGGGGAGTTCGGAAAAGGAGAGTCACACTGGAGTTTAGTCTCCAATAGACACAGTGTCAATATGATCTTCTTTGATAATTCTTAGACAGTCGTGCTTCCTACCCTCAGTAGAAAGGCCACGCACATTCCAGCATCCTATAATAGGAAGGGTCATTGAGAAGAGGAGGAGGAGGGCTTTTGCCCTTCTTTTTATTTTCTTTGTGGGGTGTAGAATTCAGGTTTGAGGAAGAATTGGGATATTCTCCTTTGAAAGTGATTTTCCAGGAGTATTTGGGATTTTATCCTGACCGCTTTGTGTGGTCACCCGAGAAGGTGAGATAACCGTTGAACGAGTGACTACCCCAGATGTAGATGAGCCACCTTTCACTTCCTGAGAGTGGGGAGGGGGATCATTGGTCTCCAAGATGAGGGAAGGGTCGACTTCTTGTTCATTTAAGTCATCAATTGGGGGGAGAGTATATGTGATTGATTGAGATCATTGATGGTCATAGAGGAAGAGGGAACTTGAGAATGACCATCTCTAGCTACTTCCTGGGGAGGAGAAGTTTCAAGAGGGAGGGATGAATTTGACTCATGTAGTTGTGGATCCTGTTTGGGAGTTGAACCTCCCGAAGTAGATACATGTCTATTTACTTCGGGAGGAGCACGACTCCTACTTCTACCCACCGTTACCCGTGGATTGGAGTTCAGAGGGCAATTACTGTCGTCATGTGAGAATGTATTACATTTGGAGCAAATTGAAGGTTTCCAGTCATATAGAATATCCTGGTTGAATTCCATACCATTCATATTGATGGGGACAAAGTCAAGAAGAGTAGATGAGGTGTTAATTTGAACACATATACGGGCGAAGGTGATTCTAGCTTTGGAAGCCACGAGATTATCTACTGTCAATGGGATCCCGATTTGGCTAGCAACTTTTGAGACCCCAACTTCATTCCAAAGACACAGAGGGAAGTTAGGAAGTTTAATCCAAATTGGAAGCTCGGTTATTGACTCTTTAGATGGACGAAAATTCCACGCCCATTTCTGAAAAATAAGAGGCCTATCGTTCAAGAAATAAGGTCCATTATCCCATACCTGATTGTAGTCTTCCATGCATGTGAATTTGAACAAGATGAAGTCTCCATCCAGAGTTAAAAGCTCAAGATTACCTTTGAACTTCCATTTTGTCTTTACTGTAACTAGCAAGGAACCGTAATAGGGTCTTTTCCCAATAGCATGGCCAATCAGAGCAAGATTCCACTCTTGCTGCCCAACCGCAATCTCTTCCTCCGAAAAAGATACTGTTGCTAGAGTGGATGTATGAAAGTGGAAGAGTTTGGCTATTTTCATTCTGCGCTAGCAGTAGGTCTTTCCAAATGCTAGATTTGGAGGAGGGCTGGCTAGGAGTCCCAAAAATAGAGGGGTTAGGGGCGAAAGTTGAAAGTGGAGGGAAGGAAGAGTTGAAGAGGGTATTTAAAGTGGGGCTCATGGTGATGGAGGAGGTTCTAACCCCCGACCGTGGTCGGAGGTCAGAAAATGAATAGGGGATGAGAAATCACCATAGAAGTAGTGAGGGCTGCTTATGTCAGTGGGGAGAAGGAACCAGAGGAGGGGAGGAACAAACCCTAAGCGCATCGGGGGTGGAAAGTGTCTCCACTGTCTGTAGCCCTCATGCAGCTTTAGCCACACCAACAAAATCTCAAACTACATTAGGGAATCTCATTTCCATGAAAGCGAATATAAGTTGCTACGATTTCCACTATATCTAGCTCAAAAAGCACCCACCACTTTGCAATAAAATATTTAATATGGCCAAGTCACAATAAAAATGAAATAAATAAAACCAAATCTAATCATCTATTAAACCAATCATCCAACAAAGTGGCAAAACAGCTCCATCAAATCATGCAAATAAATCCAAAATGAGGATCTCTAAGCAGCTAACCCTTTCCTTTACAACGGTGATCAAAGCCCAATAACAGTTCGAAGAAGGAGAGAGAGACATCGAGACGCTGTGGCTTTAGATCTAGAGGCTCCAATGGTGGATAGAAGAAGGAACTGAAGGAGGCGAGCAAGTGAGAGGGAAGATGGTTGCGGGATTTGCTGGTGATGGTTGTGGGGCATTTGACGTCGAGAGGCATCAATGTGGGAGATGACGCCGGATTTCGACCTAGAGGATGCACTATGGTGGCTGGATTCGGTCACTTGGAAGGCGACCAAGGGTTCTTAAAGAGTTTTTTTTTCTCTGAAAAAAAGGAGAGTGCAATGGCCGATGGGTTTTGGTGCTAGAGCTCAGGGTCATCGGCGAGCAAGTAAGATGTGGGGCTAGGCTGCAGGCTTATTTTGTGCAAAAATGGGAGGAGATGGATTGGGGAGGTATTCGGCTGCCCGTGAGAGGTCAAAATAAAAAAATAAAAAAAATAAATTTACATACATATCACACAATTCTTATGTATTTACATATCTAACACCTAAAATTAGATATTTACTTATCTAACACTTTCTTATGCTTAAAAAGATGCATTTTACTTTTAAAAACTAAGTGATGATGATATTTTTTATGTGATATTTAAGATTGAGATGTTATGTATGTAAAAATTCAAATTTAGGTGTTAGATTGTGTGGTATGAATATAAATCCCTAAAAAAAATAGTGGGGATGGTGCTCTTCGTTAATGAAAAATGTAGGGGGAGAGAGAGAGAGAGAGAGAGAGAGAGCTATTTAAATAAAGAATTGACATGCCTTGAAGGTGAGTAGTCAATATTTTATTACTTTAAAAAATGAGAAAAAAGAGAGAAAAAAAATTGGCAGTAAAACTAAAAACAAGAAAAAAAATCTCTCATTCTAAGTGAAGAGAAAGACACGAAGATTAAAAATGAGCACTAGAGTGCTTATCTGCATCTCATATCAGTTTAACTAATGATAAAACAAAAAAAAAATCTCTCATTCCAACTGAAGAGAAAATCGTGAAGATGCAAAATGAGAAACAAAGTGCTAATATACTTTATATGAAGATTAATTTAGCTAATGATATTATAAATTTGAATTGATTGATAAATCTCTAACATAGTTGCACAAATATATTTATTTTGTAACATTATTTAGTGTTCTTCTTGAAATCATAAATTTAAGTTTTTTTAAGACTGTTCATTGATGGCATTTGTGTGAAATATTTTATTTATGAATGGTTAAATCCTGTTTAGAGTAAATTGCACGACTATCTATGAAGGCATATAGTGCGTGAGTATTGAAAGCACAATGTATATAACATTTATATGTACAATGTGTACAACATGTACAAGGTTGTACATGTCATACATCGTGTATAATTATATATATATATCTCTGTGTGTGCGTGTGTGTGTGTGTGTTTGTGTGCAGGTCAATGAGCTAGAACATCAGTGTAATGATGAACTCTTATATCTCATGAACATATTGTAGACAAACTTTTTAACATCATTGTTCATAATGAAAAGGAAGCATATGAATTATATTGTTATTATGCGCATTAAATTGGATTTAGTGTTTAAAAGGATCATACTAATTTCTAGCTAAACTCAAAAAATTTGAAATCAAAGGATTTTTATGTGCAAAAATAGGTTTAAAAAAAGTCATAATCTAAATTGTGCAGTGAAGTTTCAAGCAGTAGATATTAAGACTAATTATCCTGGTATGATTAGATTTGCTATTTATCTAGATGAGAATTGAAAGGTTAAAAAAATTATAGAAATTCATAATCATTTATTATCAAATCTAGGTGGCCAACATTTTTTAAGATTCTATCGGGACATTAGTGAAGAGAAGGTGGCTGTGTTGAAATTAATGACAAGAGCAGGAATTAGAGTGATTGATGCACTTAGCTATCTTTTTAAAGAATAGGCGGAGTAGAGAATGTTGGATTTATTAGAAAAAATCCTTTCAATTATATTCAAAAAATAAAGAAGAGTGAGGATTGAATATGGTGATACTAATGCATCAATACAAATGTTCATGGAAAGGCAAGCTGAAGATAGTATGTTTGCATGAGATGTCCAAATTGATGAGTCGGATATGTTGGTTAATTTTTTTTAAGCAATGACATGGCTAGGGTTGACTATGATTTCTTTGAGAATGTCATAATTTCTTATAGAATTTATAGACTCAATAATTATAATTTAGTTTGTGTACCTTTTATTATAGTTAACTATCATTGATAAAATATTTTATTTGGAGTAGTACTTTTATCAAAAGAAATAATTGAATAATTCATATGACTATTCAAAACATTCTTCAGATAATAGATGAGAGGCATCTTTTAGCAATATTCATTGATCAAGATCAAGCAATGACAAGAGCTATATCAGTAATTATTTTTTGAGATTGGAGAAGGTCATGAATACATGATGATGAAATGAACATGATGAATATTTTATATATAATCAATATGAAATTATTCTAATTATTTAAAGTAGTCCTATATGGAAAGTAAACTATTTTGTTTTATACAAGAAAGCTCTACACATTTTCAAAGAATATTTTTTGTATGGGGTAGGTGGATTAACGGTAAATGTCTCTAATGGTAATATTATAGAGTATTTAATAAGAAATTTAGAGAATAAAATTTTTTTAGAACTTAGATTGTTCATTTTGACAAAATATGTTTGAATATAAGTTGTAATTATAAAAAAATTGAAATGATGAGATTACTCTGTGCCCACTGCATAAGAGTTTTGAGCTAACAAGATATTGTGAGGATTTCGGAGAAGTACCTTCTTATGTGATGGTCTTTTAAAGCAAAGAAAGATATCTACATTAGTAGTGCTTAAAATGACTTGAAAGATTTATAAGTTAAGAGATGCTATCTTGCTGGTATCATATTTTAAAATTACATAAGTAGATATTCATATCAAATAAGCATGAGAGCACAAAGTTATAAGAAAGTTGAACAATATGTGTTGAATTCTTTAAGGAAATTATCTGATGATATTGACTCGATATTATGTAGGAATTCACCACCATTAGACAATATAATAAAGAAAAAAAACTAATGTGATAGAATTCAATTGTAATGACTTACTCAAGGACCTAGCTAAGATGTGATTGAAGGGTGTTTCCAATGCAAGATTGAAAGGATATTAGGAGAGAGAGAAGAACGTTAACAATATGTCTTCTATTAGTTTTTAAAACATAAGTTTTAAATGATGCTATGATATTTTACTCATTATCTGTTCTTCTATTATAGAGAAAAATGAGCAAGCCCTAATAGTTAGAGAATAAAGAGTCACATATTGCAAACCTTTTCTTTATAATGCTTTAGTGCTTATCAAAGATATCCAACTCATAATATTTATTTTTTAATATAATATTTTTATAGTTGAAAATGATTATTTTATATATTAGGAATTCTTAATAGGATTAAATGTAAGTCAACCAATAGTAGGATACACTAAGATGATGATAAATATTATTGAACAAAGAAATTTATAATGTCTGAAATAGATT
This sequence comes from Cymbidium sinense, assembly GCA_021442155.1. NCBI lineage: Eukaryota > Viridiplantae > Streptophyta > Magnoliopsida > Asparagales > Orchidaceae > Cymbidium > Cymbidium sinense. The sequence continues at coordinate 59,121,230 of CM038231.1, forward strand.
GTCAAATTTTTATTTACTATTTTCTATGTTTAGTTCAAGCTCAACATCATTATATTTAGATTAATTTATTTATATTTAATGTTGGAAATTTTATTTAGAACACCACATAGATCTTGGGAGTTCTAATATAAGCAATCAAATACATCATTAAAAGATAAATATATTATTTCAAAAGATAAACATATTACCTTATAATGGATTCGATTATTTAATAAGGACTCCTAAAGTTAATGGGTCTTTGATGTACGAGAGATTCCTCCCCTGAACTATATGGAAAAGTAGAACATGATTTATTTTATTGTAGGATTCATAGTTCCCTATAAAGGCACGCTCATATAGTTAATTACAACTTCAGAAAAAAAAAATCCCTTTAAGAATACTCTCGATTAAAGAAATTTTCTTTCAATTATATGGATTTCAAAGCTTGTCTTAAAATGATGGATAATTTGAAATTTCAAAAGCAAATGCTCCAAAGAAGAATAGTTCTTTTTTGAAGCCAAAAGAGATTCAATAGGAAATGCTATTAGTTTGATTATATTTTGATTTAATTTGATTTCATTTGGACTTAGGTGACTTTGAGCTTAAATAGATTAATTGAGTAAATCAACCCAATTATCTCAATCTGAGCTCAATTGAATTTGTATTTTAATTCAAATATATTAATTTTGGATTACTATTGAGTTTTATTACGTTTGAATTTGATTTGGATTCACCCAATTCAATTGAGTGAGGTTAAGTCCTAAAAGGGTTCACAGGGATGACTTATGGCTTTCATCTTAGGGTAATTGAGTTTAATATAGTTTTAAATTTAATTTTAATTTCAAGTTGAGTGCTTGATTCAATTTATTATTTTATTTTAGTTTGTTTACCCAATCAGTATGTGTAGTGTCCTAAGTGCCTAATTATAAAACTCTTGATTTAAGATTAAGGATCTCAATTTCTAAGATTAAGGGTCATGTTAACCTCATCCAAAAATGAGGTCAATATTTAGTTCAATTTAATTAAAAGTATTCAACTAGATAGTTAACAAAATGTGTCAAATAACGCCTAAGTTAGTTCACGCTCGACTTCTTTACACCCTTACCCCTTAGAATTATGCCTTCATGTCTTCTTAACCAATGAAAGTTCAATTTTAGAACTTAGTTTGCATGCTAAAAATATACTTCTAGTAATTAGACTGAAAATGATTTATGAATAAGAAACATACGATTTTACAACCACAATAAGTAGTACTCTCTTAGTGTACAAGTTTATTATAATAGTGTACTGGCTTAAAGATTAGCAGATTGTATAGAAATAAACTTCAGTACTTCTAAATAAGTAAAAAAAGATTTGTAAATCCAAAGCATATGATTTTACAACTCCAATAGATAGTACTCTATCAGTGTAACAGTTCAATGCATTAGTGTACTTGCTTAAAGGCCAATATATTGCATAAATACAGACTTCAAAACTCTTTAAAAATGATTTGTGAACTCAAAACATATCATTTTATAATACCAACAGGTAGTACTTTATCAGTGTACTAGTTTAGTACATTAGTGTACTGGCTTAAAGAGTAGTAGATTGCATAAGAGCAGACATCATTTCTTTTAAAATAATAAAAAAATGATTTGTGATCCCAAAATAAAATGATTTTATAACTACAACAGATAGTACTTTGTCAGTGTAATAGTTTAGTACATCAGTGTACTGGCTTACATACCAGTAGATTGCATAGAAATAGACTTCAATGTTTTAAAAATAATTGATGAACTCAAAACATATCATTTTATAATACCAACAAGTAGTACTCTATCAATGTACTAGTTTAGTACATTATTGTACTAGCTTAAAGACTAGTAGATTGTATAGAAATATATTTCAATGCTACTAAAATAATCAAAAAATGATTTGTGAACTCAAAACATATGATTTTGTAACCCCAATAAGTAGTACTCTGTTAGTGTACCAGTTTAATACATTAGTGTACTAGCTTAAAAACCAATATATTATATAGAAATAGACTTCAATTCTTTTAAAACACTAAAAAATGATTGCTGAACACAAACATATGATTTTGTAATTCCAATATGTAATACTCTATTTGTATATTAGTTTAATACATCACTGTACTAGTTTAAAGACCAATAAATTGCATAAAATAGACTTTGTTGACCTCACTTTTGGAGTGAAGGTCCAATCTTCCATCATAGATCTAGGAGTTTTCTGGACACTAAGAGCTCCTTAGTCATAAGACACTTCTAGTAACTAGGTGAACACTTAATCGAAGCCTAGAGACATAAGAGGATTAGCCATAGGGTTTAGATCATACCTTAGGGACTAGGATAACCCACCTACCCTATAGCCTAAGCCCAACATATGTTTACCTCCTTAGCCTAAACCAAACCCCAAATTCAATCCATTCAAATCTAATTAAAGCTATAATCAAATCCAATTAAATGTACAATCAAATCTAATTAAAAATCATTTCAATCAAACCTCTCCTAAGCCCTATGATTTAACCTTATGGACTTAGCCAAGATTCCTTCAATCCAAACCAAACTCATACTGTTTTCCTCAAAACTAATTCAACCCTTCAATCAACATACCAAGATCAACAACCAAATTCAAACTTCCAAACCAATTTCAAATCAAATCCATAACCCAAACCTTTCCTAAGCTCTATGATTCAATCCTATGGACTTAGTAAAATCTCTTCAATCCAAATCAAGCTTAATTGATTTTCTCATGAGTCAATTCAATCTTTCAATCACCATTCCAAACTAAATATCTATAATCACAGTCACATCCAATCAAACCAAAACCAACCCAAATCAAACTAACTCAACTCACTTGACCTAAAATGCCCAAATCAGCCAAAATCCATTCAAACCCAAGTTAATTGCAATCAAATCTATAAACCAATTCAAATCAATATTCAAACTCAACTAAACTCAATTCAAACCTTAATCAAGCCAATTGACCTACTTAGGCTCACTTGACCTAAAGTGACCTAAAGGACCCATTTGAGCCAATTTTCAATCCAACCCGAATTGGATTGAATCAAACCCTCAAAAATCTCTTATGATGATTATTGATCATCCTTGATTGATCAATTGCAATAAATTGGATCAAACCAAGTCAATTTGACCCTAACCCAAATTAACCTACATGAGCCAAATTAGCCAAATTTCATCCTAAGCCAAATTAATTGAAACCAATGATTCACATCAACCTAAGATCAATCCTTGAACATAACTTGACCATAAGTTGAGCCAAACCTAGCCTAATTATCTCTTTGACCCACGTTGACTCAATTTGACCTAAAAAATCAAATTTGGTCCAATTAAAATCCAATCCAAATTAATTATAAAATAGCTCAAGTTCATTTCAAATTGATCACTAAACATGATCAAAGCTTTAGTTGAACCCAATTGACCTATTTAGCCCAAATTGAAATCAAATCCAAATTGATTCAAACTAAATTCTACAATCATCTTCAATTGACCAATTGAACATGAACCAATGCCTAACCCAAGCTAATTTGGCCATTTTGGCCAAATTGGTCAACTTGACTCATTTAACCCATTTGAACTCAAATAAGTCAAATCCAAATTCAAGCCAAATTGCACCAAAACACTCCAAATACTCATTTAAACTTGACCCAACCCTTGGTTTGACCTAATTTGACCAATTGGTCAAATTGACCTAATTTAGCCCAATTTGACCTACATTGGTCAAATTGAGCCAAACTCACTCAAATCAAGTCTAAACCCAATGAAACTTAGCATGACCCATCCTCAGCTTACCTTGGGTCAGCCTAAATCAAACCCAACCGGAATTGACCTAATATAAAATGGGTTAGGTCCACCATATGGGACAAATGCTCCATTTGAATGGTCAAATCCACTCCCTATCCACTTGACAGCCTCTTAAACCTCCACATAGGAAAGCAGGACACTGGCTCACTTGACCCAAAGGTGGTTGGTCATCCATGAGCCAAGGGGAGGTGATTTCACCTCTCCTCCCCCATTGGAGCATTTGGAAACCTAAGGACAACCACCTCCTCCCATGGCAGCCACTCCCTATCAACTTGGCCAACCAAATCGAGCCTCCTTAGATGAGTTCCTGCAACCCATGGCCACTTGCGATGACCGGATGGTCGCTAGAAGCCAAACGGATCAAAGCCATCAGATCCAAGGGAGGAGGGGGTATACCCCCTCATTTCGATCCAAAATGAGGACACACGCCCTCAATGAGCTTCCTTAAGTCATTTTGAAGCTCTCGAGTGCCCCAAGCATTCCCATCACTAAAAACATCAAACCAAGCCTACCCAAAATAGGACAAGGCTCTACTCCATCCAGCTCCACCAAATCCCAACCAATCCCAAATTAATTTCACCCACACGTTCACCAAGCTTCGATGAGGTGAAACAAATCTTTTCCTGAGCTCTCCGATCACCAGAAGTACCTTCTAGACCAACTCTAGGGAGTTCTACAATGGTACTTGGTCCACAGAGAAAATGGAGGGGAGGCATCATGCGAACTTCTCGATGGAGCTTTGCCTCATCAAAGCTAAGCTACCTCGGTCGGTTCGCCTCCAGTCTTGAGCTCTGATGAGGTACTATTCCTTCAAGCTGAGATTTCTCTTTTTTTCTAGGCCTTTTGAAGATAATGTTGATTTTGTATGAAGTCGACCATTAGATCTCTTAGGATCCTCCCCGTGAAGGTGTGGGATCAATCCCGAGCCAATTTGAGCTTCTGCGAGCTCGATTTGGGTGGAGGTTGGCAGATGGTGTCCATCTTCCATCACGCTGGGAGAGGATAGATCATCTGTCATCTATTTCATTTGATTGGAATGGACGATTGTGATATTATGATTAGATTTAATCTGATTTAATCCCTAGGAACCATGGGATTAGTCTCTGCCATCCGATCTTAGATCAAAGCGGATGAAAGCGCTATCGTCACCCGACTCGCGATTTTAAATAACCAATCCTGCAGTGCCATGTGGAAAGCATGCCACGTCAGCGCTCTGCATGGCATCGACAGGATTAGGATTAATTAATTCATTTTAATGGCTAAATCTTTAGAAAATCATAATAAAATATAGAAAAAATCAAAAAAAAATAAATAAATACTCATGTTAAAGGTACTTTAGAGGATAATTAATTAAAATTAATTTCATTTAGTTTTTAACAATAATTAATGCTTAATTATGATTTAATTATAAGTTTAATTAGCTTAATTTCGCCCTAATTATGTGGGCAAATGATTTCAAATTTTGTGTGTCCATTCAATGGGATGACCTCAGTCTCCTATGATTTTCTTAGAATTTATTGCCTAGTAATTAGGAGAAATTAATGATTCAAATCTTAATTATCCTATTTAATTAATTAAGTGGTTAATTAACATTTAGAATAGTAAAAATTAATTAATTAAGGCTTACTAATCACTATTTAATACTAAATGGATGAGAGAGTGAGATTAGGACCTCTTTCCTAGGCTCTTTCTAAATCCATTTCATTTTGAGAGAGTTAATTAAGGTAGAAATTAATTAAGTGATTGATTGATTAATTAAGTGACTAAATTAAATCAAATTGGAATGCAAATCATTTCAGATAATTAACAATAAAATTAAGGGTTCCTCTTTATGTGTTTAAGAACATAAAGACCCTTAAGGAAATTATGTTTAATCCATAAGTATGGGAAAATCATAAAAGTACTTAATTAGATTCTTTGATTTAATTAATCCTTCATTATGAGCCAATTGCATTAGGTCCTTAGGAGCATTTCAATTTTATTCCCTTACATGTTCATTTCATTTATGGCTCATAATTAAATGATTAATCAAATTAAAGAAGCATAGGAAGGGGAATTAAATGATTTGCTTAATGATTAACTTAATCAATTCATAAAATCTTCTTAATTATTATTTTTTAAACCAATTAAGATCACCAACTTAGGAATGGGATTAAAACAACAAATGATAATCTCTCCTCTTTGAGGCTAATCCAAATCTAAAATCAAAATGGTAAGAAGCTTTGGTTTTTTTAAAATGATTTCATTTAATGTAACTATCCTTAGGAATTAATTTAGTGGAATGAACCATGTGCTTATATTTAGTTCTCCCTTTCCAATAATTTTAAATATTATATGTCACATGATTTCATGCATTCATTCTTTCAAATTTAAATGAATCAAATGAAAGTTATTTATGTAATCTTGCAAGTGTTGCCTTAACTTAATTATCTGTGTGGTTATTATCACTAATAAATTTTAATATATTTTTCAAAGTTTATAAATTGATAAAAAATATATGGTGTGATAATAGTTATGAATACATATAGGATTTGCATGTGTTTATAGCTTAAGTATGTGAAATGATGCTCTCCTTCCTATGTTTATATATAGATTTACATTGATATGAATGTTAATAAGTATGCAGTATGGACATCCCGGGGATACGAGGCTTTAAGTAGCCCTAAGGAGGTTATTTGATTACCTCATTTCCTTGGTTAACAATGACACGTACTTAGTTGATTTCATTTCTATGTATTTTTGTATTAGAGTTTGGATGGAACTTCAATTCACATACATAAATAATTCAACTAAATAAAAATACAATTTTGCATGATTTTCTATTATTATGGTTATTTATACATTCATATGTATTTAAGATAGCAAGTGTTTAGTCTGGACATCCTGAGAATACGAGGCTTTAAGTAGCACCAAGGAGGTCATTTGATTGCCTCACTTCCCTAGTTTAACAATGGCACATACTTACTTACATCTTTTATATATGTGTTTGTGTATTTAATTAAAGAATGGTAATCCTTCCTTTTTTTATTAAAAATGTGTGCATCCAAAATCATCAAAATCACTGAACTATATTATATGTAAAGATAATGCTCTCTTTCTTATGATTCATATATGAATTTACATGTGTTTTAATGTTAATAAGTATATAGTCTAGACATCCTAAAAATATGAGGCTTTAAGTAGCCCCAAGAAGGTCATTTGATTACCTCACTTCCCTGGTTAACAAAGGCACGTACTTATTTGATTTCATTCCTACTTATTTTTTGTATAAGAATCTAGATAGAGCTTTAATTTAGATGCATTAAATAATTTGATCAAATAAAATATAAGTTCTAAATGTATGCACTCATCATTTAAGTGTGATAAAATATCTTGTCTGTATAGATATGCTAAGTATTAAGACATATGAATATTACATGTGATGGAAAAGAATGGATCAATATATTTCATGTAGTAGTAATTCAACTACATTAATCTTAAGATGCCTTTCATGTTAAATAGGGTTATTTAAAGTTAACATAAACTTAGGATTAATAAAAATATTTAATAAGTCATTCACTAAAGAAAACTAAATCATAAAAATATGCTTTAGAAAAAAATGGCTTAAGATAGGGATGATGGAGGCTAATCCTCTTTCCTCTCTTTATAATGCTTAGATGCTAAGTGTAAATCAAATGAAACCAAGTAAAGCATAAATTAAAATTCACAAATAAATTAGACAAATTGAAATGAAACCAACCTTTATGTTAAATTAAATCCTTCCACACTTAGAAAATCATAACTTTAATGTTTAGTTAAGACATACTACACAAGGCCTTAGCACACACATTAGAATTAAGCCACCACTTCTAGTCCTAATTTAGGATGGTGTACGTGTTATATTTTATTTTGTGATATAATATTTTAGACTGGAAGTTAGGCTGCTCTTAGCCTAATCATATTTTTTGTAGAGGGTTATGCTTAAGGGGTTGCTTAAAAATGAATATAAATGTTCTCTTTGCAGGTTGCTTAAACCCCTAAGCATAATCCAAGTTAGGATAGATGGGCTTGGTTACCCATATGTAAGGTGTTAAGTCTAAATTATATAATATAACTACTTGGGATTGTATATATGTTTAGCTAACATCTATTTTGCAGGTGTAGTTATATTTAATTTTCCCATATAAATGTAATTTTGCAATAGGAATTAGGATTAGTCTTATTGGGAGAAGTGGCTAGAAGGCTTTGTCTTGGGAGGCCATATGATGCCTTTGGAGCATAATAAAATAAAAAGGAAAGAGAAAGAAGGAAGGAGAAATGAAGAATGAAGACCCCTATAGCATATATTCAATTCTAATTGTAATTATTCTTTTATATTACAGGTTGTATAAGGGTAGAGCTCGGCTACCCTCCTTTTCTCTTTTTGGGGTGTACGACGAAACTCAATCACACCGGCCTCTTATTCTTTTGTGCTAGTTTATAAAAATTATTTGATGTTACGTTTAGCTTGCACATTAGGAATGCAACTTTGTAATATTTTCTTAATGTTTGATGCTTTATTGTGTGGCTTGTATGTGACAGGCTCTTAGGATAAAATAAATTTTCTATCCAACTAATAATTTATACCCTCACTATAAAGCCTAGGTTGTAATCAAGATAATTAAAAGATTTAGCAACCTCTTAGTTGTATGTTGTATGTATCACATCATGCATGCATCTTCTATCACTCTTGCTAAAATAGAGGGCCTCCATCCTTACACTATAGGGACCGCTTGACCTAAGAGAGCAACCCCTCCCGACGAAGCTTCACCCTCTCTCTTCTGATTTAGCCAATAATTAACATTCAACATGCATGTAGGCATAAAGAAATCCTAAGCCTTTATCTAAAATACCATATCAAAATGAAATGAAATTTGAAAAGATTTTTGTATTTGTAGATTCAGTCTTATGCTCATACCACTCATATTGTAGTATCTTAGGGAGTGGTTTAAAACTTTAGTCTCTTTCTAATTAAACAACAAGTCTAACTATCTTGCAAATTCATAGGACTGGACCGCATGAATTTAAAATGTAGGAGGTGTTAGCTGGCGTCCACTCCAGGCAGTTATAAGGCCAGAAGTCGAACAACTTATCCTCTCTTGTAGAGGTAAACCAATTATGTCCATCTTTCGCTTAGATTTAGGCCTTACTTTAACTCATGTTAAAGCTTCCTAAATTTAGAATTCGAGGTAGCTAGTTTCCTTCAAGCTACAAGCATAAATCCTCACCTCTTAAGTATTTTCACAACCTTGTATTGGTGGATCATAAACCCTAGAAATCTAATAAAATTTCAATTCAAACAAATAAATCACTTCATTTTCAAATATATAAAGCCCAACCATAAGATATATTAGAATGCTCACTAGGTTACCTAGTATCATAAGCATTTCTTACTTTCTCCCTTTGGACTCTAAAATAAGTCTTCACCTTGAACAATCTCACTTGATTTTCCAAACATAACTAATCCTTTGATAGTCTAACCTTGAAATATTTAGAGATAATAATTATCTACTTTAATCAAGAGTATTCTTAGAAAATCTCATTTCCTAGGATGTAATTAACTATGAAGGCCTGCCTCCATAGAGAATTTATGAACCCGACTTAATATAAAGCTTGCTTTACTTATCCATGTAAAGTAGGAAAAAAATCTCTCGTCAAAGACCCATCATGCCTTAGGAGTCCTTATTTGGTAATTAGGTCTATTGTAGGGTGATATTTCTATCTTTCAAGATAGTACATCATACCTTAAAATTGTACTCTATCACTTCAATAAGTACCAGTACGATCTGCGTGGTGTCCACCCAACATCCAAAAATAAATACCACAGACTTCAATACTCTTAAAAATAATTTGTTAACTGAAAAAAATTATCATTTTACAATACCAACAAGTAGTACTCTGTTAGTGTACCTATTTAGAACATTAGTGTCCCAACTTAAAGACTAGCAGAAAAAAAAATAAAAATTTAAAAAATTTTAAAAAATTTAAAAAATTTTAAAAAAAATTAAAAAAAAAACTTAAAGACTAACATATTACATAGAAATTGACTTCAATTTTCTAAAATAGTAAAAAAAAATTATGAACCAAAAAATATATAATTTTACAACTCCAACAAGTAGTACTCTATCAGTGTACTAGTTTAATACATTAGTGTAGTCACTTAAAGACAAATAACTTGCATAGAAATAGACTTCAATACTCTAAAACACTAAAAAAATGATTTGTGAACCCAAAATATATGATTTTATAACTTAAATAGGTAGTACTCTATCAATGTACCAATTCAATACACTAATGTACTGGCTTATGGACCAATAGCTTGTATAGAAATAAACTTAAATACTTTTACAATAGTAAAAAATGATTTGTGAACTCAAAACATATCATTTTACAATACCAATAGATAGTACTCTATCAATATATCAGTTTAGTACATCAATGTACTGGCTTTAAAACTAGTAGATTGAAAAAAAATCAACTTCAATGCTTCTAAAATAATAATAAAATGATTTGTTAACCTAAAACATATGATTTTACAACACCAATATACAGTACTATGTTAGCATACTAATTTAATAAATTAGTATACTAGTTTAAATACCATCAGATTGCAAAGAAACTGACTTCAATACTTTTAAAACACTAAAAGATGATTTGTGAACTCAAAATATATGATTTTATAACTCCACAAGTACTACTCTATCAATGTACCCATTCAATACATTAATGTACTAGCTTAAAGATCAATAGATTGTATAAAAATATATTTCAATACTGGTACAATAGTAAAATAATAATTTGTAAACTCAAAACATATGATTTTGCAACTTCAATAGGTAGTACTCTTCTATTAGTGTGCTAGCATAGTGCATCAGTGTACTGGCTTAAAGATTAATAGGTTGCATAGAAATAAACTTCAATACTTCTACAACAGTAAAATAATTTATGAACCCAAAATATATCATTTAACAATACCAATAGTTTGTATTATATTCATGTACTATCTTAAAAATGACAACAAAATGATTGTACCAGACAAATTTCCACCATGAAGTATTACAACTACTTTGAAACTTTATATAATTTATAAAAGTGATTCATAGACATCAAATATGATATCGCAACCAAAAAGTATAATGATACAAGAAAGATTTATAAAAACTAATATGTACAGACATATACCAATCTAATTCAGAAAATAAGATTTACAAGTTTAGTCACTTTATACTTAAAAATAGCATACACAAACTCTGCTCTAAAAATATTCATTTTCTTTGGCCAATCTTTTTGCTCAACCCAATCAGATTGGAGTCAAACTCATTAACAGCATCAGTGACAAGTAGTTTGATTTAATATGCACCAACAAAGTAAAAATATGTTTGATACAAATACCAGATCTAAAAATATCTGAATGGGAGAAGTGTCTTTATGATATCAAGTATTATTATCTATGGATTGGGTTGAGAAGTGAGTTGTAGAAATATAATTTCCTCTTCTTTAGGTTTCCTACTAATAGTATTCAATGCTGATTTTAATAATGGGAAGTAGGATCAATTTAACTCTAAAAATACTCACTTTAATAATATGTTGTACAAACATCTTGCTTTCATTTTCATAGCTTTGAAAAAACACAAAAAACTAGTGAAATTATCACTTAAAATATACTCAGGCAAGGTGACCTTGCATATACTCACCAAATGCAAGCATGATATGCAAAGATATAAAACATATAAATTGAGAATAATCTTATTTTATTCGGGCATTAAATATGCAAAGCATCAATATGCGCATCAGATAGGTATTGATCAGTCAATAATACATCAATTTATCCCCTATAATCAAATATATTTATGACTGAAAGAACATTATCACTTCTATAGGTTGAGCAGCATATGAGAAAATGTTAGAATTAAAGGGAGGTATAATTCAAACTGACTTAAATCTATCAAGTAAGGCCTTACTTGTCACTGAATCGCTCACAAGTGTGTCAATGAATGTAAGCATATGGCTTCTAGCCAATTATAATTAAAAAATTCATCTATATTTTCTTTATAAGAGTCAATATCTCTAGGTGCTTTGTAGTTGTGATAAATACAAAATAAATTTGTAATAAAAAATTTAAATACAATTTAAAAAATTGTTTAAACTTCTTTAGATAAGTAATGTTATTTATTTTATTTTTTTAATTTATTGAACTTAAATTTGATAAGAGAAATTTTTATCATGTAACATTTTCTCCTCTATTTGACATACTTATAATTAAAACCATCTTATCAGTTATGAAACTGAGGTAGTGGTCACCAATGTAGAAAACCTGTTTTACAATATTCCAGCAAGACATAATAAAAGTGGTAATAGGTGTATCTTGTTGAAAGATAAGCATTTTAGTGAAATGATAAACATTAAACCGTCTTAAAATATCAATAATTTTTTAGTGAAATGGTATGATATTGAATCACATAGTGCTCTGAAAGTCAAAGGCCTACATCTGGAAGTTATTTTTATGTCAGACATTTTAAGTTTCAATTGAAAAGTACACCTATTAAAATATCTAAAAGAGAAGAGTATACTATAATAGCTTTAAACATGAGCTAAAAATACATTTCATACATATCTATAGAATCTACAATAGCTTAAAACATAATTTAAATCTTACAAATGGTAGTACACCACTATATATATATATATATATATATATATATATATATATATATATAATAATAATAATACAACATACTATTAGAGTACTAAAGATATTAAGGTAATAATGACTTAATTACAAATTAATATTCATCAAAAGAACTTAAAACAAATTTATACATAATTTACATCTTAAATAGGGTAGTACATCACTATACACAAGAAATAGTGTTATGCACTACTGGAGTACCCAAGTATTGAGATAAAAATGAAATCAATATGGTATACTATTCATTAAAAGAACTTAAAAAGTAACTTTAACATAATTTAAATCTTCAAAAAGGGTAGTATATCAATATATATATATATATATATATATATGAAATACAACAATACATTACTTCAGTACTTAAAGTATTAAAATGATCTAATTTGATTTTAATACTCATCAAAAGAACCTATAACAACTTAAAACTTAATTTACATTATACAAATGCCAATACACCATTATATAAATAAGAAATCCAACTATACACTACATGAGCACTCAAAGTATTAAGCTAAAAATGACCTAAAATAATATTAATGCTCAACAAAAGAACCTAAAATAACTTTAAAAATATATAATTTAGATCTTAAATAGATATCTTGCCGTTTACATCAAAAATAGAACATTACGCACTATGGGCATACTCAAAGTATTGAAGTAAAAATGACCTAACGTGAGTTTAATACCCATAAAAAAACTCACAACAACATAAAACATAATTTACATCTTTAAAATGACAATATAGCACTATATTCATGAAAAACATAACAGTACATTAATTAAGTACTCAAAATATTGAAGCAAAAATGACTTAATTTGAGTTTAATACTCTTTTAAAGAACCTGCAATAACATAAAATATAATTTGAATCTTACAAATGGCAATACACCATCGTAGTACACTACTGGAGTACTGAAGGTATTAATGTAACAATGACCTAATTACTGTTTAATATTTATCAAAAGAACTTAAAATAACTTTAAACATAATTTACATCTTAAATATGGTAGTACATCATAGTGTACACAAGAAATAGTGTAGTATACTACTTGAATACTCAAATACTGAACTAAAAATGACTTGAAATAATTTTAATACTCATCAAAAGAACTTAAAATAGCTGAAATAGCTGAAAATATAATTTAATTTTTAAATAGGATAGTAAAACACAATTTACATAAAAAATAGAACATTACACTATGGGAGTACTCAAAATATTGAAGTAAAAATGATCTAATTTGAGTTTTATACCCAAATAAAGAATCTACAACAATATAAAATATAATTTAAATCTTACAAATGGTAGTACACCGCTATGTACACAAGAAATAGTGTAGTACACTACTGAAGTACTCAAACTATTGAGGTAAAAATGATCTTAAATAATTTAATATTGATGAAAAGAACCTAAAACTACTTATACCTCAATTTAAATCTTAAATAAGATAGTACATGAGAAGTATGATTGTTTTAAGTTAACTTTTATTAGAAACATAAGATTAAGATTCTAACAACATAAGATTATTGAAATAACAAAAAGTGAGGATTTACACCCATAATAAAAGAGAAACGGGCTTCTTGGGGGTAGAAAATTTAAGTCATTAAAGAGCATACCATATCCAAGCTAGACAACAAACAAACGCATTTTAAGAAACTTATAAAACAAATGTTGTTCTTTTGTGCAATCAAAAGAAATATCATTAATTAAAAGAATATAAGGTCAGTGCAGTCGGGCACTATTATATGTCCCAGAAAAGGAAAAAGAAAGAGTAACCAAGCTATACCCATATATAGCCCAAATTATAATCTATTTATGATGAAAATAAAACTATCGGAGCCTTCAATCTTCATCTTAATAAATCAAGTACTTCAGACATCTCGTGGAAGGGTGAAGACTCCCTATTTGCAAGAAATAAAATAATATACATGTATGGTGTTATAACAATCTTCACAAACCTATAACTTGCTAAGTATTTTATCTTAGTTAAGTGCCTAGGATTTATGGTGGAATTATGAGTTGTTAAAATTTTAAGTAGAGTTGATTAGTGGCAGTAGAAAATTTAAGTTCTTAAAGAGCTTACCATATCTAGGTAAAAACCTAAGTCCAAAATGATGAGTGAAAATAATAATAAAAAAGTTTGTACCTTTTATTGTATTAATTTAAGACCTACTTTCATACCAATGTTTGCAACAGGAAAAAAAAATGAAAATTAAGCTTCCCAACATAGGGCGTTGCAGCACCACAATCCTGGCACCTAGGCACTATCATTGTTGCCCCTAAGTCTACAGAATCTAGAAGCCTTAACTAGTCCCGCCAACAACTATCCCCATTAACAATAATCACCCAAGGGAGATCTAATGTGATTAGGGGAGTAGTTTTTTATTAAAAGGAGGGCAGGCCATTGTCTCACTTTATGTACACTCTCTTCTCTCTGATGCACTCTCTCTCTACTACACACTCTTTTCTCTCTATTTCACACTCCCTTCGATCAATGTTGTTCCCTTGGTTTGGCCCTTCCTTTTGCACAAAGAGTCTCCTTTGCGTGAGACAACTGAAACCAAACACTGACTGATTTCAAAATAAAAGTTTCTCTTATATAATTCTTCACTCCCTAGGAAATTTCTTAAGACATCCATCATTGATCTTGAATCCGGTGCGAAATGATAGTCCTCCCTCCATCGATCTTGGATACAACGTAAGAGAGAAGAGAATTAACACATTAATTACAAAATCATGGGCACTGCCAAGATAAAAATCTGGTAAAATTAAGATTAACTTAGAATTTAAACTACTAAATTGCAAGTTTTAAAATATGAAGGCCTCCATCATCAAATTTGGTTCAGGTGTGAGACAAAAATCCTCCCTTCGTTGATCTTGGATTTGGAATAAGGGAGAAGAGTGTGTTGCACTAAAAAAATTCAAAATATAACATCGCTAAGTCATTATGCTGCCAAACTTTTATGCTAATCATTAAATTGCACAAGAAATTTACCCTAAAATAGAGTCTGCCAACTCGTAGAGATGAACACTATTATGAAGTGCCAAGGCACTGCTTGTAATGCTAAGGAGGTTAGCTCTCAAGAAACCTAGCACTTGCTTTATACCACTGCAATGCTATTATATGTCACCAAAGCGATGTGGCCAGCATCATGGTGTTAAACCATAGTGTGAAAATGAGCAAAAGTAAAGACATAAGGATTTAATATTTAGTGAGCATCGATAATGAGCCCTTTAGTACAAAGGTGCTAAGTGGCCAGTTGTTAGAAGGTCCTGACAACCTTCACAAAAAAAGGCAATATCAATCAACCAATTTTAATCCATCTAGTGAACACCAGGGTGTGACATCTAGGATGCATTCCCAAAATCCACTACTAGAAGGTCCTGATCAATCTGGATAGCTAAAGTACTCCAAGTCATTAAAGAGAAGACAAATCAATATAAGCAAGCTCAATCAGATGATTGAAGGGCTGAATCACCTATCATCAATTGGAAGTGACGATATAAAATAGTCTGCCAATAGAAGATGATGACTTTCTGATTGATCAAGAACAACAACCTCTTGATTCCCAGAATAATGAAAGTATCGATTACATGGAAGCCAAGGTTGATATATGTTTATGAAACAATAACCTAGTATCTAAACAACGAAGTGATGAATAACATCAGGAGGGCTTAAATCACCTAATGTCCAGAGGTGAAACTCAAGTAGAAATTGAAGAAACTAAAGAACTAATTGATGTTGTAATAAGGTTACAATGACAAATGGGTTCTCAACTCTAAAGAAGAGACCAAAAAATTAGCCAACTCAATAATCATCTTAATGAGATGAATGGGCTAATTAAAGAGCTATTTGGTTAGCTTAACCTAATAGCAACCACGACACAACAAATATCTCCCAGAAATCCTCTAGAGACCATCAATCCCATAGTTGAAATTGGGGCATGCAAAATGCTTCACCCAACTTTACAACAGTTTCAACGTTAAGATAAGAACCTTTAGGAGAAATTATACTAAGTGCTCAACAAGAGATTGATGTCATAACAAAATCCAAAGTAGAGGATCTTATTAGCTAAAAGGTCAAAGTAGTCATGGAAAAGATTGACCATACCAAGCTGATTATAACTGAGTATAATATCCTAAAGGGTATATTGTGCTGAAATTCAACACCTTTTGAGGCATAGAAAATCTATGACAGTACCTAGCCCAGTTCAAACCTACTTATGGGAATACAAGAAGCTTATTACTTTGACAATTTGTCAGTAGTCTTACAAACACAATCTTTGAATTGTATGATGAGTTACCCGATGACTCAGTAAAAACTTTTACTAAGTTTGAAATATCTTCGTTAAGAAATTTATAGGAGCAACCAATAAAGTGATGATTATAGATCTCTCATTATAGAAGAGATAAAAGGATGAGAGTGTCACAAAATATATGATGAGATGGAGAAATATGAGCATGAAATGTTATCAACAACTCATGGAAAAATATATACAAGAACTCTTAATGTGGAATATTGATGATTAAATGGCTCCATATTTAGCCATGGCCATAATTAATACATTCCAAGAATTGTTGGATCGTGTAGCCAAATTCAATAGGCTGCCTAAGTAAAAAGGCATTAATACTAGCTATAATAATAACTTGTCTAGGAAAGAAAGCAATCTAAGTCATATGATTTAAAAGAAAAATGATGTGAATACAACATCACATTCATAATCAATGAAAAAGAAAATGGAGGCACAATGACCTCTCAAAAAGTGATAAAGCCCATAGAGGATAAGAAAAAAGGTCCTACCCTCTAAGAGAAAATGAATTAGTAGTTTTCATTTAAAAGAGAGTATACTACTAAAATTTTCAAGCATGCCCTAAAGTTGGATTGCAATTACCAAAGTCATGTTGACCTGAACAAGCAGATATAGTTGACAACCCCAATTATTGAATATACCATAGATTTATAGGTCACCCAATTGAGGACTATTTCATCTTCAAAGATTGGGTAGAGAGGAGCCTAAAAGCATATTGGTACATCCTAAAAAGGAGAAAGTAATTTGTTATTATAATACTCCCAAGTCAAGATGCAAAAGATAAGTAAATATGATGGGTCAATCAAAACACAGAATGTAAACAATAATAGAGGTGAAGGGCCACGAGTAAAGGAAGAAGGTGGTTGGGAGACCTTCATATCAAAGAAGACTAAAAGAATGATTAACATTTTATTAGCTTTAAAAGGCATTCAATGGAATAACTCTTTAGAACCTGAAATTGATCTAAGAATACTCTTCCCCAATAGAGGACAGTTTTTATATAATTCAAAGAAGCAGATGAAAATTATCCAAACTTCTTCATCAAAAACTCATAAATCAAGAAAAAGGAGGAAACCTCATAAACCAAAGTCTAAAACAAAAAAAATGATTGACACTTTGGAGGAGTATGAGCAACCTCCCTAAAGTCTAGTTAAGTTGGAGGAATGCATGCTCCACTTACAACTTGACTTTAAAAATCCTAAAGAAGAGAAAATTCTAATTTTCAAACCCAAAGATAGACATGCTATGTGATTGAAACATCAACATACTAAGGAAGAGTTAAGCTTTCCCACAGAAAACCCTAGTTAAATGAATGTTAAATCAGGCTCAAAGATGCTATGTCCTAAAGTAGGTGATGATTTTGAGAGTTTTGAAAGCTCTAAAAATTCTAAAGATGCATAGAGTTCAAAAGCTTTTTCTGATAAAGAAGATTTTTTTAGAAGAAGTAAATCAAATCAAGTTAAAGAGTGGAAAGTGATTTTCTCCGCTACCATAGACGAAAGCCAGTGATAGAGGCAAAGAAATTCAAATAAATGAAGATGCCTTACCCCCACACCACCAGCTAAACCTCAAAAGTCATGAAAATGGGAGTGGACTATAATGTTATGGCCTATTTATGCAAGTTATTGACTTTATTAAGTATGCATACGTGAGATATTAAATAAAGCCTTATAAAATATAGAATAATATGAAGCCTTCTTTGCTGAAGAGAAGATAAAAGAAGACTTAACTTCTTAAAAGTCAATAACCATGACATTACCTACTGTTAAGGACAACTGAACATAATCAACCCCTTTATGTCAAAGCTAAAAGCAACTCCGCGTGCAAGAAAAGAATATTGATCGACCCAGACACTTCAGTCAATCTTTTAATAGCTAAAAAACTCAGAACATTAACCTTAGATGTTCATTATCTAGATAAAAGTACAACATTATTTTAAGGATTCAATGAATAAGGACAACAAACCTTGCAATCTCTTGTTTTGCCTATACACATTGAAAAACTATATACATAAGCTAAATTCCATGTGATTGAAGCTAGTGTTTCATATGAAGCACTCATTGGTAGGCTATGGATTCATGAATATAACATAGTACCTTCAACTCTCCATCAATATATAAAATACATTCAAAATGGTAAAGAGTGTCAAATTGATGGTGATATGAATCCCTTCTTGATACATGAAATCAAGATCTATGATAATTCTAAGTACTTTATTCTTAAGAAAATAGGAGAAGTCAATGCCTAGATGCAAGTGTCTCCACCCATCAAGATAATGCTTAAGGGTGATGATTCAAAGAGCAAAGGCACTAACAAATAAAAACAACCTAAAATAATTTTTCATCTTGGCAGTGATACTGAGGATGATGAAGAAGAGTTATTACTTTATCAACTTAAGAAAGCCTCAGCTAGTCAAAGGGAAGAAGGAGATAGTACTAGTGATATAATAAAATAATTAGAGAAAACTAATATTTCTCTAATAACGGTACAAGAAATTCAAATCTCCAATAAGGTTATGAAAATAACTACAATGTCAAATGCACATATAAAAGGCTTAACTGCTTTAAGAGATGAGAAAATAGAATAGTTGAAAACTTTCTATGTCCCTCCTAGAAGAGGTCATGATGAACGTGGCATCTTTTTCAACAAAAAAAATGATCGAGACATAAATTCCACACAAATATTATTGAAGAAGATAATTTTGAGGAAGAAGACATTTCAATAATAATTCCTCAATGCTTCTCATCAGCTTTAAAATGCTGGTTAAGAATAATGTTCAACCAAAACAATCAAGTATTCATGCCTAATTGTTTAAGAAGCTCTATTGAGGGGATAATACCCAAATTTTCATAGGATAGAGAAAGTTTACCACATGGGGATTGGGATATATTGCTTTGTCATTTTCCCTAATGAGCTCATGCTATACCGTATCCCAAAAAAAGTCACTTTTGAAGTTACGAATGAACAAAGGGATATTTCACATGAAAATGAGAACAAACCTGAAGATGAATAAATAATTGACCTTAAAGAGGCCCCCCTACAAAATTTGAAAAGGGCAAGAAAGCTACTATCGATGAACTTCTAGAAATTAACCATGCTTGTATTTTATATAAGATGATGCTTGTCAATAAACATTCAATATTATAAAGCAATATTTATTATATTCCCTGATTTAGATAGCACTGATAATAGGAAAGCCATTAATATTATACACAGCAGCCCTAGAAGAATTGCTTAGAGCTCTATTAGCTCAAAATAATGAAGAAGAGAAAGAAAATGCATTATATTCTAATCAGTCGATGTTTAATAGGAGCTGAAATAAGATATTCTCCTATTGAGAAGCAATGTTTATTATTGATATTTACTGCTTAAGAATTACATCACCATATGTTATCATGCAAGATAACTTTAATATCCAAAGTCGGTCCTCTTAAATTTTTAATGACTAAGTCCACCCTAAGAGGTTGCTTAACAAAAAGGGTAATTTTACTGCTTCAATTTGATATAACATATGTCCTACAAAAGACAACAAAAGAGCAAGCTTTGATTAACTTTGTAGCCACTTATCCTTTATCGATAGATTCTCCACTCAATGATAAATTACCTGATGAGTAAATATTCAATGTCAAAGAAGCACAAGAATCATTAGTATGAAAGCTTTATATCTCTGGAGCTTCATCAGTAAAGCCAGCTAAACCACTAGAATTACTTATGGTATATGTTGCAATTGGCTTAATATTTGTTACTCCATAAGGTGGTATACTTTGATATTCTTATAGCCTGACTGAACTTTGAACTAACAATGAGGCTGAATATGAAGCATTAATCACGAGCTTAGAGCTAGAAATTAATATGAAAGTTGTAAGCTCCATGTTTATGGAGATTCTTAACTTATAATTTGACGAATAATTAGGACTTTCAAGATAAACAAGCCTGAATTAGTGCTTTATCACAAGCACGTATTAGATCTTATGAAATAATCCCTAAAGTAATAATTACAAAGGTTCCATGTCAAAAAAAAAAGGCAAGGCTAATGCATTAGCTAAATTAGCTAAAGAAATAATAGATCCTCAAGGGAAGTCAATTTAATAATAATCCAATTTAGGTTAGCATTAGCACCAACTCTTCTCCAAGCTCTTAAAACTAATGAAAATCAAGAGATTTTAACAATAAATGCAGAAGATGATTAGAGAGTCATTTATTACCTACCTTAAAAGTGGTGGCTAACCAAAAGACAAGTCAGAAGCTCATCAAATTTCACAAAGAGCATTACAATATGCTATCATGAATGATGCACTATATCATCGCTCAATTGACCAACTGTGATTATGATACCTATAACCAGATGAAACAAAGATGGTAATGGATGAATTCCATGAAGGATTATGCGGCGCACATAATTCAATCCTAAAATGAAAATTAAAATCAAACGAATGGGATATTACTAGCCCAACATGGTTCAAGACTGCATTAAATATGCTAAAAGATGCCATTAGTGTAAAATACACATAGACATGTTGCATCGACCTCCTAATGTCTTATGTGCAATAGTGGCATCATGGACATTTGAAAGTTAGGGAACAAATCTTTCGTAATATAGAGGACATCATTTCATTTTGGTTGCTACCAATTACTTCTCAAAATAGGCAAAAGCAATTCCCTTACGAGAAGCTAAAGTAGATAATATTATGAAATTCTTTCAAGACTACATCATCTATCAATTCATAGTACCTCAATAAATTATATCAAGCAATAGCAAAACCTTTAAGAATGTTTAAATTTCTTACTTCATTGAGAAATGCAAGATAGATTGACAATATTCTTCGATATAAAATACAAGAGCCAATAGTCTTGTAGAGGCATTCAACAAAACATTAGTCGAACTCTCCACCCAACTTATCTCTATGAATAAAAGAGAATGTCATGATAAATTAATAGAAGTCTTATGGGCATATGATACCACATATTAATCTGTCACGAAGGAAACACCATACTCATTAGTTTCAAGGTGGAAGCCATACTTTCTCTTGAAACAGAATTATCTTCACTCCATAGTGCAGTCCAAAAATGAACTTATAGTAGAAAAAAATATTTGAATATAACTCAAAGTGCTTGAAGCTCTAGATGAAGTTTGGCTACAAGCCCAACAAAATCTAGAAATGTATAGAGCAAGGATGACTCGAGCTCATAACTGTGTGGTTAGCCCAAGAAGCTTCAAAGTAGTTGAACTAATATTTGTACCTAGAAGGCTTGTCATTCCCCATTATCAATTATGTGGAAAATTTGATCCAAATTGGAAAGGAATTTACATTATCAAAAAGGTATACAAAGGGGGAGCTTATCAGCTCATTGATGTAAAAGGCGTATGGCCTATGCCCCCTATAATTGGAAAATATCTTAAAGATATTATGCATAACTATTGAAGGTGTTATGCCATATAAATTTAAGTCAAAATTGACTCTAAATTGATTGGTTGAAATGATAAATCATTATCAGCAGTTATGTATGAGAAGAATATTTTCTTCCCAAAGGGAAATTCCTCTCTTAATAGGGAGCAATTTTATATTTCTTGCAAGGAAAGAAAAATTCTTCATCAAAGAGAAACTCTATTAAATTAAGGAAATCTAAACTTAGATTTAATATGTCATAAATAACCTAAATCTAAACTAAAAAACTTAGATTCATCATGCCCAAAGGGGTCGAATCTAAACTTAAATGTATACTCATCATGACCAAAAGAGTCAGATTTAAACCTAAACTTAGATTCATCATACCTAAAGGGGCTGGATCTAAACCCAAATTTAGATTCATCTTGCCCAAAGGCTGGACCTAAACCTAAATTTTCATCTATCATATCTGAAAGGATTGAATCTAAACCCAAATCATATCCATCATGTCCAAAGGGGCATGATCTAAAATCTAAAACCTAAATCCATCATGTCTAAAGGGGTGATATCTAATTCTAAACCTAGATCGATCACATCCAAAAGGGCTAGATCTAAACTTAAATTTAGATCTATCATTCAAATGGGCATACATCTAAACCCATAATTAAATTTATCATGTCCATAGGGGCCATATCTAAACCGAAATTTAGATCCATCATGTCCAAAAGGGTTCGGTCTAAACATAAATTTAGAGTCAAAATTGTTCAAAAGAAACTAAATTTAAATACAAATCTGCATCTATCAAGTCCCTAAAGGATTAAATATAAGTCTAAACTTTTTAAAGTTTAGACAAGATTGAATGAAAGCCAACAAGCATAGCTCATTTAGAAATTCATAGATTGCCTTTTTATGATGTCCAAAAAAATTTATATGCTTATTTCTTTTAGATTTTCTATAATATTTATTTTAAAAAGGCCAAATGATATGCCTCCTACTTATCCCACTAAGGATCAGATATGAACCATAATTGAAGCTTATGATCTACATTATTTAGCCAAATTGTAGGATCATTTATCATGGCATCAGGACATGTTGATGGGAGAGACATTTTTGAAGATTCATGGGCAAAATCATCTCCCATTCTACCCTTTGATTCACAACTTCCATCAGGATATGATCTTTCTAATTGGGTGATTAATTTAAAGCTGAGGCATAGTCGTGATGTTCCTCTAGAGCGAGTTACATATCATCTTAGCTTTAGGGATCAGAATGTACTCTAACTAGTTATGGCTTGTGCTCCATCTATAGGTATGATCCAACTTTTGGGTTATAACATATTACATCATAAAGAAGAATATTGAGACCCAAAGTTAGTGTTTAAGACACCTTTATTAGCTATCAAGGCTACAAATATTGGGCCCGTCAACATTTGTAGATGCATGGCAATATTATCAAGAGAGCTGACATATATCATGTAATGTATGCATCATTATTTGACTATAGCCATCTTCCCTTCACTCGGATATGTGTAGCTGAGCATTGAGATGGGACTACTAATGCTTGCTGGATTGGGCCACATGAGATGATTGTTACTTTGGCTAATATGGAGGATACAGAAAGCCTCCCTACTTTAGGCATTCCATAATAGGAGTGCTTCCCTCCATATCAGAGGCTTTTCCAACGTCAGTTAGTTGGCCAACAGAGGAGGAGTTATATATATATATATATATATATATATATATATATATATATATATATATATATATATATATATATATATATATATATATATATATATATATATAGCTCATTGTAGCTATTATGGAGAGTAGAGATCTAGCCGTAGATGACGTGACACTGTTACGCTAGATACATGGTCTATAGTTTTTCTTTGTTCGACAATATATTTGCCTAATTCTGCATGCTTGGATGATCCCTTTGACATTGGTTTTCATTCACCCGAGAAGTCTTTCAACACTAGATTTGAGCCTGAAAGAGGAGTTGGTTTCGACATGTTCTAGAATGAGGCATTGATGAGGAGTTATCCTTTGTGACCTTCATTACCACCTGGTCATGCTACTTTGTGTTCCCTAATCACAACATACACTTTCATCCTTCTACTCTATCGATGGCTAGTTTATTTGCACATGGTGAGAGGACTTTACTAGCACCTGCATCATTAGCCTACATTTACCATGGACTAGGTAGAGTGAGTGTCATGTCTGACTCATGCCACTATGATGTAGAGGCTCCTTGGCATTATTTACATTGATGGATTTATGCATATATTTTTATAGCCTTTTGTGGGGAAAAATTATGAAGCAACAAAAAATTTAAATTTTTTTTATTTAGATGATCAAATGCATCATTAAGGAGTAAATATATTATCTCTAATGATAAACATGTTATCCTATAATAAATTTGATCATTTAATGAAAGACTCTTGAGGCTAATAGTCATGTGCTGGAGAGTTTTTCGTTGAACTACATAAGAAGTAGAGCAAGATTTATTTTAAAATTGGGTTCATTGTTCCCTATAAGGGCAAGTCCTTATAATTAATTTCATCTTAGGAATGAAGAGTCTCTTTCTAAGAATACACTCAAATAAAGAAATAAGTTATTATTTTTAAGGAGTTCTAAGCTGGTTTTCAATGGATTGATATTTTGGAATTACAATTGGGAACGATCCAAATTGGAAAGGCTTATTGATATCAGGATCCCCAATAAACATTTTAACTATCCTATCATTAGGACTTAATTTTATAATTTCATTTAGATTTTGAGTTAATTTATTTTTAGAAATCTATGGCTTAGATTCTAGTAATATAAGACTACAGAAATGCCTATGGTTGAAGACTTACTCCAAGAAGGATGCTTCAGAATCTAAGTCTATAAGTGCTTCCAAGACAAGTGAGATGCTCGACCTAGTTTCATTTTTGGGAATTATCGATCATTCCTCTTACTTGAGGCTACCTAAGTGCATTTTAAATCCATGATGCTAAGTCTCATGTATGCAAGATGACTAGGATGTTACATTTTTAGAAAGGATCTAAGGACTTAGACTAACTACTTAATCCCTAAGAGGATGAAAGGTATAAAATGCATGTAACTAATGCACATTTTCTAGCTTCTAAATAATTTGACTAATAATTCATTTAAGGCTTCAGACTATGCATTTTATGCTTAAATTCCATATAATTAGAAGTGGTTTTGAGGCAAATCAATAAAAGATGACAAACTTCTCTATAAAGCTATCATCCTTAAAGGTCAGATCAATGGGTGAATGGCCCAATTTAAGAGTTAAAATAACATGATAGCATGATTTTCAAATGCTAATTATTTCTAGTTGAGTTTAGGTTATTCTTAGGGCTTTAGTTTATGTGTGGTTTCAAGTTTTTTTATTTATGTGTTTCAGTTGATTAAATTTAAGTTGGGTTGAAAATTTAGTTTCTCTAAGAATCTAATTGTCCAAGCATTCATCACAAGAAACACAAATAGAAAAAAAACCTAAAAAAAGTAGGTTGATTATAATAATTTAAAGTGATTTGATCATTTTTCATGATTTATCTTATTTAATATTAATTCACTTTATTAAAATTAAAGTTTAGAGTTTAAAATTTAATATCTTTTGCTATACTTTCAGATAAATCATGAAACTTTTTTTCTACGATGCATTTTAGCCCTAATTTCAGTTCCCCAAAGTTTCATTTCAATTGGATTAATGGTTTGTGATTAATTTGACTTTAATTAATTTCATTGAAAGTCAACTTAATCCAAAATTACCCAAAAATTAATTGGAGATTTTTGGTTTAATGGATTCTACTCATTGAGCTGAATCCATAGAGCCCTAATTTATATTTTTTTGATTTATTTTTATTTATTATAAATTTTTTGAAGTTTATGGCATTTTTAATAATTTTTAATAATTAAAAATGAGAGAAACTAATTTTAAATGGCAGCATCGACATGGTGCCATTAGGCCACACGGGATCCACACGGTTCCCACATCAAAAGCGGTGGCCATGCGGGATTGATCCCAACCATCCAATCAAAGATCAGATGGTCTCGATTTTGCCCATGATTTCCTATAGGAATTTAATCAAACTGTGCAGCTAGATCTTGGCCGTTCATTCCAAATAGAAGGAACGGATAATAGAGATCAGTCCTCATTCTCTTTGGTGAGAGATAGATGCCATCCATCAAATTTGAGGTGAATTTCAATGCAATTTTGAATGTAAAATGATCAAGGATCAATTTGGAATCAATCATACAATTTGATCTTCTTGGGGATCAAATTCCCTTCACGAAGGACCAAACTGAGATTCTATAGAGGCCAGTTTAAGGCATACCTCACCAACATTGGGTCTCGATAGTGGTGTCATTTCGTACACCTTTGTGGTGTCTTGGAGAAGCTCTGAAAGGAGATTAAAGCTTTGCCTCCCCATGGATTATTATGGAGAGCAAGAATTGGCCATTTCCTGTCAGGTTTAGTCTTCTTTCGGTTCACCAGCGGTAATGAGCCTTGATAGAGATTCATTTGAGGTTGACTCTACCTCTAGAATGTGTTAGGAAGACCAATTGGACAAGTAATTCTTTCCCTCTCCTTTTTCCATTAGAGGCAGAGAGGTTGGCTATTGGCTTTGGCCGAAATCCAACTTGCTGGTAATGAGAGGTCGAGGGAATGCTTTTTTCCTTCTTCTCTTCACTTTATGGATGTTTTAGGATTAAAAGATGGAGAGGAGAGGGCCTATCTCTTCATTTTCTATACATGGCCGAGAGCCATGTATGGTGAGCTTTAGGGGGCTAGAATCCGTCCACTAGTGATGAGGAGCATGACCAAAGGGTGGGTTTAGTCACTCTTAGTCTTATGAGTGTGTTTGGATGAGAAGTTTAAGGGGAGGTCATTTCCTCCCCTTTCCTTCCTTAGTTGAAAGAGTTCTCATAGATTCTCTCTTATTGTTCTTCTTTGTTCCCTCATGGAAGAAGCCAATTCATCCTTTGCTAATGGGCTGGCTACTTGATTTCAATCTCTAGAATCATCTTCCAAAAGAGTGGTCAAAATGACTTTGGTAAAATCAAAGGGAGTTTGGATGATGGGAAGAGGAATCACAAAGGCATCTTTACTTGCAATACTCCAATGCATCTCCCTTTAATTTCACTTATGGATTTTAGCATCACCACCATAGCCTTTAGTCTAGCGTTTGGCTGTCCAAATCAAACCTAATGTGAGTTAAGGTTAAATCCAAATCCATTTGAGTTGGATTAAAGGTTTGAACCCAATTCATTCTAGTTGGATTCAAAGTGTTTTTGATTTTGTTTATTTTGATTTAGTTCATTTAATGTTGGGTTCAATTATCTTTGATGGTTTGCCAAGTTTTAATTTGATTAATTCCTTTAGGTTTTGAATTAATTTTGATTTCATTTCACTTTAACCCATTGAGGCTTAAATGGGTTAAGCTTGATTTCAATTAGTTTCAAAAAATCCATTTGGCTTAATTGAACTTTGTTTGGACTCTAATCATGCTTGATCCCATGTGTGGGATGATTTAGAGTGATCAATTTCATTTGATTTCAATTTGAACCCATTTGACCCAAATTGGGCTTCATGGGTTAAAGCTTGAGTTCATTTGGGTCAAATGATCAACTTGGTCAAATTAGACCCAATGATGGGTTAGATTATGTTTGATTATCATTTTCAAATTATTTTGAACAATCAAATTGAGTTGACTTCAACTTGATTTGGGTTTGAACCCAATATGACTTATTTAAACCCATTTAGACCAAGTAGTCTAATTAACTTAAGTAAGGTCTAAACAAATTTAAATTTCATTAGATTCATGATTAAATATGTTTATTTTAACATTTAGATTATTTGGAATGATTTCATTTGGTCAAATTTTGGTGGATTGATCTTTGACTTGGTGGGACCCACATAAGTCCAACTTATGTCAAAAGGGTTGACCATTTTGACCTTGATTTGGATTTGGATTCATTTATTTGATTTAATTTAAATTTATTTTGATTTATATTGATTTTTAATTTAATTCAAGTTTGAAATTTTAGTTGAGTCTACCTAAACCCATTAGGATAGATCAAATTAAGGAGGATGTACTAGATCACTAAATGTAGTGTCATAGGCAGTTAATTAGGAGGCTCTTAATCTAAGAAAAGCTGTCCAAATTAGTAATTTTAAAAATGATGTTAATCCTATCCAAAAATAAGGTTAACGCCTTTAGCTATCTTGAGATGCTCCCTTACTTCAGAGAGCAGCACATTTCACTGATTATGTGGTTGATCAAAACCACAGTTGCATTAGATAGATTTCAGATCCATACATTTATGTTTCTACCAAAATGTATGACATGCCTTTCTTAGATTATTCATAAATCATCTTTTTATATCTTTCCTACTCAGAGCTTATGATAGAGATTCATGGATTATATTACTGATAGAGGTACACTCTTATTATTATCAAAGCCAAGTTATAGATGCATAACAGCATATCTCATTGGGTTAAGACCTACTTGACTTTGTTATAGCCATCATGAGTTTGTGATTTTGGAGTGACACAATCTCAATAGAGTAGCTAGATAGTATGGCTTTACTTAGGCTACACTAATATGCGGACTATCAAAAATCCTTGATAGAGCAGACTCCCATTTCATGGGTACTTTATCATTGTCCGTTCATTTGGAGAAAGCTTTTATGGCTTGGGCTTTTCTGCATCACCTAGGGACTAGTTCTTGTTTCTATGTGCTCCATAAGGGGTTAACATAGGAGTTAGTCACTTATGGTTGCTATGGATTCATCATACTTTTTCTTCCTTTTTGGAGCTAAGCTTCTGCATATACAGTCATTGACACAAGAGAGCTATACCAGCATGATACTTATGTTCCCCTTAACATACAACTCATGTTTCTAAAGAGACATCAAATAGATGAGACAGTGGTAGAAAGCATCATCGAGAGTATTCACTTATTCATACAGAGGCTGATAGGTATGTCTGAAGCCCTCTTCCAGCTGATTATGATATATGAGTAGTAGGAATATCTGACTCTATTTATGCTCCATCTCCACTAGTAAAGGTTGAACTATCAGTAGAATGGATAGAGAGTGATGTCACGATGGTATTATTGATGGATTCCAGTGTGACTTCCCCTATTTCTCATTCTATTGAGCTTGTTAGTGATGATCATATGCATATTAGAGAGAATCCATGTACAAAAGAATATAATATTCTAGTGATTGGTTGTGAGTCACTCTTGTCAGACTCGCCTTGGGGGATAGTGAGTTCCACCCAAGATGATTCCTCAACAAAGCTTGACTCATGTGTAGATAGCCACCCCACTTTAGTTTGAGGGATGTATCTCAGAAGCATTTATCTGGTTTGGAGATTTTATGCTTCGCCTATAGGATATGCTCTAGACCTTCATGATCATTAAAATGTAGTACTTCAAAGAACTTATGTAATATAGTTACATCATTATGTCACTTACTTTTGAGTTTTGGTTTAGAAGTTTTAACTGACTTATTTAATTTCTGCGTGGAGGTGAATTCTTTGTTGAACTGTGCTACCACTTTGGGCCCCAAAGCAAAAGAGTTACAGCTTTGGGAATCCCTATGTCAGGATGTTAAGTTTGGATTATTCTCATTGCATACTATATACTAGGAGCTCTTGTCAAACACACTGACTGATACAAAGACTTTTCTCAGTAGTACTTCGCATAATGCTTCTATTGTTTTCCAAGATCTCGAGCATAGCGTCAAAGCCTTGAGATTGTACCAGAGAGAGCTCTCCTGAGCACAGATCAAGCTTCCTGATATATCTGCTAAATTGAGAGAGCTACAATAAAGAAGGCTATATTTGTTAGATAAGAGATCTATGGTGAGGAAATTTATCATAGTTGTAGAAAAATATTGCTCAAAGACAGACGCTCAGGTGTCTAAACTTGAGCAAATTCTCTCTTCATTAGACCTTCTGGTTTTTTCTATTTTTTCTATTTTTTTAAGAATTCTCACACTCTCTTCCTTCTACTTCATGCTCCTTCTGGTCACCACTATTCCCTTGGCCTAGCCATTCCTTTTGTATATAGAGTCTCATTCATATGCAAGACAACTATAACTAAGCCCTCATTGATTTCAGGTAAAATATAAAATGAAAGGTCCCTTCTATATAACTCCTTGTTAAAGTCTTCCACCGTTGATCTTGAATTCGGTGTGAAATGTTATTCCTCCCTCCATCGATCTTGAATCTCGAGCAAGGGAGAAGAGCTTAATTGTGTAAATTATAAAATCATAGGTATTGCTAAGATAAAAATCTACTGAAATTAAAATTAATATAGAATTTAAGCTACTAAACCACAAGTTTTCAAATATGAAGGCCTCCGCCATCGAACTTGGTTCTAGTGCGAGATGAAAATCCTCCCTCTATTGATCTTGGATCTAGAACAAGGGAGAAGAGTGTGTTGCACTAAAATATTTTAAAATATAGTATTTCTAAATTATTATGATGTCAAAATTTTATGTGAAACATAAAATTGCACAAGAAATTTTCTTTAGAATAAAGTCTCCCGACTCATAGTGCTGCAACGCTACTATGAAGTACCAACACACTATTTGTTGCACTAAGGTGGTGATACCCCAGCACCGAGCAACAAAGCTCTCAGAAATTTGGACCCCTAGTGTTATCCTTTACAACGTCGCAACCATATTTCACTGTGGTGAAGCATTGTGACTAGTACCGTGGCGCTAAACCCTGGCACTGCAGCACTGCATTCTCTAGTTGTAAGAGAAAAATGATCACTTGCAACAACAAAGTGCTACTTTTTGGCACCTAAATGCTACCTTCTCTGATTTTTAAGCCCAAGTTTTACCATCTAGTGCAAAGATGCAAATATCTTGGCATAGAGGTACAAGCCTCTCGATTTTTAAAATGCAAGAAAAGGGACATGATGCTCCACATGTAACGCCTAGGTGCCAGTCAATCGATAAAGGTGGTTACTATGCCCATAAAAAAGATGCATTTAGGATATTTATTATCATTAATTACATAATCGATAAAGTATGAAAAGCACATCATGCATTGATGGAGCATTACGATGCTGGTCAAAAGTTTTATCCTTTTCAGTTAAATACGTTGGCCACCATGTTAGCCCTTTGAATGGATTTTTGACTGGCATCATGGCTTTATTCTAGTAGTGCCTAGGCTCTAGTTAACAAATCAACCTATTTTCTATTATTGTTTATGGGATCAGAGTACTGCGGTACTAGGTCTATAGCATAGATGTACTGCCCTCTCTAGTTTTGAGGCCTATATTTCTACTTACTGAAGCTGAGGTGCTGACTTTCCAATGTCATGGCACCGAAGTGCCAACTCCCAGTGTCGTGGCAC
This sequence comes from Cymbidium sinense, assembly GCA_021442155.1. Lineage (NCBI taxonomy): Eukaryota > Viridiplantae > Streptophyta > Magnoliopsida > Asparagales > Orchidaceae > Cymbidium > Cymbidium sinense. Next base: position 59,152,825 of record CM038231.1, read on the forward strand.
TGACCCGTAGCACTGTGGCACTATTTCTCTAGTGCTAAGTGACTTTCCCCTAGGAATTAAAAATAAACATCTTCTTGTTCGCCAAGCGAACATCCTAAAATTCTAGTGGCACTCCAAAGAGAGCTAAGTCCAATCTATATGTTCATCATGCAAACATAAATCCTACCATTACTCAAAAGGAAGGTATGTCCAACCTATATCTTGATCATGAAAATGTAAAATCTACTGGCTTTCCAATAGATGCCCATCATATGTTGGCCATGGAAATATAATCTAAATCCGATATGGCATTCTAGAGAGATGTAAGTCCAATCCATATGTTTTCTATGTGAACATCCAAATCTTCTGGCATTTCAAAGGGATGTAAGTCCAATCTATTCATTCGTTATTTGAACATTCTACCTAGAATTCTAATAGATGTAAGCCCTACATATGTCTACAAAAGCAAACTTCATTGAATTATTAGATAAACTTATAAATTATATTTAGCTTTATTCAATAAATATCTACACCAAAACACCTAAACCAAACTCTAGTCTACTCAAGATATTTGAAATGAGATAACCCATGGATGTTAATCAAACTCCGTGGACATTATGGTTAATAGCCCTCTAATGTTGATAGACTAGAAAAATGGCAATTCTAGGATGATGGAACCATGAGATCTTGATCGGGACTACCCTATGTTTTCCCATAAGTTATCATTCAGAACAAACTACTAGACACCGATTTATACCAGAGATATATTTATATCCAACCTTAATTGAGAGTGTTCTCTTGTTGAGGTAAACAGGGTTATTAACTATGAATGCTTGCATTCATAGGAAGTAAAATCCAGATCTAAATAAATCCTAACATAATGTTAGGGAAAATATGATTGAATTAAATCATTCTGCCTCATGAAGAATGAATTCCCTAAACTTCTCCAAAAAGCTGGGGAGATTTCCAGAGGTATTTTTCTTGAGCAATCAGCCAACTATGATCTAAACTCTTAGGGAGTGAGTTTAAGATCTTAGGTTCTTTCTTCATAAAAATAGTCTAACTATCTTACATTAATGAGACTTGGCCATTTGATTCTAAAAGCATAAGAAGTGCTAGCTCGTGGTCACTCCAGGCGATTGTAAGTCCAAAACAGTTGGGATAAGCTCACTCTCTTTAGTGAGAGTGAACCAATATAGCTCATTTTAATTTTTGAGTAGAATTAAGTAAAGCTCATAGCTTGTGCTAGAGCACTTTAGACATAGGTTCAGAGGTAGCTCATTTCTTCTTTGCTATGGGTGTAAATCTTAACATCTTAAGTATTTCCACATTCTTATATTATTGAAATATAAGTCCTAACTTTTTAATAACATGTCAACTAAAAATAATCATGCTTCTTTATTTCCAAAATGTAAAGCCTAATGATAGGATAGTTGAATGCTTACTCAGTTTTCCAATATCTAAGGACATTTCCTACTTACTCCCGATTGGTTTTCAAAAAGAATTTTTGTTTTTTGGAGCATTCCCTTTTGAATTTCAAGAGAAAAATGCATGGTGTTTAAAATTTATGATGGGAGGGACAACATGTAGAACTCAGGGGGTACTTATTAAAATGATTGAATTCATTATAGGGTGATATCAGTACCTCTCGAGGTAGTATATCATTTCTTGTAGGGAGTCTTCACACTTACACGATAAGGGATAAGGCTTGGCCTATGAGAGCAATTCCCTCATAGTGGAGAACACACATTTTTCTCCGATTTAGCCCATAACTCCATTTCATCATGCATGTAGGCATAAATGTCTCACATGCTTGAGTCAAAATCAAATAAAATTTGTAACTTTTATTGCATTTGTTTAAGGCATGCTTTCATACCAACCATGGCATTTGTTGACCTTATTTTTAGAATGAGGTAAATATAAGCCAAACAGAATCAAATTTTTCTCTTAAGTCTATCACTAAACTTAAGAAGAGATTAATATATATTGATACAAAAGGGGATTAAATTAATATTATTCAATGACAATTTTATTACATTAAATTTATATAAAATAAGTCTAATTATAATTAAATGATATTAACTTTATTAAGAACCTTGAGCTAATTACTTAAATTATCCAGTTAAGCCCAAAATGAAATAAAATCTGATTATCAAGCAAATCTAACTATAAAAATTGGAACATCAATCATATAACAAAAAAAAAAAAATCAACATTATCATTATATAATCAAAATAAAAATAAGATTAAATCTGAACATCAAAAATAAATTTCATTAAATTAAAATAAATAACTACTAAATAAAATAATAAATATACAATTTGAATACTCATTCATTAGAATTAAAATTGTATATATATATATATATATATATATATATATATATATATATATATATATATATCTATATATATATATATATATATATAATCTATAACCTTCTTTTAAATTAAAGCTGTGACATCAAAATTATGCAAAATTAATAAAAATTGTGAAGATTTGATTTTTTTTTTTTTTGAAAAAGAATGAGTCTAATTAAATAAAATGAAATAAGATAATAATAATAATAATAAAATTCCATCTTTCATTCACGTGACACTAAAAAATACAAAATAAATAAATATTTTTTTCACTAAGGCATACATGCTATCATTAGGACGCAACTTTTATCCCCATAAAATAATAATATAATAATAAATTTAGACTTCACTCTTTTATTAATGTGAACAATCAGGTCTTATTTTTTTATTATTTTATGTGAACCTCATGCAATTTTTTTATTTTCTAGTCAAATGAAAACTTGCTCTCCATCTAAGAAAAGAAGAAAATAATTTATCGGTCTTGAGTTCAAATACTTGCACATATATTATATGTATGAGTTTATGATTAAATTCATTCAAATATTCAAAAAAAAAACCATCTTATCCTACTTCCTAAGGTAAATTATTACATGTCAATTTGGATTTTCACTGTGTATTGATATACATAATATGTATATATCAACTTTTCTTTTTTTTTCCCTTAAATTTTAGGGAGTATTTTAAACACTTTGAACTTCTATACACAGTGTGTATATAAGTACTTTAAACGCAATTAAAAAATAAAAAATTGGCAAAAAAAATTAGCTATTTTAAGTTATTTTTTATTTTTTAATTACTCTTAAAATATTTATGCATACACATTATATATAGAAGTTTGAAGTATTTAAAATACTCACTAAATTTAAAATAAAAAAAATTAATGTACACATATTATATATATAAATACATAGCCTAGATTACACATAATAATTTCTAAGTGAAGAGAGCCTAATTTCTCCAAATAGTTCTCTCTCTCGGTACACCAGCCTGCCAACTAGTTCCGTTTTTTTTATTATTATTTTTTTTAATTTTTTTTATCACGAGCGCCATATCAGCCCTCTTTCGTTCCACGAATTCCATGCCCGAGCTTACTAGATTTAGAACTCCTAACTCCTAAGCCTCCCTCGTTCTCATGCAAGTAGCCAGCCTGCACCTCAAGCCTGAGAAGAAGCCCTCCTCCCCTTCCTTAGCTTGCTCGACGTATACAATCAGGCCTCGCATGACACTCACAGTTTCCTCTCTCTCCCTCTCGCGTACGAGAAAATATTATGTCAGTCCATAGCTTTACGCGGACTCAATCCATGACGGATGTCCACTATTTATTTCCCGTTTAGCGATTAATGGAGCATTAACATAATGGACTAAGATATAGCGATTCACGACTTACACTTCCCAGCAGCCAGGCCATTGGAACGCTGAGAATTTAAAATAAATATATAGACATATTTAGGGTTTAGGGTTAGTTTTTTTTAGGTAAACGAGCTGGAAGAGAAATAAAATCTCATTTCCTTTTACAAGAACCATGAAGATGGAGAACGCTGAGGAAATAAATACCAATTTAGAGGATCAATTAAATAGAAATTCATCGGTAATGTTTGTGTGCATTTTTCTCGTTAGTGATATTCTGCCGTTCAAGAGAATATGTTCATTACATTCCATTAGAAGCAATTTGTATGCTTTTGTTGAATTTAGGGTTTTAGTGTTATTTTATCAGTACTCTATACCTCTTTGGAGATTGCAGCATTTAGAACTTTATTTTGCCGACTTATTGATTATGTTTAGGGCATTCCAATGGAAGCATTTGGAGGTCGTTTGGATGGTTTAGTGTATTTTATTATTTGTAATTCCTTTCTTTGGAGCATTTAGCATTGGACTTCTTTGCTTTATTTTGCCTACTTCTTTTGATTATATTTAGACATTCCAATGGAAGCATTTGGAGTTGGATTGTTTTGGTATTTTGTATCATCTGCACTTTGTACAGATCATTTTGGGACTTCTTTTGCCAGTTTATTTTGCCTACTTTTTTTGGTTATGTTTAGGGCATTCCAATGGAAGCATTTGGAGGCTGTTTAGATGGTTTCTGGTGGGTATTTTGTATCTGTACTCTCTATACCTCTTCTGAGGGTACAGATCATTTATGGCCTTTTTTTCCAGTTTATTTTGCCTACTTCTTTTGGTTATATTTAGAGCATTCCAATGGAAGCATTTGAGGTCGCTTGGATGGTTTGAGTATTTTAGATTCAGTACTCGTACCTCTTGAGGGTACAAATCATTTTGTCCTTTTGCCGCTTTATTTTGCCTTTTGATTATGTTTATTCCAATGGAAGCATTTGGAGGTCGTTTGGATGGTTTAGTGGTATTTTGATCAGACTCTCTGTACCTCTTTGGAGGGTACGTGATCATTTGTCCTTCTTTTGTTATTTTGCCTACTTTTGGTTATGTTTAGGGCATTCCAATGGAAGCATTTGAGGATGGAGGTGGTATTTTGCATCGTACTCTTTGTACCTCTTGAGGGTATTTTTGTCTTTCTTTTGCCGTTTATTTTGCCTACTTTTGATTATGTTTAGGGCATTCCAATGGAAGCATTTGGAGGTTATTTGGATATGGTATTTTGCATCTCAGACTCTCTGCACCTCTTGGAGGGTACAATCATTTTGTCCTTTTTGCATTTATTTTGCATTCTTTTGGTTATGTTTAGGGCATTCCAATGGAAGCATTTGGAGGTTGTTTGGATGGTTTCGGTGGTATTTTATATTCAGACTCAGACCTCTTTGGAGGGTACATCATTTTGTCCCTTGCTTTATTTTGCCTACTTCTTTTGATTATGTTGGGCATTCCAATGGAAGTATTTGGAGGTCGCTTTGGATGGTTTTGGTGGTATTTTGCATCAGATTCTCTGCACTCTTTGAGGTAGATCATTTATGACTTCTTTTGTCGCTTTATTTTATCTACTTCTTTTGATTATGTTTAGGGCATTCCAATGGAAGCATTTGAGGTCGTTTGGATGGTTTGGTGGTTTTTGCATCTCTTTGTACCTCTTTGAGGGTACGATCATTTAGGACTTTTTGCAGTTTATTTTGCCGCTTTTGATTATGTTAGACATTCCAATGGAAGCGGGAGTCGCTTGGATGGTTTAGGTGATTTTGGGTGATTTTTTGCATCCAGTATTTTGTAACATATTTTGTATTTGTTTGACCGTAAATGGTCAATGAGTATGATGATGAAGTCGTGATGTCTAATGACCCAAATTTGGGAAAACTCTTTGGCACCACTGTTCAGAATGAAATGGAGGCGTATGCACTGTACTGTGACTATGCACATCAAATTGGCTTCAGAGTTCGGAACGACCATACTAGTTATTGGCCAAACTCAAAGAAATTGAAATCAAAGATTTTCTATGCAAAAGTCGGTCGAAGAAGTCAATCTAAATGGCTTAACAAAATTCAGAAAGTTGATACAAGAACTGGTTGTCCGGCCATGATTAAATTCTCTGTTGATTTGGAGGAGAATTGGATGATTAAAAAATATATAGAAAGTCATAATCATTCTTTGAGCGAAACATTTTTCTCGTGATCACGATGCATTAGCGAAGTCCGTGTTGAAGACAATGAGAGGTCGGTATTAGAGCAACCGATGCATTCATTTCAACTAGGAAGAAGAGAATATCGGGTTCACAAAAAAGAGATGATTTTAATTTTATTCAAAGAGAAAAGATCGAGGATTGTGAATGCAGAATACATTAATACTATTAAGGAAAGGCAAGCCAGATGGGATGTTTGCATGGGATGTACAAGTTGATGAGTGATTGCTTAGTAAGTTTTTTTGGAGCAATGGCATGTCTAGGATAGAATATGATTATTTTGGGGATGTAATAATTTTTGATACAAGCTATCGACTCAATAAATATAATCTTGTTTGTGCCCCTCTTGTTGGAGTGAATCATCACTAGTAAAATGTATTATTGGAGTAGCCTTTTATCAAGAGGCAATTGAGTCATTCTTATGGCTATTCCAAATATTTCTTCGGTTGATGAGTGACAGACATCCTATAATAATATTCACTGATCAAGATCAGGCTATGGCAAGAGCTATCAAAATTGTATTATCGCATACTCATCATAGGTTGTGCCAATGACATATTTTAAAGAAAGCTCCTTCTAAGGTTCATTGCTTTAATAGTAATAAGATAGACAAGGGAAATTTTATAAATGCATGAGTAACTCGAGGAAGAGAAGAAGCTCCAGCTAGAAGAAGGCAATTTGCATGATCATGCTTGGCTGTCTGAGCTTTATAAGATTAGATCCAAGTGGTCCACTGCATTCAGCAAGGACTCATTCTGCATGGGCATCTTATCAATGCAACGTAGTGAGTCCATGAACAATGTATGTCACAGAATATCTAAACCAACTAGTTCCACGATTGTTTCTTGGGTTGGAAAAGGTTATGGAGACATGGCATCGGAATGAACATGACGAAGACTTCAAGTAAATCATCATTGTTCTGTTGTTAAGACCACCCAATTCTAAAACTATGTTTTATACAAGAAAGGTTTACACTATGTTTGAAGAGGAATTTTTGCATGGAGTTGGAGGCTTATCGAACTAAGTCAAGACACAGGAGTATTTGGTGAGAAACTTATAATAAAATGCATCCAAAATATGGACATATTGATAGACTACCCTAGAAGTAACTTGTACTTACAAAAATTTGAAATGATGGGATTACTTGTGCCCATCGAGAGTTCTTAGTGAAGATGTTGTGTGCATTCGATAAGTATCTTCTTCTGGTCATCGAGCAAAAGAGGAATATTTACATTGATAGTGCATAAAATTAAGAGATGTGGCAAGATGATGGAAATGCTACCGGCATTATTTTGGAACCACATAAGTCGATATGCATATCAAATAAGCATCGTACAGCCAATAAGAGAGGGACTATATGCTTGGATCCCTAAAAAAACTATATGATGATGTCGACTCATAATGGTGGAAATTCTCCTCCACATAAAGAAGAAGAAGAAGTCAACCACAAATAAGGGGAAAAGACATCTTAAAGGATCCAAGCAACGCCCAAAGGGTGTTTCCAACTCAAGGCTTGGGATATTGGGAGAGATCCAAGAAAGTCAAGAGTAATTTTCTATTTATATTAGTTTTAGTATTTTAAATATCATTTAATCTTCAAACCCTTCTACTTTTTTTTTGCGTAAACCAAAGTACGATAGTGTGTAAGCGTGTTTCGTCACAAGTTGCATCACCTTTCTCTGTTATGCCAGAGTGTTTTCCAGAGGTATGCACAGAATATCACACATCGATGCTGAAAGAAATCATCAACTAATACGATGTTCTATATACAGGAATTTAACTCAAGCTCCACAATCAATCTAAGGGTACACTGCCGATGATGGATATTATTTCAGAAAACATTTCATGACATTATCGTTTTGTTCTCGACAGTAATCTTTTCAGAATGCTTTAGAGTCCCAAAGATGACTCTCTTTAACTTAACAACACACCAAGATGTTTATCAGATGGATTTTCTCACTAGACTGTTTGTAGCTTGTAATTGAGTTAATCCCCGAGGACCTTGTAATCATTAGATAGAATAAATATATGCAAATATATTTGCATCCGTACCTCCGAGGTAGATCATTTATTTTTTTTTCCATTTATTTAGCTGATTCTAGAAATAATGTTCATTACATTCCAATGTGCAATTTGAAAGTTGTTGATGATTGGTTATTTTTTCCATCTCAGACTATCTCTTTGGAGGGTTGATCATTTGGTCATTTTCGCTTTATTTGGCCTATTTCTGAGATTATGTTGCACTCCAATGGATGCAATTTGAGCTGGATATTTTCGGTGTTTTGTTGCATCTATTCTCTACCCTTTGAGAGCGATCATTTTGGGACTTCTTTTCCCAGCTTTATTTTGCCTACTTTTTGGTTATGTTGGCATTCCAATGGAAGCATTTGGAGGTTGTTTGGATGGTTTTAGGGGGTATTTGCATCATCGCACTTTGAGGGTATGATCATTTATGACCTTTTTCTAATTTATTTTCTGTTCTGAGATTATGTTTGGGAATTCTAATGGAAGCAATTTGGTCGCTTGGATGATTTCTGTTTTTTTTCATGTTGACCTCTTTGAGGGTACGATCATTTATGATTTTTTTCATTTTATTTTGCCTAATTATGTGATTATATTAGTGCATTCAATGGAAGCAATTTTATGACGCTTGGATGATTTATGTGAGCTTTTTTTTACAGACTGTACCTTGAGGTATCATTTTGACTTCTTCGTTTATTTTGCCTACTTAGATTATGTTTTATATTCCTGGAAGCATTTGAGGCTATTGGATGGTTTTTTATTTTGCATCTGTATTTCTGCTCCTCTTTGGAGGAGATCATTGTCCTTCTTTCCATTTATTTTGCCTATTTCTTGAGATTATATTTCGGGAATTCCAATGAAAGCAATTTGATGGCTGCTTGGATGATTTATGTCTATTTTTTGTATCTGTACTCTCTGTACCTCTTTGGAGGGTATAGATCATTTATGGATAGCTTATTTCATTTTATTTTGCCTAATTATTGTGTATATTCAAGGCATTCCAATGGAAGCAATTTTATCGCGATGATTTATATGATTTTTTTGCATCTGCATCTTTGAGGGTGATCATTTGGACTTTTTTTGCTTTATTTTGCCTACTTCTGATTATATTTATGCATTCCAATGGAAGTATTTGAAGGTCCTGATTTTTAGTGATTATTTTGCATCTCACTCTTTCTTGAGGGGTACATTTTTGTCCTTCTTTCTAGTTTATTTTGCCTATTTAGATAATGTTCATTACAATACAATGGAAGCAATTTGAGCTTGGATGATTCTGGTATTTTTCCATCTGCACCCTCTTTGGAGGGTCATTTATGTCATTTTTTCCAAATTTTTTTGCTTGTTTATTGAGATAATGTTCATTATATTACAATGGAAGCAATAGAGCCGCTTGGATAGTTTATTTTGTACCTGATTCTCATACCTCTTTGGAGTAGATCATTTATGTCATTTCTTCGCTTTATTTAGCTTCGAGATAATGTTCATTACATTATAATAGAAAGTGATGGTCGAGATGATTTTGAACTTTTTTGTATATGTACTCTTCTTTGGAGGGTACATAGCATTTATGTTATTTTTTTCAGTTTATGTTGCCCAATTTCAGAGATAATGTTCATTACATTACAATAGAATCAATTTGAAAGTCGCGATGATTTCTATTTTTATCAGACTGCATTACCTCTTTGGAGGGTACAGCATTTAGGACTTCTTTTTCATTTTATTTTGCTTTTGATAATGTTCATTACATTATAATTAGAAGCAATTATGCTTGGATGGGTATTTATTTCTTTGACAGACAGATCATTTTCCAGCATTTTGCATTTGAGATAATGTTCATTACATTACAATGGAAGCAATTTGAAAGTCGCTTGGATTTCTCGCTATTTTTACAGATTTACTTTTTTTTGGAGGGTATTTATTTATCTCTTTTTTGACGTTTTTTTAGATGATGTTCATTACATTACAATGGAAGTAATTGATCGGATGTTTCATGTTTTATGCATTATTCTCTTTTCTTTTAAATTACATTTATGGACTATCTTCTAAAAAATTTTTTATAATAGATTAACTTATTTTTTTTTGTTTCATCTAAATAAATAGACAAGATAAGGTTCAAGTAATATTCAACTTCATTTCACTCGAGCATGAGCATACTAAGAATACATATGAGTTAATTTTTTAACTGCTTTATTTTCAAAATAAAAAAATAGCTAACAGCAATCATAATCATATTTTAATACATATGAGTTAAAATTAAAACTATTAAAATATCATGATTTTACAATCAAAACTTTACTTACACCAACCACAATAACTTTACAATGAAACTTTTAAAAAAAAGATAATCCCTACTAGCCAGTAATCCCTAATTTAATTTCATACATTAATTTTATGCCTTCTGCTGGATAACATTTATTTTATGCATTCGACTGCATTAATTTTATGCATTCTGCTCATAACCAAATCCATAAAGATAAAAATATGATTATTGTTGGGTAAAATATCATCGAGTAAAATATCGGTGAAATCAAACTATATGAATTGAGAGAAAAAAGTTACAAAAAGCAGAGTAAAATATCATCCCAGATCCATAAACGATCCATTCACTTCAACAAAAACACCTAAGTCTTCGAAGCCACCAAACCGATGCATTATACAAAATTCTATATCAAACTAAATACTATTGTTCTCAATTTTGATTTTTAAGTCCCAAACAAAATATAGTGTAAGCGAACTCAGCCCTAAATATATTCATCTTCTTTGGCCAATCCTGGTGGTCTACCAGTCCCAGGAGGTTTGATTCTTTGCCTCCATGTATTTGTAGACAAACATTCCGATCGACACAATTTTTTTAGGCGGTATCCACTCACCATTTCAATTGGCCATTTTAGGATGTCGGAAAAAGGCGGCATCTTCAACAAGTAATTTGATCTGAATATGCAAAACATAATCTCAACAAGTTGGCCCAGAAAAAAAAAAGTTAAGAGGAACCAAATTTGAAAACTGTTCTTACAATCTCAGGAAGAATGCTCTTATGGGTTGGTTTGGGTAATGAGATAAAATACGGGCCCCGACTTCATGCCCAACCGAGTGTCAGTCTTGATTATCTATAAGGCGATAAGATTAACTTCGACCCTCGACACCGTCGGCGACATGTTGGATAAATATTTTGCTTTCCGTCTTCAGGTCGTACCTGGCATAACTCTGCAGGAAAAGAAGAGAACGATTATAGATTATAGCTTTTATCTAAACAAATAATAATTGAATCATAATACCCAACATTCTATGGGGTAACATACCCGCAAGCATGAAATGTACAAATAGGGGACATACACCGGGAGCGAATACTTCGGCTAAAATGTAGAAGGCATCAATGTGTGCATCTGAGAGATATTGATCTGTGAGCAACTCATCGATCTGGCCTCATGCAATAATGATATTCCCAGCATATCTTGTATCACAGTGATAAATATTTTAAAGTGAGCTTAATTAAATGAATAAATTATTTTATGTATGAAGGAGCTGATTGAAGATTGACTTGTCCTCAAATCAGGAGCATGACGTGTCAATAAGATCGAGCATCGAGGCAAAATAGCTCACGGATGAGAACTCAACAACATGAAGTGCCTCTGATGGCTGCAAGGAAATTACTGATGGTGAAAGTTAGTGATGAAGATCTAGATTCACTATGAATTAAGGATCGATCTAATGAGTGTTTTTCATACCTCCGATTGATGCTCCTCCACCACAACGATAGCAGTCTGTGGGTAATCGACCTTGATTGGCTCATCTTTGTGAACCTATAAAAACATTTAGTGAAATCTATTTCTATTATCTCAAATTTAAAAGAAAGTAACTTAATACCTCTGCTGCCGGCTTCTCATCTTGAGTGGAGGCCATCACTTATTCTTGCTGTGACTTCACGTAAGTGTGTGTGAAGGGGAACTAATAGCTTTCCTCTTTCTTATCTGTGAGCTTTGACACCATCAATCTTTGCCAAATCTGGTTTGGCATCAAGCCATGTGTAGTGGGAGGCCTCCACAAGAACTTCTCCTACGGTCAATTCCACATGGGCTTCCCTGTGAAGTATCCAACTCCATAAGCTCCTCAGGCCTCTCCACAAGAGCTTCCTCTACCTGCACCTCCTCGTGGGCTTTCCCAAGTGGTAGCCTCCCTGTGGGTACCCCTCCACAGTGGGAAGCTCCTGGTAGCCTCCTCAAGAGTTTCCCTGGTGACCCCCCACAGAACCTCCCCACACTTGGGTGGTAGGACCCCACGCCCGGCAAGAACTTCCTCGATAGCAAAGAACCCGCAGATCAAGCCCATCCATCCTCTCATCATTATTGCATGAAAAGATGATATCAGATCTTTCAAGTCCTCAAACCGCAAGTATCCTCTCCACCGCAAAGTCTGGGGGGTAGTAGGAGGCGTGCTGATACACTGATGGGGAGAATATCGAGGAGAGACATATGGAGACTGTGTCGCACTAATTGACTTAAAATGTGACTCTCTGCTCAACATGTGTGTCGTGGGGACACCGATCAAGGAGCCGCTTCTCCTCTTCTAATATGTCCTCGAATGAAAGGCAGACTTGTGATAAATCGATAAGAAAATGTGAAGACATACAACATAAATAAAGACATTCTTATATGAACTAAGTGCTGATTATTATATGTCACCTGGCTTCCTCCCAAACCAGTGAAAGCATTATTTGGAAACTCTATTTTTGCCCATCGCAGCATACATGGCTTTGCAGATGGAAATGACGGGCTTATGATGCTTATGTGCTCAGCCGCCCATATCTACAACAAATATTTTAAATAGTAAACTTCAACGCATTAAATTACACATTCCTGGAGATATAAAACATACCATCAGAAGAGTGACAAAGCCACTCATGTAATCGGCTACCCTCTGGGTCTAAATCTTTGATATAATAACATCAAATTGGAAACCGAAAGTCCCAAATGGCCTCTCGCTTGTATTCAAGAAATCTATCTTTGTCATCTAGGCAATCAACGATGCCACCCGATATGTGATATATAAAAATAGATTTGACGAGAAATGTATGTACAACCGACAAACTGCTACGTAACGAGCCATCTCAATTCTCAAGTTGATTCTTGTAGTCCATGAATCAATCGCATGAGGATTTCGCCATACGACCTTCTCCTCTCTTAGCATCCCTATCATCACCGCAACTTCATCGGGGTGAATGGAATGCACGCACCCAACAAGAAAGCTTGCTTTTCTATGTCCCAAAGACAGATCGATGTAATGGCAAGAGTCTTGCTTAATTCCTGGAGTCTAATGAATTGATGGAGATGAAGCCTCTTTAAAATGTCGGTTTCATCAAGCGTAATATATTATCGAACACAGTTCTTACAGTGGTAGGCCTGCATCTCGAAGTTATCCTTTTCCCAGACATGGTAAACTTCAAAAAGAAAAGTCAGTAGGTAATGAGTACAGATGCAAAATACCCCACCCAAACCATCCAAACAGCCTCCAAATGCTTCCATTGGAATGCCCTAAACATAACCAAAAGAAGAAGGCAAAATAAACTGGCAAAAGAAGGACAAAAATGATCTGTACCCTCCAAAGAGGTACAGAGAGTACAGATGCAAAATACTCACCAGAAACCATCCAAATAGCCTCCAAATGCTTCCATTATAATGTAATGAACATTTTCTCTAGAATCAGGCAAAATAAATTGGAGAAAAGGCCATAAATGATCTGTACCCTCAGGAGAGGTACAGAGAGTACATATGCAAAATACCCAGAAACCATCCAAACAGCCTCCAAATGCTTCCATTGGAATGCCCTAAACATAACCAAAAGAAGTAAAAAAATAAGGCAAAAGAAGTCTAAAATGATCTCACCTCCAAAGAGGTATAGAGTACAAATGTAAAATACCAACCATCCAAGCTCCCAAATTTCTTCCATTGGAATGCCCTAAACATTATCTCTAGAATCAAATAAATAAAAAAAATGCCATAAATGATCTGACTCCCTCCAGAGGTATAGAGAGTAGATGTACCCACGAAACCATCCAAATAGCCTCCAAATGCTTCCATTGGAATGCCCTAAACATAACCAAAAAAAGTAGGCAAAATAAACTAGAAAAAGAAGTCCCAAATTGATCTATACCCTCCAAAGAGGTACATAGAGTACAGATGCAAAATACTCACCAGAAACCATCCAAACAGCCTCCAAATACTTCCATTATAATGTAATGAATATTATCTCTAGAATTAGGCAAAATAAATTGGAAAAAAGGCCATAAATGATCTGTACTCTCAGGAGAGGAATAAAAAGTACAGATGCAAAATACCCACCAGAAACCATCCAAATAGCATTCAAATTGCTTCCATTGTAATGTAATGAACATTATACCTAGAATCAGGCAAAATAAACTGGAAAAAAAGCCATAAATAATCTGTACTCTCAGGAGAGGTACAGAGAGTACAGATGCAAAATAGCCCCCAACCATCCAAGGAGCTCCCAGATTGCATCCATTAGAATTCCTTAAATATAATCAAAAGAAGTAGGCAAAATAAACTAGCAAAAGAAGTCCCTAAATGATTTGTACCCTCCAAAGAGGTACAGAGAGTACAGATGTAAAATACCCACCAAAAACCATTCAAACAGCCTTCAAATACTTCCATTGGAATGCCCTAAACATAACCAAAAGAAGTAGGCAAAATAAACTGGCAAAAGAAGGACAAAAATGATATGTACTCTCCAAAGAGGTACAGAAAGTACAGATGCAAAATACTCACCAGAAACTATCCAAATAGCATCCAAATGCTTCCATTGGAATGCCCTAAACATAATCAAAAGAAGTAGGCAAAATAAACCGGCAAAAGAAGTCCAAAATGATCTCAGTACCTCCAAAGAGGTACAGAGTATGTAAAATACCCTCCAAACCATCCAAACCTCCAAATGCTTCCATTGGAATGCCTTAAATATAACCAAAAGAAGTAGGCAAAATAAACTGGCAAAAAAAGGACAAAAATGATCTATACTCTCCAAAGAGGTACAGAGAGTACAGATGCAAAATACCCACCAAAAACCATCCAAACAGCCTCCAAATGCTTCCATTGTAATGTAATGAACATTATCTCTAGAATCAGGCAAAATAAACTGGAAAAAAAGTCATAAATGATCTGTACTCTCAAGAGAGGTATAGAGAGTACAGATGCAAAATACCCACCAGAAACCATCCAAACAGCTCTCAAATTGCTTCCATTATAATGTAATGAACATTATCTCTAGAATCAGGCAAAATAAACTGGAAAAAAAGCCATAAATGATCTATACCCTTAGGAGAGGTACAGAGAGGATAGATGCAAAATACCCCCAACCATCCAAAGCCCCATTGCTTCCATTGGAATGCCCTAAACATAATCAAAAGAAGAAGGCAAAATAAACCGGCAAAAGAAGTCTAAATGATGTACTCCAAAGAGGTACGAGAGTACTGATGCAAAATACCCACTAAATCATCCAAACTGACCTCAAATGTTTCCATTGGAATGCCCTAAATATAACCAAAAGAAGTAGGCAAAATAAACTGGTAAAAGAAGGACAAAAATGATCTGTACCCTCCATAGAGGTACGAGAGAGATGTAAAATACCCACCGAAACTATCCAAACAAATTTCCAAATGCTTCCATTGGAATGCCCTAAACATAATCAAAAGAAGTAGGCAAAATAAACTGAAAAAAGTCCCAAATGATCTGTACCTCTAAAGAGGTATAGAGTACAGATGCAAAATATCCCCCCAACCATCCAAACAACCTCCAAATGCTTCCATTGGAATGCCCTAAACATAACCAAAAGAAGAAGGCAAAATAAACTGGCAAAAGAAAGACAAAAATGATCTGTACCCTCCAAAGAGGTATAGAGAGTACATTTACAAAATACCCACCAGAAACTATCGAAACAGCCTCTAAATGCTTCCATTGTAATGTAATGAACATTATCTCTAGAATCAGGCAAAATAAAGCGGAAAAAGGTTATAAGTGATCGTACTCGTGAGAGGTACAGAGTATGATACAAAATACCCACCAGAAATCATCCAAACAGCTTTCAAATTGCTTCCATTGTAATGTAATGAACATTATCTCTAGAATCAGGCAAAATAAACTAGAAAACATAAATGATCTGTACCCTCAAGAGAGGTATAGAGAGTACAGATGCAAAATACCCCCCAACCATCCAAGCAGCTCCCAAATTGCTTCCATTGGAATGCCCTGAACATAACAAAAAAAAGTAGGCAAAATAAACTGGCAAAAGAAGTCCCAAAATGATCTGTACCCTCCAAAGAGGTACAGAGAGTACAGATGTAAAATACCCACCAGAAACTATTTAAACAGACTCCAAATGCTTCCATTGGAATGCCCTAAATATAACCAAAAGAAGTAGGAAAAATAAACTGGCAAAAGAAGTCCCAAAATGATCTGCACCCTCTAAAGAGGTATAGAGAGTACAGATGCAAAATACCCACCAAAAACCATCCAAACAGCCTCCAAATGCTTCCATTGGAATGCCCTAAACATAATCAAAGAAGTAGGCAAAATAAATTGGCAAAAGAAGTCCTAAAATGATCTGTACTCTCCAAAGAGGTACAGGGAGTACAGATGCAAAAAATACACCATAAACCATCCAAACAACCTCGAAATACTTCCATTAGAATGCCCTAAACATAACCAAAAGAAGTAGGCAAAATAAATTGGAAAAAGAAGTCCCAAAATGATCTGTACCTTCTAAAGAGGTATAGAGAGTACAGATACAAAAGACCACCCAGAAACCATCCAAACAGTCTCCAAATACTTCCATTGGAATGCCCTAAATATAATCAAAAGAAACAGGCAAAATAAATTAGAAAAAGAAGTCCCTAAATGCTCTGTACCCTCCAAAGAGGTATAGAGAGTACATATGTAAAATAATCCCCAGAAATCATCCAAATAGCTTTCAAATTACTTCCATTATAATGTAATGAACATTATCTCAATAAACAAGCAAAATAATTTGGAAAAAATGACATAAATGCTCTGTACCCTCCAAAGAGGTACAGAGAGTACAGGTGGAAAAAAATACCCAGAAATCATCCAAGCAGCCATCAAATTACTTCCATTGGAATGCCCTAAATATAATCTCAAGAAGAAGGCAAGATAAACTGAAAAAATTCTAAATGATGTACTCAAGAGAGAGTACGATAGTACAGATGCCATAAAAAAAACTCCTGAAACCATCCAAATAGCCTCCAAATTACTTACATTTTAATCTAATGAACATAACCTCAAGAAATAGGCTAAAGAAACTCAAAAAAAGCCCTAAATGCTATGTACCCTCGAGAGAGGTACAAAGAGCACAGATACAAAATAACATATAAAAAACAACCAATCTTTCACTTGACAGTGAGAAGAACAGAGTAAACCCTAAATTCATTCAAGTTCGGACGTGCGCCCTAAATGCATGTGTAAATACCTCATGTAGTCACCTACAATATCTCAATTTTTGATTTGCTATATCACTGAGCGAAGGCCGGACGTGCGCCGATCGAGAACGGGAGCTAAGCTGAGAAAAAGTCCTTCGTCAAAAGGAAGCACTAAACCGTTGGTGGGAGGAATGTCGAACGACGATCATCTCTTCTTCTTCTACCGCTTTTGAATGAAATGGGCCGGGTCGGGCGGGAAGTGTAACCGGCGTCGTGAATACGCCATCCCTTAACAGCGTCGTCCGTTATGTTACTGCTCCGTTAACCGCTAAAATGGGAAATAAATAGTGGACACGCGTCGGCCATGGATTGGAGTCCGCACGTAAAGCTACGTGCGGACTCCAGACGTAATATTTTCTCCTCGCGTACAGAGCCAGCATCTCCACGTAAGTTTGATTCCTCACCCTCTTCCTTGTTTTGTACCTAACCAGTGACGAACAACTTTCATTTGGAAGCCATGACTTCCTCTGGGGCCAAGTGATCACATGCCGAACTCCCCGTCACCTTAGCCGGACATAGAACCAGCTCCACCGCCATATCTTCTTCTAGCATTGAGCACCTCCCGTTGTAGTAGCCCACACATCCTCAAGCCAAGCCGGACGATCCATGCTCCTCCTTCCTTAGCTGTTGATATACAGCTTATGGTCTCGGCAACCAACTCATTTCTAGAGACTCATGACTTCGATGTAAGAAATCCCTCCTGCTCACCTCCATTGAGCCCTGTAGATCTCTCCCCAGCCTCTTCTTCCCTCGGTTCTCCTTGTAGAAACGTGCCTTTAGTCATGTTTTCCACTCGCCCAACTTAATAAAGCCTATCTCCTCCCATTTCGCACACAGTAATAGCCCTCTCACCGCTCTCCTCCAAACCTCAAAGAGCTCTCCTTGCTGTACCTTATACCCGTCACCCCATAACTTCCTTTGAGACGCTGACCTAGCTCCAGCAGTTGAGGTCCATGCCTCCACGCTTAGCTACCACCAATCTAGGCATTCGACTGTCGCTTCCATTCGACTACCATTTATGATCTCAGATGGTTGCATATCATCGGATTTACCTATAACAACCCCTCACACAAGGTAGATCCAGAAACTATTCTAAAAGGGAAACAATAAGATAAAAAAAAAATATTTTTATGTAAAATATAAATAAATTATTTATTATTTTATGTAAGTAATTATGCTAATAATAATTGAAAACAACTAAAATGCTACAAAGTTAATCTATAGTTAACCTTTTACTTTTCCATCATACTAAGATAGAAATTAAAAAATTTTATAAAATAAATATACAAAATTATTATAATATATCAATTTTATATATAATTTTCTTAAGAGTTCAATGAATCAATTACATACCTATAATTGGTCAGCTGAGTAGTTCACAACGGCAAATAGTGAGGTGGTCCAGTGGAGATGCAAAACTCGGGACTCTAGAGAACTGTGGAGCGAGACAACGTGACAGGCTGAGTCGGCTAACGACGGGACTCAAATGAGAGAAATAGGAAATCAAGATAACTAAAGGCCTATCTGGTTGCATGATTTAAGTCTGATTTAACTTAAATCCAACCAAACTGTGTTTTAGGATAAGTCAAGGCTCTATTTGGTACAATGTTTTTCTAATTATTTCGTTTTATAAACGTAAATTTTTTTTTTAAATTTGTTTGATAAATCTAGTTTTTAGAAAGAAAAACTTGGTTTAAATGCCATTTCAGGATACTATTTTATAATTCCATTTTGATTGCAGTATGCATTTTGTTCTTACAAAATGTCATAATTAACTCTCAGGAACGTAGTGTTATTTCTCCTACATTCCATAATTAACCCATTTCAGAATACTTTTTTTCTTTATCTCAATAGCTACTCATTTTCTCTTCTTTACAATAAATTTTGGACACAAAATATTTTAAAATATGCATTTAGTTTATCTTATGATCATCAATAAATTATTTATTTATTTTTTGAAAATAATGAATGTCAAAAATATAAATTTAATGAATTGTAATATATTTTTAAAATAATAGATATAAGATATTAAATAATAATTTATTAAATTCATATAAATTAAGTTAACGAAATTTTTTCTTCATAACATGAAACATGAAAATATTTCAAATATATTTTAGTCTTCTAATCTAGAATGTTAATAATACTTATCTAAAGAAATAAAATAATTTTAGTTTCAACTATAATAAGTGTGACTGAATTCCTTTTTATGAAACAACATTTTTATCTCTCTCTACATAAATTTTAAAATGTCATTTTCTACAAAACTATTTTTAAAATTGATTTTTTGAAAACAGGATTTGTGTAATCCGCTAAAGTCGCATTCACATGGTTTCTATTGGTAGGCCTGTTGGTAGGCGGATTTATGAGATTTGGACAAGCAGAAGCACACGAAGGAGGGTGGGAGGAAAGGCACAAGTTACTGCTGAGGGTTTCAAATCCGAAATCTCATTAATCTTACCTTTATCAAAATAATATTTATGAATTTTAATATGATGGGCTAGTGGGCAGTGGGGATAGGTGCCCTTGGTGCCCCCACACTGCATGTGCCCTTGCCCTCGCAAGCTTCAACAACTTATGGCATTGAGGATGCATTTGAGGTGGCATTTAAAGTGAATGATAGGAGGAAGATAATGATATGCTAGCTAAAGCATCGAACCAACTCAACAATCATTTCAACTTGGTTTTATTTCTTCCAAATGAAGCTACATCTCGGTCGAAATTCACTAGACATTAGCTCTAGTGAGTTACAATTCTCAAACATTTAGAAAGCTTTAGGAATCTCATGTTTGGTGCATTAAATGCGAGTGTCACTAGGATCCAATTTTTAGATTCCTCGCACGCCATTTCTT
The DNA here is from genome assembly GCA_021442155.1 of Cymbidium sinense. Taxonomy (NCBI): domain Eukaryota; kingdom Viridiplantae; phylum Streptophyta; class Magnoliopsida; order Asparagales; family Orchidaceae; genus Cymbidium; species Cymbidium sinense. Next base: position 59,173,117 of record CM038231.1, read on the forward strand.
TGATCATTTTTAATGAGAAACATCATTAATTGTGTGTTTTTATTTGCTCAAATTAAGACTGTTTAATCCATTTGTTTGGAATGAATGACCTCGCTTAAATTAAGTAGCATAGCAATCTGATTTCACGTATTAGGCCATAATTAATCCATGGTCATTCCATCTTTGATCGAATGGTCAAGATTGATTAGGCATTTTCCCTTTAATTTTATTAAGTTAGATCTAAAAAGAAAGTTAGTCAAGTTTTCTAAACTTCAAAATAAATAATTAGATCAAACACTACCTAAAAGAAAATGTAAATCAAATTATTATAAAATGTAAATAAACAACAAAATTAAGTAAATTAGTTAAAAAAGAATTAAGCTAATAGTATTATTTATAATATAATCACACATAACAAATTGTTTAAACATGATTTATGAAAGTCAATTATAAAATCATTTTTAATTCTTAAATTTTATATGGCGGAATCTAAAGGCCAAAAAGAGAAATTCAATTATGTCCCATGTCCTTAATTATAATTAATTGAACTTTTAATTACAACCAATTAAACTTTGTTTGATTGTTTGCTTGCATAAAATTTGAGAGTTTATAACCAATTTGAACCACATTTTAAAACATAAACCCAAGTTCCTTAAAACGTAAACAATTAAGATCAAGACAAATTATAGTTACTTTTTCTTTCAAATATCATAATTAATTAAGATGTATATAAAATTAAAATTAAATCTAAATGGCTCACAAATTTGACGAGTAAATTTATTAGTCAAAACTCCTATAAAATTTTTTATAATACTTTAAAATCAATGTCACATGTATTTTGAAATTAATATATAAATACCTACTATACAATTATATTAAAATAATTATAGGTATCCATTAAAAGCTCATGGGATTTTTCTAAAATTTTCCATAACATCGAGAAATAATTTCATGGTGATAATTAAAATGATTATATCAATTAAATAAATTTTAAATGATAAAATTAAGTTATTTTAATATAATGACAAGTTAACTAATCCTTCAACTTGGAAATTTCAATATAAATTGATTAGAATTAGAAAATCAATAAGGTACATCTATAAAGTTACATTAATAGATAGAAGTTATAATAATAATAATAATAATAATAATAATAATAATAGCTTATTTTAAATAAAAAATATTTTCTATATTTAAATATTTCAAGCAAATAGAAGGAATCAAAATAATTTCTTTCAAATAACATTAAATTTCTATGAGAGTATTCAATATTATTCCTAATTCTCCTATAAAATTTCATAACTTTATATGTATATATTTAAATTTAAAGATTATCTAGAATATTAAATAATATAATAATTATAAAATCTAAATTAATGTAAAGTTTTCTCAAATTTTCATAGAATATTTCTTTAGTGTTTCCCAACGCTAGAAAATATTTTCATGATTTTAGAAATATTATACCATTAATATAAAATTTCACCACTTAGTTAATTAATTAGAAATAATTCAAAAAAAGATTCAAGCAAACCATTATAGAAGAATTCCTAAGTGTGCTTTTATGATCTTAAGGTATAACTCGGGAAATTTGTGAGCCCATTTGGGTTTAAATTATAGTTAAAATTAATTAAAATGTATAGTTTGGTTAATAATTAAATCAAAACATCAATGGTTAAAATAATTAAACTCATAAAATACATTTAATTTAGACTCTTAGGGTGAATCTTCATCTTTTGCTGAAGTGTTCACCCTATTAGGACCAAGGTATAAGGAAGAGTGGGCTCTACCCTAAGTGCAGCCTATTATTTCTCATACTCTTTAAAATATTAAATTCAACTCAAAGTTAAATTAAATTAAAATTTAAAATCCATCTTTTAGTCTTTGATCACTTAAATTAAAATCAGCTCAATTATCATAAATAAAATTTTTATTCTCAAATTACAATTTAGATATTAAGACCTAGCTTAGGTTAAATTAAATTAAAATTTAAAATCCATTTTTAAGTCATTAAACACTTAAATTAAAATAACATATCCTAGGCTTAGGTTTGGTCATTATTTTGTTGTAATGTACTATTTTAGACTAGATGCTAAGATTGTTTATGCATTAGTCTGAATGGTATGATGTTATTTGTTAAACTAATGATGTTTTTTGGAGGGAGTTGTGCTTGATTAAAGGGGGCATTGTGATAATAAAAATAAATCAAGTACTTTTGCTTGTAGGTGATGTTTGCCCCTTTACCATAGCTCATTAGGACTAGTGAGCTTAACACTCACAAGTACTAAATCCAATTATGTGATATATAACTATTTAGTGTGTATGTGTGTTATAGGTAACCTCTATTTTTGTAGGTTTAGTTAAGATTTTATTTTTGGACATTTTAAATATAATTTTGTAATAGAATAGTATTAGATCCATGGTGTTTAGGATGAGCAGAGGCTAGAAGGCATAGGCCTAGGAGGCCCTATGATGCCTAAAGGACCTAAGGTTTGGAAGAATAAGTGAAGATAAAGACCCTCATGGCTTGTTTCAATTCAATTCATGTAATTATAGCTAGGGTGGTATAAGGGTTGTGCTTGACAATCCACCTTTTCCTTTCTTTGGGGTGTATAATAGAACTTGGCCACACCAGCCTTTTATAATTCTTTTAATCTGATTGATTGATTGGTGTGTATACTTTGATTACACATTAGAAACTACATGCTTTTTTCTAAGTTCTTAAAGTGTGATGGCTGTTGCATGACCTAGATTTTGTTAAGCTCTTTAAGATTTTAAAATTTTCAACCTAACTAAAATAAATAACTTCAACTTAAAATTAATACAACACACAACCTTACTACAAAGCGATAAGAGTTAATCAATAAAATTGATTTTCATAGGTTAATTCGCTCTTGATATAAAGAGTATCTTTGCCAATCATTGGCTATTTCTTCTATTGATTTTTCTTTTGCTTTTTCTTTTTTAAGAATTTGGGCAAAAGTTGCTGATAAGTTGACTTTTGATATTTGCGTATCTTCTTCAGATGGAGTTTTTATATCTTGTTTTTGTAATGCTGATATGGACGTTAATTGATCTTCATCTATTTCGCCAAGGAGATATTCTTAACATTCTGTAGTTCATTCAATAAGTGATTGCTGCAGGCAATTTCACTTTCTAGTTTCCATAATTGTTGATCGAGTACTTCGATATACTCTATTATTTTGGGATCAATAGATTTTATTGATTCCTTAGATGTAGAGTTTATTTCCATATCGAGTGTATCTGGTAATTTGAAATCATTATCTGGAGAACTTATGTGCTGCAAAATTCTCAGGTTAGAGTATCAGCTAAAGCATTATGTTTACCTTCAATATATTCGATATCAAAATTATATACAGAAAACCAACTTTGCCATCTAATTAATCATTTATTAGGTAAGGAATCTACAATTTTTCCTTTAATAAAGGAAATGACAGTTTTATTATCTGTTCTTATAATAAAGTGCTCATTGAGAAATAATTCAAATTTCTTGATAGCTTTTTTTATTGCTAGGAGTTCCTTTTCATTAATATGATAATTTTGTTCTGTGGCTGTATAGGTGCCAGAAATGTAAAGACATAAGACTTCTGTATTTTATCGTATGGCTTTTAGAATGGCTCCCCAACATGTGTCAGAGCTATCGGTTTCAATAATTAATTTTTATTGGTTGGTAAAGTTAGTTTTGGAAGAGTTTTACAATGTAGAGTTTATTTCCATATCGAGTGTATCTGGTAATTCAAAATCATTATCTGGAGAACTTATGACCTGCAAAATTCTCGGGTTAGAGTATCAGCTAAAGCATTATGTTTATCTTCAATATATTCGATATCAAAATTATATGCAGAAAATCAACTTTGCCATCTAATTAATCGTTTATTAGGTAAGGAATCTACAATTTTTCCTTTAATAAAGGAAATAGCAGTTTTATTATATGTTCTTATAATAAAGTGCTCATTGAGAAATAATTCAAATTTCTTGATAGCCTTTTTTTATTGCTAGGAGTTTCTTTTCATTAATATGATAATTTTGTTCGTGATAGGTGCGTAACCACATAAGACTTCAGATTTTGTCGTATGGTTTTTTTAGAATGGCTCCTCAAAGACGTGTCGAGCTATTGGTTTCAATAATTAATTTTTCATTGGTTGGTAAAGTTAGTTTTGGAGGAGCTTTACAATGTTGTTGGATGTGTTGTAAGATATTCTAGTCAGAGCTATCCCATGTCCAGAGTATATTCTTTCATAGTTTCTTTTGTAAAGGTGCTCTTAAGCTGACTAAATTTTGGATGAAAGCTTCAGCATAATTGATGCATCCTAGAAAATGTTGTAACTCTTTCTGATTAGAGATAGTTTTGAATTTATCAATTTTTTTTAAAATATGGCCTTGTAACTCAATTGCTCCGTTGTCAATTTTTAATCCTAAGAATTCAATGGCAGGGGTTACAAAGACAGCTTTCTTTTTTACTTAAAGTGATTCCATGTTGATAAGCTTTATTTGCAAGGAGGGTGAGATGTTTCATATGAGTGGTTAAAGTTGGACTAAAAATAAGAATGTCGTCTACGTAGATAAGTAAAAAGGTGTTAAATTCAGCAAAAAATACAAGCAATCGTTATGTTGTAATAAGATGGATATGGTACATCAATGGGGCTATACAAACATAAATAAAATAACATCTTGCAAAGGACCAAATTGTCACAAAAAGAAAAAAATTCTTTAGAAGAACTAATAAGAAAAATTTTAATAATACAAAATGAACTTTTAGAAAGAAACAATTTACTAAAAGACAATTTACTAAACCAAAAATCTGTAAGTGCTGGTTATGTAAGGAAGAGGGTCATTATGCGAATGAATGCCCCAAAAGACAAAAAATTGCTAATATTAAATCCGTCCAAATAATCGAAGAAAATGATTTAGAACCCATATTTGATATATTTGAACTCGACTCAGAAGACAAACTCTATGAATTAACTGATGCTGAAGAAAATTTTGTTAACTCAGCCTGTTATGATGATAGTGATGTAAATGAATACCTATATTCTGATTAAATCATGTCAGACATAGAACAAACCTCGGAAATAGATATAATTATAGACGACCAATTAGAATATAATAGGCACTTAACTCTTTCAGAAACTGAATACCAAAAAATCAGAAAAATAAAATTATCCTTAGGAACTAAAGATTGTTTTGACATGCCAATCTTAACTTGGAAGAGAAATGTATATTATACGATATGCCAAGGAGAATACCCAATAGAAATAACTGAAGCACAAGGTAGTACAAAAATTCTTTTATATAATTTAAGCATGAGAAATCAGGATCTATAAAAAAATACCACATCCTGAAAAATACAAACATGTCTTTTTTGGAGGAATTTAGATTTTAATAAAAGTTATTTTAGAAAAGAGATTGATAGCCATATTACCTTATGGGTCTACAATGATAGAATTATACACTCAAAAACCGATGCCTTATTAGGAGTTATTCAAGGAAATTTATGTTATCAATCTTTATTATTCAATCTACATCCTAATTACTCTATCAACATCAACGATAGACATCTTGATCGTACTCTCACCTTAAAACATAAACTTGATCGTATACAACAAAGACAAGGAAGTGTTGTTTATAGTATTACCTATCAAACAAAGATAATGATCAATAACCACAACACTGTAATATTTAAACCACAAAATGAACCAATTCATTTAGATCCACTATTCTCTCAAATAGGACAAACAATTCAACCTAATGAAGTAGATTATACGACTTTAACTCCACCACCTGACACCCTCTCATTAGATTTTGGCAAAAGTAGTTTATTAAATAAAACTTTTAATCAACCACAAAAACACCAAAGTTTTAATGAAACAAACAAATAATTAATTATTCAACCACGACGATCTATCGATACACGTAAAATACAATTCTCTAATAATCAATTATTAATACAATGATATTATATCTCTCCTGAAAAATGTATTACTATACTTTTAGACATTGGATCACATCAGTCACATATAGATACAACTTTAATTCCAACTAATCTATTAATCCCATGAACTGAACCATATATTTATAGAGACTATCATGGCATAAACCATTCCTGTCCTACTGAAAAAAATATTCTATTTGGTTTTTGGGATATCTTAAATAATTGTATTGATTTTCAACATACCTTTTTAACCGATGACATGGAAAAAGATAGAGTCCTCGTCGAGATGGATTTTTTACAACAATATACAATTACCTTTACTGATACCACCATAAAAATTAATTCCACAGTCTTTTCTCGTTACCGTGGTCCACTTTCATAGTTATATTCAAATTGAACTCTATGTTCCCATGTATGAACCTATCCTGACACTGCGGATACGTGTGATATCTGTGTCTGTAAACAATGGCTCTTGCCATCTCATGTACCTCTTCACCATACCAATTTATTACTTGACACCTTTAATGGACTTCGTACAATTTCTAAATATTGGGCTGATCAATATATTTTCCTCAATAATACCCTTATTAAAATACCCAAACTCTGGTGTCTTACCAAAACTTGTCCCAATTTTATCCTTGATGAATGTGGATAATAATCATGCATGCATCTTGTCTTCTATTTTTGAATATAAGGGATCTTAACACATTGCACAAAAATAGAAATGTAGGATCATTGATAGCAATCCCTTGAATGAAGAACACCCTCTCGCAGATTGACCCATAATCTTATTTCTTCATGCATGTAGGCATAACTATCCACCCAAGTTAGAGTTAAAATGAGATGTAATTTTTATTGTATTAGTCTAAAGCATACTTTCATACCAACCATGATTAAGGCTTTTAAGGAGTCATTTTAGGATCTTAGACTCTTTCTTAATAAATAATAGCCTAACTATCTTATTTTTCTTTGGGAGTGATTTCAGGAAGAACCAATGTATATATATATTCAAGTAGAATTAAGTTAAGCTCTTAGCTTGTGCTAGAGCACTTTAAACATAGGTTCAGAGGTAGACCAATTCTTCCTTGCTACAGGTGTAAATTCTCACATTTTAGGCATTTCCACAATCTTATATTTTTAGAATATATGTTCTGGATTTCTAATAAAATATCAACTTAAAAAATCATAATTCTCTACTTCAAACTTTAAAGCCTAATGATACGATAGTTGAATTTCTTACTATGCTTCATAGTATTATGAGTATTTCCTAGTTACTCCTAATTGGCTTTTGAAAAGAACTCTTTCTTTTTATAGCATTTTCTTTTGAATTTTCAAACTAATTATCTTTTTAAGACAAGCTTTGATATTCATAGAGATGTTATCCAATCACTTTAATGAAGAGTATTCTTATGAGATTCATGTCTCCTAATATGTAATTAATTATGGGGGCTTACCCCTATAGACAACTTAAGAACTTAGCCTATAATAAATCCTATTTTACATCATCCATATAAAATGGTGAGAAAAATCTTTGGAACATATAGGCTTATCAGCCTTATGAGTCCTCATTAGATGATTGAGTCCATCGTATGGTGATTTTTCTACTTTGGAGGTGGTACTTCATTTCTTGATGTCATACTCGATCATTTCAATAAGTACTCCTAAGATTTATATGGTGTCTCTTATCATATTTTTAAACACCACAAATTTTTCTACCGACTCTGCTGGGGAAAATTTCTCTCTCCATATTTAGTGGTTAGCTAATATCACTATATATCAGTAGTAAGCTTATGCCACTCATAAGCTTAGACTATCATTCGTTCCATTGGATGTCTTATCCATTTCTTCTTTAAGCAAGTGTTGCCAACATCTTTTTCCCTGATTTTAAAACCTCTTACTCAATATTAGGTAATGAGTAGGTTCTAGAACCTTTATTGGATCACCCAATGGGTCTCACTTTTATTAGTTTAGGCAAGTCTTAATCTTTGCCAAAGAATTTAAAATCAATCGAATCTCCATTTTCCTAAATTCATCTTCTGAAAAGCTAAATATTTAAACTCTTCAAAGGCCTAAAATTTTTGAAGCTATTATCATACTCAAATTTGATAAATTATGTTTTAAAATTTTGTAAATCTTAGTCAAAACTATATGAACCTACAATCATGTTTAGTGACATTGTAAAGAAATTCTCTTCAAAATATCTCTAAATTAAAATCAAATTATTCGAACGTTACTCGCCATAATTTAACTTGGCTGGTGTGGGTCCAAATGTTATAAATCAACTTACTATCATACCCTAGTTAGACAAGGTTGGTTTCAAAAAAAAATCCTCAAATCAATATCCAACCATTTGAACCCCCTTGTCATAATCAAATTTGATGAATGTGGGTCTAAATTCTTTAAATATATTTAGAATATCCAAATAAAATTCAGCATGGGGTATGTACATTATAAAATGACTTACGATGGTCCAATCTTCATTATTATGAACCACAAAGTTGCTAAGAAATTCAACCTAAAGCTTAAAATTAAATTCTCACCCATAAGGAGAAAGACCATAGATGTTCCTTTAAGAACCAAGAATGAAATGGAGAAGGATTTTGAGTATGTCATATCTAATTCAGATGAGTATAACTTAAATGACTTGAATCATTATCCTCAAAAGAATAGAACTCTTAAAATGACAATCATAATAATGATCGTAATATATAAAATAGCAGATCCAATGAACTTGATGTCTTTAATGATTCTGACTTAGGTAGAGATGTCCTCATTCTAAACTTTTATTGTATCACTATCAAAAAAGAGTTAGAATCATTAGATATTAAATGCTTGACAGGTGAAGCTTTGGGCACCATAGAAGAGTAGGTAGACATCATTTATACCTCTCTTTTAGAAGATATTACATAAGTCAATTATTGTAGTGGCAGAGTTGTACCATTCTAATCAACACCAAAAGAAGCAAACCAATCATTGAAAAAAATCAAATTCTAAATCCCCCCGAAGACATATTTCACAATCCAAAATAAGGGCTTCAAAGTGTTCTAAAGGTTAATCTTAATGTCTCAAACTATCTTGGAAGGTTGCCCACTAAGCTAAACAATAAGTGTACCCTCACCTTTTCTTAGGAGATGGAAGAGTGTATGATTGAAACTTAATCCAATTCTTGCTTGTTCAGTTAATGGAAACCTCCTCAAGTCATACTTAACATAAAATATCTTATGAAAAAGAAGGACAAGCTATCTCTTCTAGAGAACACAGTAAGAGCAAAAGTGAGAGAGAGAGAGAGAGAGAGAGAGAGAGAGAGAGAGAGAGAAAGAAAAGGAAATTCAAGATTCAAGAAAAATAAAAACATGAAAATTCAAAAAAAAAGGAAAAAGAGAAAAAAATTCAATGGTAAAAAAAAAAGAAAGAAAAAACATTAATAATACACATTCATTTCGATTCTAAAGGATGAATCATGTGAACAAAGTGTAAGTTCAATGAAAGAGGGAGAGTAAAGATATATAAAATAAAGTTTTAAATCAAAATTTGACAAGTCTCTAAAGTTAAATAACAACAAGGAAAAGGGAACCAAAGGATGGTCTGTGTTTGATATGACCAGAAATTTAGCTGGTATGCAAGCTCATTAACTCTAATCTTACTATCTCATAACACTTTTATAGGATTCAAAGTTAGAGTTGCTCCTAACCTTTAACAAAAAAAATCATGAGATTTCAAACTTTCTCTTTTCATCTCTTTGTTCAAGCTCGAAAGAGGATCTGACACTTGTAGATGAACCTTCAAATGAAGTAATAAAATCATCTTTTATTTAGTCTACCAATTTTGTTCAAAGAATTTTTGAAGACTTTCAAGTGAGGGATGCACTCCCTAAAGTTAAAAAGAAGATTAAATCATTAACCAATGAGTTACAAAAAATTAGTCTTAGAACATGAAGAGGGTCCACCCTCTCTCCCAACATCCATTTATGATAAATTAGAAAAATTCTAATGACTTAGTTAGGTTATTTGCAGTTTAAGAACTGCTTTACCTAAGATCATGACAAAGTGCCTAGTATATCTCTAAAGGTAGCAAACTACAAACTCAAAATTGAACTTATTGCTAATCCTATTCAACAAACTTTGCACGAGAACATTTGCACTAAGAAAAATTTCAAAACTTGGACCTGATTTTATTTGAGAAGAAAGATATCCTCATGGTTGCCCAACATCACTGCCAATCAAAATGAAGAACATTCAAATCCACATATATGTCAACTTTGAAGATCTAAAGTAGGCATGTCCTGAAGATAAATTCACATTATGTGTAGCAAATCTGATAGTGGACATAGCCTCTTTACATGCAATCTCCTCATTCAAAGTTGGGCCATTTGATGATAGCCAAATTAGAATGGTTCCTTAGGATGAGAAGTCAATTGCATTTAAAATTTTCATCATAATTCGTTATTATAAGGTCATGCCTTTTAGCCTAAAAAATGTTGGTGCCATAACCTAGCGGGTCATGACTCTGATTTTTGACAAACTCATTTGTAACTAATCAAAATATTATGTCAATGATCTACTCATTAAGAGTGAAGGGAAAGGAAGACCATCTTTATGATTTGAGTAGTTGTCTTCGATCAGTTGTGACACTTCAACCCATAAATGAATCCTCTTAAAATATATTGTTGGGATGACTTTAGGGAAGTTTCTAGGGCTTGTAAAAGAGCATCAAGGGATAAACATTGATAAAAAGAATTAAAGTAATATTAGAAATGCAATCGCCAAAAGAAAAAAAAGAAGAGAGAAGATAAAAAAGGTAGAGAAAATGAAGGAAGAAGAAAATCTCAATACAATTAAGATCGTTCCAAAGAAGGTTGTCATATCTAAGATGCTTAATCTTTACTCTTTTCGGTAGGTGTCAACTATTCACTAATTAACAAAGAAAGAAAATCAAGTTTGGAAGGATGATAAATTCCAACACTCTTTAAGTGTACAAAGTAATATTTCATGACACCTCTAGCATTGTGTACTCCATTCTCCTTAGGCTATATGTTTAAGGCTATCTCTATTTAGAGTATAACTCCTATTCTTAAAGGTTACCATCATCAATCAAACCATAATTGGATAAAACTCTATGCATCATTTGGAAAGTTTGAAGGCCTTGCAAACTTAGTAAGACCTCAAGCAACATTGAACATAGATGGTTTAGGTTCTTTCCAAGTTAGTCTATTTCAAAAAAACTCTAAATTAAGAATTTGTTTTTAGTCTTCAAAGGGCTTAGTTTGGCACATCCAAGGATGGAAAAGTAGTTTAAACCAATATGAGAAGAGGGTGTTCTATATTTCTAGTCAATGGACACCACCTCAAATGACATTACCCTCAAAATTAAAATCCAAATTTAAAGATGAATTCAAGCAACTAGAATTAGAAATTATTTTCATTTAAATGCAAATTAAAGCATAATACTTGAGAAGCCTTAGTAAATTTCTTCCGCTATAGATGATCAAGCTACTTTGATTGGGTTCCAAGGACCTTGGGGACAAAACATTAGTCTCAATTGTTCTTATTCTTTATACACAAACTTAAATAGATTTCAAAATCAAAATTAATTTTTTTAGTATAACTATGTATTCATGTTTATAATTAATTGGGTCCAAAACTTTCATATAAATAAGATATAAATACTTCACAATCATCAAATATTTCTTCAAAATTTGCTATGGATTCAAACTCCACTCCGAGTCCATAAACATAATTCCAAAACTCCAAACATTAATCTTGTTTCAAATAAATAAAATCCAAAGTTCAAAACATCCCTCTAAGATTTTACCTTAGTGTTATTAGAATAGATGTAAGAGAACCCAAACTGTAGACTATTTTGAGTAGAATAGATAGGATTTACATGAGAAACTCATGTAGTCTCTTTTCTTAGCTAGATCACACACACACACACACACACACACACACACACTCATTAAAATACTTCAACTTGGGATAATGCCCTCATGGGCCCCTCTTAATAGTCTCCCTGGGTTGGGCTCGACTTATAACACAATAGGTAGGTCACCTTGATGGTTGATTCTGCTTTAGAGAATGTAAGTCCTCAATTCTTTCTTCCTAACTCAGCAACCTCACATTGATAGGCAACCCTTAGGTTGGATAGACTCTATTGTATGGCCAATAGACTATTACTTTAAGCTAGTAAATCTAAGGCAGGCTGTTGCCCTTATGGCTCCTCCTTAATGTAGCTCATCGTACAATGATAAGGTATACAAGTATAAGTTTAGGGTTAGAATTATGCCTTTATGGCCCCTTTCTTGAGTGACAAATTTATGATTATATAACACCCCAGTGGCCCCTCTCCTAGTAGTTGCTCCTTTAGGTTGGATGGTGTCACTCTGCAAATAAGCATCCCATCCCTTTGGGCTAGTAAGTGTAAAGCAAGTCAAAGCCTCGAGGGATTTTCCTTAGTGTAGTTCATCATACATTAATAGGGTCTATACACATAAATATACTTAGGGTAGGATAGTGTCATCATTACCCCTTTACCTCCAAGAAACCTCTCTAGATAATGTCTCTATGACCCCATTCAGGTATGGCCTAGACTATTTCAAGATGACATAAAGCCATCATGACCTCTTCTTAGTAGTCGCCCTAAGTCGGATATCAACTATTTTGTTGATAATAGGCTATCCCGGTGATCAGTTCCCCTTAGGAGGATGTAAGTCCTCGATTCTTTCTTTCTAAATTGGTCATCACACACTAATGGGCACCACTTAGGTTGGGTGGAAACTACTTTGCTAATAGTAGACCACCTTGGTAGAAGATATGTGTCCTCGTAATTTCTTCTAAAAATAGTTATCATACACCAATAGGATTTATACGTTTAGGGATTAGGAGAACATCCCTGTGGCACCTTTACCTATGGGCATTCTATTTAGATACACATTTAGATATGACCCGTGACCTCGGATTGATTCTTCTTAGTAGCTACCCCTACAATTGGATAATTTCATTATATGGACATGCAGACTATCTCTTTGGGCTAGTAAATCTAAGGCAAGCTAAGGCCCTCCATAGCTCCTCTTTAGTGTGGCCCATGGCAGACGGACAGGGTCCACCAATATATACACATACATCTTAAGGATTAGGATTATCCCTTTATGGATCCTTTCCTAATAGGTACCTTGTTAGACAATGTTAGCATGGTTTCATCAAGCATAGCTTAGACTACTTCAACTTGGGATATTGCATTCGTAGCCCCTTCTTAGTAGTAGGTCACTCAGGTGTTTGATTTTGCTTAGGAAGATATAAGTATGCGATGCTTTTTTCCTAGTTCAACCATGGCACATCGATGAGCAGCCTTTAGGCTAGTTAGACTCTACTGCACGGTCGAAAAATTACCCCTTTGAGCCAGTAAATCTAAGGCAGGCTAAGGGCCTTATGACACCTTCTTAGTGTGGCCCATCGCACACTGACAGGGTCATGATACACACACATTCAATGGTTAGGATCATGCCTTCATAACCCCTTTCCCTAGTGACTATTTTAGGTTTGGATCACGTCATTGGGTCCCTCTCCTAATAATCACCACATAAGGTTAGATAAAATCATTTTAAAAGTTGGTGGGCTACCACTTTGGGTTAATGAATCTAAGAAAGAATAAGGCCCTTATGGCTCCTCCTTAGTGTAGCTCATCGCACATTTATATGGTCCATATATACACTCACATTCAAAAGTTAAGATTGTGCCCCTGTGGCCCCTTTCGTGATTGGTTACCTCATGTTCTGATTAAGCCCTCATGCCCTCTCTCCTAGTAGCTTCCCCATTGGCTAGATGCAATCTATTGCATAATCAGTAGACTACCTCAATGACTATTTTCACTCAGGGAGATGTGAGTCCCCATGCTTTCTCCCAAGCTCAATTGTCACACGTTGATAAGATTCATGTACAATTTGCTAACATCTTGGCACAAGATCTTACTTTCAATTACTTTGGCCATCATCACATTCACATATCTTCATATATTTCAACAAATTAATGAGCTTATGCAGGATTAAATCATTTTGACCACTCCTTGCTCAATATCAACCTCTTCTCAATTCAAATCAAATCTATCTTTAGGAAACTTTTTCCTTATTCCACTGACTCATGCTTTAGTAGATTCAAGCCATGAATTTCTAGGCCTACAATCCACGTCTAATTCCAACATTTATCTTTAGATTTCTTGTTTAGAAGTGAGTCCAAAACAAGTTACAAATCAAATTTCTTCATTCCTCTAACCAAATTCAACTCTTAAGGATAGTGCAAACATTCATGTTCATAACTCCTTAGAAATAGTTGGCTAATCTGATCAACGCTGATGTGTGTAGTGGACTTTAGTTAGTCCATCGCACTTATTGGAGTCCCATCTCATTGGCCTCATTTTTATGAGGTCGATACTCTCTCCTCTCCTTAGTTCATAGAATTTAATCTTAGTGTAGGAGCTCCCTCACAGGCCCGTTTGTAGACTTTCCTATGATTGAGTGGGTGTGAACTAAATATAAAATAAATTAACCACTTTTCTTCAATTTAAGATAAATTTAAGTGGGTTCTTAATCAACTAAAGTGAGGTTGAGCGGACCACAATTGGGTAATTAAGAACCAAGAAGCAACCAAATTAAACTAAAACAAAATTAAATATAAAACAAATCAAAACACATTAAAATTGAATGGACCAAAATAAAAATGAATAGATAATCAAAATTACCTAAATAAACCAATAAAAAAAATCAAAAGAAACCAATCAGATTAAAATTCAAAATCAAATAAAATTTAGCTCTAAGTTGTATTCAGTCAAGGTCAATATGTGTGGTGCACTTTATTAGTCCATCTCTTATATTAGGGGTCCATTTGTTTATCTTATTTTCAAAATGAGATAAATATAAGCCAAACGAAATCCAAATTTTCTTTTATCACTGAACTTAAGAAGAGATTAATATAAATTGATAAAAAAGGGGATTAAATTAATAATATTGGATGAATGTTAAAATTATATAAAATAAGTTTAATTATAATTAAATGATATTAACTTTATTACGGACCTTGAGCTAATTACTTAAATTAACTAGTTAAGCTCAATTGAAATAAATTCCAATTAGCAAGCTAATCAAAATAGAAAAATTGGAACATCAAATCATATAACAAAACAAAAAACAGCATTACCATTATATAATCAAAATAAAAATAAGATTAAATCTGAACATCAAATATAAATTTGATTAAAATTAAATTAAACTAATTAATTATTAAATAAATAATAAATATACAATTTGAATACTCATTAATTATAATTAAAATTGTCATATATATATAATAAAAAAATCATACAAAATTAATAAAAATTCTGAAGATTTGTAAATTTTTTAAAAAATAATGAGTCTAACTAAAAAAATAAAAAAATTCCATCTTTCATTCACGTGAAACTAAAAGAGACAAAATAAATAAAATATTTTTTGTATCAAGGCATGCATGCTATCATTCCAACGCCACCTCTATCCCCATAAAAAAAAATAATATAATAACAAATTTAGGCTGCCCTCTTTTGTTAATGTGAACAACCAGGTGTTATTTTTTATTATTTCACATGAATCTCAAGTAATTTTTTTTATTATCTTCAATTCAAATAAAAACCTGTTCTCAAATCTCCATTTTAATAAAAAACATCTTATCTTACCTCCCAGAGCAGGCGAGCGATATCTGGGCTAATTTTTAAAATTAGGTTTAATTAAAATTTAATTTAGTTAATTAAAAAAACTTTAAGAGAACAGACGCCAACGCGATAATGTCACGTCCACCAATTGAATAGGTGAATGACTTCTGGTAAATTTTTTTAAAAATTTACTATTGTTTTTCCTCAGAAGACTCTGTGTCGAATTTGGCGATTTTGGTATCGTTGGAAAGCTAAGAAAATTTTCTACAACTTTCAAGTTGACAACTTTCGACGATACTCTCTCGATCAGCCGCAGTTTTTGCAAATGTTTGTGCATTTTATGTCGAACGCAGAAATTTTGCACCCATCCGTGGTTTCCTTTTGGCAGCGCACTTGTCCTGTGTCGGAATTCGGCGATTTTGGTATCTTTGGAAAGTTTACAAAATTTTCTACGACTTTCATGTTGAAAACTTTTGACGATGTTTGCTCAATCAGCCGCAGTTTTGCAAATGTCCGTGCATTTTATGTTGTGACGCTGAAATTTTGCACCCAGCTGTGGTTTTTTCCTAGTAGCGCACTCGTCCAATGTCAGAATTCGGTGACTTTGCTATCATTGGAAAGCTCATAAAATTCCCTATAATTTTCATGTTGACAACTTTTGACGATACTCGCTTGATCAACTGCAGTTTTTGCAAATGTTCGTGCATTTTGTGTTATGATGCAGAAATTTTGCATCTAGCCATGGTTTTTCCCCGTTGCACACTCGACCGGTGTTGGAATTCGGTATTTTGGGTATCGTTGGAAAGCTTATGAAAATTCTTTATGACTTTAATGTTGACAACTTTCGATGATGTTCTCTCAATCAGCTACAATTTTTTCAAATGTTCATGTATTTTATGTCGTGATGCAGGAATTTTGCACCCCAGGAACACTTTTTGCCCAGTAGCGCGCTCGTTTGGTGTCGAAATTCGGCGATTTCGATATCGGTGGAAAGATTATGAAATTCTCTCTTTGACTTTCATGTTGACAACTTTCGATAATGCTCACTCGATCAGCTGCAATTTTTACATAAACCAATGCTTCATTTTTAATCCTACGTGCCTAGAGAACTTGTTCTCAACTTTCAAATATCACAAGAAGAAAATATCACATGAATGAATGAAAAATAGAGATCGACAAAGCGAACTAACTTAAAACACTTGGGATAGGATTAATGATGAAGATGTCTCTGAGAAGCATTTTTAGCTTAATACAAACTTTCAACTGATACAAATTAATTACATCACTTCACTCGATACGTAATAACCAAGCTCAGAAGAAATGCAAACCAATAATACAAAAACACAACTGACTCAAAATCAATATAGCTCAATACAAACCAGTCTACAAAACATATAAGTGGAGACAACCATCGATGATGAGGTCTGCGTGGAGGAATCACGTCACTTCTGGGAGTGTAATGAACCGATGGTCGTAGCGGCCGGTCTCATAGATGATGTTTTCGTTGCTGCTCCTCCTCCTCAACATGCTTCGTAGGATGTTGTGAATAACCTACCGGTGTGACATCAGGTATCTCAGGTGAAGCCTGTGTATGGAGGGGAAAACTATGATATACTCCGCGGGTGGGAGTCATATAAAATGACAGAGGACCATAGTTGGGAGGGATTGGTGCATGCCTTGGATGGAATTGACTCCACAGTGGTTCATGATATGAATACGACAGTAGATCTGTGAACATATATGTAGAGGGACCGATAACTAGGGTAGAAGATGTATCAGCATCCATCCTCAAAACATCTGTTTGAGTTGATGATGAAGTTCCTGGAATATTAGGGCCCCTGTACCTACTATAAGAAATATACATATGTTGTAGTAGCTCCTTGCATAACTCCTCGTACTTATTTATTGATTGTTAAAATTTTATTTCTTCATTTCATTTAAAATAAGGCTGGAATATATCTTTCATATCTAGTATATGCTCGCGCTATGTAGAAATTGAGTAATTTAATAGAATTTCATTATAAAAAAAGCATAAACTTGTAAATTTTTGTAAGCTTACTATTAATCACGTGCTAAGTGCTTGAAGGTAATAAGTGTCTAGAAGAATTATGAGCATCTTCAACATGTAAAGTGAAGCCCATGACCAATACCACCTCATATATCGATTGATCGCGGGCTCAATATCTTGTTAGGAAGCATATAATATGATAATAGTATCACGCCTGCTTTCCTACTAAGCAATGTATGTCTAGTTGTAATACATCTAGTCATTATCTGCCTTCCCTCAACCATCCACTCATTTGAAGGCATGATTAACTGGTGCTACGTCAACCTCAAGTGGTAGACCAAACTGTCTAAAAATACGATGAGGAAGGTACCACTCAATCCATTTCTAGCTAATTAATTGTATTCTAGCAAGCCATATATCTTCACCATCTAAGCATATATTTACGACTCATACACGAATATGATATCTATATGGCTCCCAGATCACTTGTACATTTTAAAAGAAATGTTTAGAACAATAAGCATCTTACAATGAGTTCAACTAACATATTTATAATGCAACATAGCTAACTCTATAGCAGCCCATTGAGTTCATCTTTGTAAACTCTAATGTGAATCAATGTTATCTCTCACACAAAGTCTTCATTCCACTAACACCCTATGCTTAATCCATTTATCTCTGTAGGGTAAGGTATATGTAATGTAGGCTTACCCACATGAATGTGCTCCCATAACCATACCAATAGTAAGTATAAGCATCCAACTATATTGGTATGCTCAGGCTTCATCGCATCATGCAACTCCCTGTATAAAAGAGCAAGTACAATGGACCCCAATAAAAGCTGTTGAAATGCATCATTCTTCTCCAATAGTGGTAGATACTGTAGATGAACCTTCAACCCTGAGGTGTCTGACAGAAGGAAACAACTAATAGCAAATAATATGTACACTTTAACATGCATAACAAACTCAACCTTAGTTAGATCTATATAGGAATCTATGTAGCATGTCCAATGTAACCACCGTTAAGACAAACAAGTTTGTTTGTGAGCTTATCCCAAGAGGCTAGAATGGATCATGGTATACAAAATCTACCTGCGAATGTGCTCCAATCAGCTGATCACAACAATCTGCCATGAAGTCCAATGCTTGCCATCTCCAACTACAACATGACCAATAATAGGTAGGCCATCAATATGAACACTTAAAATCATGGTAATGTCCTGCAATATAATTGTCATCTCACCAACTGCTAAGTGAAATATATTTATTTGTGATGACCAGCATTCAACTAATGTTGTGTGCAAGTGATGACCATAATGAATATATTGCATTTGTGACACACAATCCAATCAAGCTATTCATAAAGCACTCATAAATCTCGGCGATTAATTGAGAGACAACCGCTTGTAACATCGCCATTAACCCGCGATTAAGGTATACAAGTGAAGAAAAGAATATGTATTGATGCCGCTCAGTGTCTATAGGCACATAAGTCGAGAATTTTAAGATAGGTATCAGAGCCACAGCATCCTCCTCTACTCACTTTCATAGTGTTCCTTCACTACTAATTTCGCTTCACAGTTTATACTTTGACTACGAAAAGTTAAAATGATTAAGAAATAAAATATTGTAACATATAATTCTAAAAGAGGTATATATAATTGACACCTATACATATATAGCCTATAACATATACAAAACATATATACATATAACTCATGGGATATTGCATAACATTATAGATACATTTCTAAAAGAGGCATATTAGTATAACAATAAGACATATAGGCAATTGGTACACATCTAATAGAACATAACTACAATTAAATACAATAGATAAATTCTTTTATCACAATAGGTTACAATATACCCTAATTATGTTAAATTCAATGATGTCGATTCTAATGGCATGTTGTTCTATTGTGCCCAATATTTTAGCATATACCATAAATCATGTTATTCCTTGTAACATTCTCATCCACTGTATTTTTGTTCTTATCTGTTCTTGGTTGATCAGCCTTTCTTTTAACATTTGATGAAAAATACTTTGACATAATTCTATTGGTTATATCTTCTGGCCACTCATTTCGATCAAGAATGACATGGAGCTTTCTTTGGTAGGTGTTGCGGTAGAAGTCTAAATCATAGTAGGAAGAGATATATTGAACATGACTCAGATGTCTTTGTCCCAATATAAAAATTACATGGGGGCAAGCAATGTGGTAGGATTTGAGCTGTCTACAAGTGCATCTGCATTGATGCTTTTGTAGTAGCTCAAGCTTGAATGTTCTACTCGACATATCAAACACTTAAAATTTATTAGCATTGATCTTTATTGGTTCAAGAAATCTTCTTGCCTATCGTTCCCTAGTTTGTAGAATATGCTTGACACGTGGGGGAAAAATGGAGCCATGTTGATTAATAAGGTTTGTTGCTGTCTCATGTCATTTCAGAAAGAGAGATGGTGTTACAATATACTATAATAATTAGTGCCTATATAGGTAGACCAAGAGCCCTCTTCAAGACACCGTTGAAACACTTATATACATTTGTAGTCATCGTGGCATATCTGAAACTATCATCATGTGTGAAAGACCATTGTTACACATCCCTTGAAACCAACCAATCATAAGCTTCTTGCTTTATATTCTTAATATCTGTCATAAAACATTTGAAGATGCGAATAGCATCAATATTACCTGCAACATATATTTTCTGACATATGTATTCAGCATCTCTTATACCTATTTGCTGAACAGATTTTTTGAAAATTTCCTTTAAATGTCATAGGCAATATTAATGTGTAGTCCAAGAGAATATTTCTCTACAACTAGAAACAAGGCCCATGTGCCGATCAGATATGATGCACAACTCTCCTCTTATAGAGACTATTGGGATTGGGTCCTGAAGTGTTCATAGAAACCAAACCCATGACTCAATACATTCAATTTCAATAACTATAAAGGCTAATGGAAATAAACTATTATTGACATCAATCTTATCTGTGATGAGAAGACTCCCTCTATACCTAGTAGGAATGACCCATCAAGATATAAAATCGACCGATAGTACTGCCAACTTGTAATTGAAGGCTCAAATGACTAGATGATTCATTGAAAATAATTTGATTATATTAAGTGTACTCGGTATACTGATCCAAGCATTATTGAACATACAATGGACACAAACTTCTCTAATGATCGATAGATTCCTCCCAACCTCCAAAATAGCTTTGATTGTCTTACAACGTGCATCCCAAGCCTTCATGCAAGATACTCTTATATTAAATTTTGACTTCATATGACCTATAGTTTCTCTTGGTTTCAAATCAAGTTGATGTGTAATTGTAGCTTGAATAAAATAGTTGATAAACTATGACATACATTATCTATGTCCGACATTCAACACTGAATGACAACAAATATGTGGCGACCCAATACTGCTAATCCTCCATGCACCA
Source organism: Cymbidium sinense (assembly GCA_021442155.1). Lineage (NCBI taxonomy): Eukaryota > Viridiplantae > Streptophyta > Magnoliopsida > Asparagales > Orchidaceae > Cymbidium > Cymbidium sinense. Next base: position 59,194,188 of record CM038231.1, read on the forward strand.
CCTAATCTCTTGCTTGAGCTTGCATGTAATCACCACATACAAGGTTTAGTGAGATGATCATCATGCATGCATAATATACTGATTTTTTTTATCTTGTTTGAAGCATATATCACAAACTCAACATTATTTATTACAGACTACCCCTGAAGAGTGACTTGAAGCTAGTTATTATCATAAAAGAACATACATTCTTAAAGCTCATTTAGTCTTGTTCAAAAGTTAATTCATCTAATGACTCATCAAATGTAATCTCATCATCTCATTCTCTAGTTATTTGAGAGCTACGAATGTACTCATTGTTAGATAATAAGTACTCTTTAGTATGACTTTTTTTCTGAATGAGTAATCTCTAATTAGGTCTCCACCATTGAAACATTGATCTATGGCCCTTGAAATTATATTTTCATTGTCATTGTCATCAGTATTACTACACTAGGCATAGTTTCATACCCCTCATTATCAGTAGATAATGAATCAATGTAAACAAAACTTGTCCCAGCAAAATAAGTAGATTCTGGTGGAGTAAATTCATATGCTTTGGCCAAGCTGTCAATTAAAAAATAAGGAATAAACTGTAATCAAAAGTATTTTTTTTTACAGACAACTTAATAATTTGATTGTGTTTACTTAAAAAATGGTTGGTGCATTTCACTTGAGTACTTCATTGTGAAGCTAGTATGATGTATTCAATTCTAGTTGGGGGCATCTAACACTTAATAATATTTCATACTTCTCTTTCTTCATTTATTATTTCTTCAACTTTCACATAAATGATTATTGGATGTAGACATGTTGCATTGATTATGGACTCATAGACTTCATTATCATTTATATGAGTTACAAAAATCCATCACTAAAAGGAAACTGACTTATAAGACTTACGCGAAACCTTGCTAGATCAAATTTCAGTGATCTCAGAATTCACTTTTGCAAGTCCAAGAAATTACTTCACCGTGGGATCTGTATAGGATGGTTCTTCCCATAGGTTTAAGTCGGGATAAAAGCTCCACTAATGGTATGTTCACCACCATAATATAAAACTATGTAGACTGTATCTGAAAAAGAAATCCTATATTTCACTTAGTTAAGGAAAAAGATCAACTAAAAGGAATGAACACTTGTAGCAACTAACTCAAAAAATAAACTATATGAATTGTTATACAGTAAACCAATATAAGATTTGATAATATCTAAGAAAGTAATTTCATATACCAATCAGTTCACAAAGCAAGCATACACTTTGTAGTCATTTACAGATCTAATAATGAAACTTTCATATTGATTTAAATAATCCTAAAATCTTCATTGTCATATCAAAAATATCACAACCAGTGGATTTAGATAGTAGAATGCATCCTATTATGCAAAGAAGAGTATTTTTTTCCCTAAAAATATCAAGCATTTGTATGATCCCTAAGTACATAAGAAAATACCCTAAACTAAATGGATAAAATTTAACAAATCCACTAATAAGCATGTCCACTAAAATAGGGTTTCAAAATAACAATCTAACATAAAACTAAAGCTTATACAATGTTTATCGCAATCTAAAAAAATGACATTTATGGTTTTAAAATACCTTAATTGGCAGCCAAATAGGGTGTCAACGAGAAATGTTGGAGAAGGAAGGTGGCATTCTTCATGTGATGTGGCAATGATAGTGAGGTGGTCAGTCGCTGGAGTCGGGTGTTGTCAATCGAGTTGGAAAGCATGGGCAAAACGTTTTTGCTATCGGGCAAATGGGAACCGGGATGGGGTCAACCTAAAGGAAGCTGTCAGGTGAAATATTTTGCCCAAAACTAATTGCTAGTTCAATAGACGACACGACATATCCATCGTTGGCCCACTGGAACAGATGACTTGACCTATTTTAATTTTTTAAATTTATTAATTATCTAAATTAAACTTTAAGTAGGCTAATTTTAAAAATTAGCTGGAATCTCTCCCTATCTCTCCGATTTCAAGTGAAGAGAGCCTAATTTCTCCTAGGAGTTCTTTCTCTCGGCACCCCAGCCTGCTGACTAGCTTTGCTTTTTCGTTCAGCACAAGCACCCTATCTCCCTTCTTCCATTCCGTGGATTCTACGCCTGAGCTCACTAGATCGAGAACTCCTCTGCCTCCTTCATTCTCATGCAAGCAACTAGCTTGCACCTCACGCTCGAGAACAAGCCCACCTCCCCGTCCTTAATCCATTCGCAATTAGGTCTCGCATGACACTCATAGTTTCCTCTCTCTGTCCCTCTCATGTACAGAACCAACATTCCACGCAAGTATGATTCCTCACCCTCTTCCTCATTGTGCTGCAAGCCATGCTCTCGACCAAGTGGTCACATTCCAACTTCCCCGTCACCTTAGCCAGAAACAAAACCAGCTCCATTGTCATCTCTTCCTCCAGCAGTGAGCACCTCTCACTGTCGTAACCCACATATCCTCAAGCCAAGCCGGATGATCCATGCTATTGCTTCCTTAGCTGTTGATACATAGCTCATGCTCTCCCGTACCAGCTCATTTCCGGAGACGCATGACTTTTACGTAAGAAATCCCTCCTGCTCTCCTCCATCAAGCCCTGTAGATCTCGCCCCAGCCTCTTCTTCCCTAAGTTCTCCTTGCAGCAATGTGTCTTCAACCATGTTTTCCACTCTCCCGACCCAATAAAACCTGTCTCCTCCCATTTCGCAACTAGCAATAGCGCTCTCACTGTTCTCCTCCAAACCATAGAAATCGAGCTCTCCTTGCTGCACGTTAAACCCGTCACCCCATAACTTCATTTGAGCCACCGACTTAGCTCCAGCAGCCGAGATCCATGCCTCCATGCTTAGCTACCACCAACCTCGACATTTGGTTGTCGCTTGCATTCGACTATCATCTATGAATTCAGACGGTTGTCAAGCAAAGCATATCATCGGACTTACCGACAACAACCTCTCGCAGACTTCGACAACTTATGTTAGTGAAGTGGCACTTAAAGCGAATGACAGGAGGAAAGAAAAGGTATGCTAACTAAAGCATGGAATTAACCCAACAAGCATCTCAACATGACTTCATTTCTTCCAAATGAAGTTATCACTCGGTCGCAATTCATCAGACATTAGCTCGTAATGTATAATTCTCAAACACTTAGAAAGTTTTAGGAACCTCATATTTGATACATTGAATGCGTATGGCTAGGATCCAACTTTTAGATCCCTCACATATTATTTTTTTAATCATTTTTAATGAGAAACATCATTAATTGTGTATTTTGTTTGCTCAAATCAAGGCCATTTAAATCGAGTAGCGCAATAATCTGCACCTAATAGGCCATAATTAATTTATGGTTGTTCGATCTTTGATCAAACTTTCAAGATTAATTAGGTGTTTCCCTTTAATTAAATTAAGTTAGACCTAAAAAAAGTTATTCAACTTTTCTAAGCTTCAAAAATAAATAATTAGATCAAACACAACCTAAAAGAAAATGTAAATCAAACTAATAATAAAATGTAAACAAACAACAAAATTAAGTAAATTAATTTAAAAAGGATTAACCTAATAGTATTATATATATTATAATCACATATAACAAATTGTTTAAATAAAATTTATGAAAGTCAATTATAAAATCAATTTGATTCTTAAATTTTTATATGGTTGATTCTAAAGGCCAAAAAGAAAATTCAATTATGTCCCATGTCGTTAATTATAATTAATTCAACTATCAATTACAACCAATTAAACTTATTTGATTGGTTACTTGCATAAAATTTGAGAGTTTATAATCAATTTAAACAACGTTCTAAAATATAAACCCAAGTTCCTTAAAACATAAATAATTAAGATCAAGAAAAATTGTAAGCAAAATTGAACAATTACTTTTTCATTCAAATGTCATAATTAAATAATTTAAACTAATTAATTAAGATGTATATGAAATTAAAATTAAATCTAAATGGTTCACAAATATGACAGTTAAATTTATAAGTCAAACCACCTATAACATTTTTTTATAATACTTTAAAATAAATTTAGTATTTGTTTTTGAAATTAATATATTAACACCTATTATATAATTATGTTAAAATAATTTTAGTTATTCATTAAATGTTCTTGGGATATTCCTAATATTTCTCTAACATCAAGAAATAATTTCATGATTGTTGCGTGCTAGAAAACCAGTTGCGGTAGAGTAAAAGTTTTCGCCTTAGCTTAGTTGTGAAATCCAACACACACACATGTATAAAAAGTATGAACAATAAAACTCAATTTTACGTGAAAAATCTCAAAAGAGGGAAAACTTCAGCCTAGAAAAAAAACTATGTATGTTTGTACAAGATCTTCTCGATCAGGGATTACAATTGTATATGAAAAGGAACAATATGTGACAATGATCAGTTGTAAGACTTGTAGTAGCAGAGATGATGGTGCGGAGCAATCAGAGAAATCGAGAAACAATTACGGTAGAAGTCATCATGATGGAACCCGAGAGATTGGCAGGATCAATGGCGGCGGTGATGGCGGCGGTGGCATGGTTGGCATCGAGTGGAGACGATTGTGCTTGGAGGATCTTTTGAGCTCTCTCCCTCTCTCTTGCCTCCTCATATGAGGAATGAGGATTATTTATAGATTGAAGGAGCGTCTGAATACATGCAAAATCCAACCACTCTCCATCGACTCATGATGATTCCCTTGATCATATGATGTATTTTGTGTATTTGAATGCTCAAATGAAGTCGAATTATAAGATCTTTTGCTTGTTGGAACCGCTCGTCGAGGGCCTTCGATTTACTATAAACACTCTATATTTGAGAGCTTTTAAGAATTTAACTGATGTCTCAAAGTTTCCAATGATATTTTAAGTGCTTGATCTCGACCGGTTTCATTTTCTAATTAGCTTGCTTTCGACATCAAGATTCGTGCTTCGACTAGAGGAATTTTCAGGGTCATATCAATGATGATAATTAAAAATGGTTATATCACTTTTTTGAATTTTAAATGGTAAAGTTAAGTTATTTTAATATGATAATTAGTTAACTAATCCTTCAACTTAGTTAACTAATCAAGCAAATAAGAAGGATCAAAATAATTTCTTTTAAATAACATTAAATTTTTATGGGAGTATTCAAATCTTATTCCTAATGCTCCTATAAAATTTCAAGACTTTATATGTATATATTTAATTTTAAATATTATCTATAATATAGAATAATATAGTAATTATAAAATTCAAATTAATTTAAAATTATCTAAATTTTCCAAAGAATATTTCTTTGGTGTTTCGCAACTCCAGAAAATATTTTCATGATTTTTGAAATATTATACCAATAATATAAAATTTCATCACTTAGTTAATTAATTATAAATAATGTAAAAAAGGATTCAAGCAAAACATTATAAAAGAATTCCTATGTGTGTTTTTCTGATCTTGAGACATAACTCGTGAAATTTGTGAAGCCATTTGGGTTTAAATTATAGTTAAAATCAATTAAAATTCATAGTTTGGTTAATAATTAAATCAAAACATCAATAATTAAACTAATTAAAACCCCAAAATACATTAATTTAAACTCTTAAGGTGAATCTTCAACTTTTGGTGAAGTGTTCACCCTATAAGAATAAGGGTATATAAGGAGGAGTGAGCCCTACCTTAAGTAGGCTATTTCTCATTCTCTTCAAAATACTAAATTTAATTGAAACTCAAACTAAATTAAAATTTAAAATTCATCTTTAAGTCATTAATCACTCAAATTAAAACCACCACAAGTGTCATAATTAAATTTATATTTTGAAATTACAATTCAAATATTAAAGCCTAACTTCTTTATTACCACACTAGCCTTTACACATAGGATAGATTGATAGGTCACTAATCTTAGGCTTTGGTTAGGTCATTGCTTTGTTGTGATGTATTACTTTTTATTTTTTGATGTACTAGCTAAGATTATTTATGTATCAGTCTAGATTGTAGGACGTTATTTACTAGACTAATGATATTTTCCACAAGAAGCTATGCTTGATTAAAGGGGTTGTTGTGATAATAAAAATAAATCGAATACTTTTAGTTGCAGGTGTTGTATGCCCCTTTAGCACATCCCATTAAGACTGGTGGGCTTAGTACCCATGAGTGCTAAGTCTAATTATGTGATATATAACTGCTTGGTGTGTATGTGTGTTATAGATAACTTTTATTTTGCTAGTTTAGCTAGGATATTATTTTTGAAAATTTTAAATATAATTTTTATAATAGAAAAGTATTAGAACCATAGGGATCAGGATGAGAAGAGGCTAGAAGACATAGGCCTAGGAGACATTGTGATGCATAGAGGACCTTTGATTTGGAAGAACGAGTGAAGATGAAGACCACCATTGCTTGTTTCAATTTCATTCATGTAATTATAACCCGGACTGTATATGGGTTGAGCTCAACAACCCACCTTTTTATTTTTTTGAGGTGTATAGTGGAAACCGATCACACTAGCCTTTAGTATTATTTTAATTTGACTGATTGATTGGTGTGTTTATTTTAATTGTACATTAGAAACTACATTTTTTTAGGATTCTTAAAGTGTGATGATTGTTGAATGACTTGGATTTCATTAGGCACTTTAGGACTTTAATCTTTCTACCCATTTAAAATGAACAACTTCAACTTAAAATTAATATAACTCACAACCTCACTATAAAGTCATAGGACCTAATCAATAAAATTGATTCAAAAGTTATAGATTTGTGATGAATGTGAATTATAATTATGCATGCATTTTATCTTCTATTCTTGAATATAGGAGATCTTCACTCACTGCACAAAAAAGAGAGTGCAAGACCATTGATAATAACCCTTTGAGTTAAGAACACCCTTATCATGGATTGACCCATAATCTTATTTCATTATACATGTAGGCATAACTATCCACCTAAGCCTAAGTCAAAATGATGAGTTTGAAGTAAATAAAATATGTAATTTTTATTGCATTAGTATAAGACATACTTTTATGCCAACCATGATTTAGGCTCTTAACGAGTGAGTTCAGGATCCTAGACTCTTTCTTGATAATTAGTAGCCTAACTATCTTGCTTTCATGAGACTTAATCATATGATTTTAAAAGTGTAGGAGGTGTTAGCTACTGACCACTCCAAGCAGTTATAAGTCCAAAAGAGTTAGGACAGACTTACTCTCTCTAGTGTAAGTGAACCAATATATCACATTTTTCCTTGAGTAGAATTAAATCAAGATCTTAGCTTGTGCTAGAGAACTTTAGATATAAATTCAGAGGTAGCACATTTCTTCTTTATTACAGGGGTAAATTCTCATCTCTTAGGCATTTCCACAATCTTGTATTGTTAGAATATAAGTCTTAAATTTCTACTGACTTCACTTTTGGAGTGAGGATTCAATCTCCCCATCTTAGGCCTAAGAGTCTTCTAGACACTAGGATATTTTGAGTCATAGGGTACTTCTAGTGACTAAGTAAATACTGAACCAAAACCTAGGATATAGGAGGACTTGCCATAAGTTTAGGCTATCCCTCAAGATATAAAGGTAACCTACTTTTCCAATGGACTAAACTAAGTATCATGCCTATCCCCTTAGCTAAATCCAATCTTAAAGCAATCCAACCAAAACCCAGTTGAATTCTATTTCATATCGAAGCTCCAAGCCAAATGATCCTAAACCCAATCCTATTTTAAACCAACCCTATGAACTTAACCAAAATTTCTTCAATCAAACCTAATTCAATTGATTTTCATAAAAGCACTCCAACCATTCAAACCTTCATTCCAAACCCTACAAAAGCTACAATTAAGCCAATTTACCAAAATTAATTCAATTAACCCAAGCTAGCCCATTTGAACCCAAAATATCTAAATGAGCCAAAATCTTATTAAACCCAAATCAATTGCAATCGAAGACATCAATCAATCCCAAATCAATTATCAAACTCAATTCAACTTAACCTAATATAATTCAACCCAAAATCAATTCAATTGACCTATTAAGTTCACTTGATCCAAAGTGACCTAAAGAACCCATTTGAACCAAACTCCAATCCAACCCAAATTGGATTGAGCCAACCAAATCAAAACCTCCTATATTGATTATTGATCTTCTTTGATTGATCAATTGCAATCAGTTGAACCAAACCAAGCTAATTTGATCACTTGACCTAAGTTGACCCAATTAGCATATATGAGCCAAATTGAACCAAATCTATTCTAAATCAAATTAATTGAAACTAATGATCTCTACCAACCTAAAATTGATCTTTAAACATGACTTGACCTTCAATTGAGTCAAACCAAGTCCAATTGGCCTATTGACCCAATTTGACCTAAAAGACTAAATTAGGACAAATCAAATCCTAATCCAAATTGATTCAAACCAATGACTCAAATTCATCTCAATTTGATTATTGAACATGATCAAACCCTTGGTTGAACCCAATTTGACCAAGTCAACCCAATTGACCCACTTTGCCCAAATTGACCTAAAAGGTCAAATTGGCCTAAATCATTTCTACAACCAAATTTATTAAAATCAAAGCCTACAATCATCTACAAATTATCAATAGAACTTAAACCAACACCTAACCCAAGCCAATTTGGCCAATTTGACCGAATTGGTCAACTTAGCCCATTTGACCCATATGAACTCATATGGGTCAAATTCAAATCTAATCCAAATCAAGCCAAACCAATTGGACCAAATCTCAAGTCATCATTTGAACTTGTCTCAACTCATGGTTTGACCCAATTTGACCAATTAGTCAAATTAACCCAACCTAGCCCAATTTGACCTACATTGGTCAAATTAAGCCAAATCTAACCAAACCAACTCCAAACCCACTCAAACATGGCATGAACCATCTTTGGGTCACCATGGGTCAGCCCAAATCAAACTCAACCCTAACCATACCCAAATTGTCCCATTACCCATTGGGTAAAGCCCTTCACATAATACAAAATCTACTTTTGGGTGGTCAAACCCTCTCATTTTTACTTGGAAGCCACCCTTAACTTAGTTTGGACCATTGACCCTATGACTAACCTGACCCAATGATGGTTGGGTGAGCCATAGGTCAAGGGAGATGAGCTAACTCACCTCCTCCCATTGGCACACCTAGGAAACTAATGACACTCCACCTCAACCATGGCAGCCCACCTCAGATTCACCCACTCAAACCAACCAGATCAACCCCTCTCGACATCCGGGCAGCTTGCAGCGGATGTGCTAATCAATCCAGCCGTTGGGTGGAGGAGGAGAGAGTACTCCTCCCCATTCCACTCTCACACACATCGAGCATTCCCGAGGAGAGTTGAAACAAACTCCCCAAGCTTTTCCCAGTTCCCAGCCTTCCCATTCACCAAACCAAAAATAGGATAGAGCCTATCTCTATCCAACTCCACTTAAACCTCCACCATTTTTAAAGTAACTTTACTCACACCTTCACCAAGCTTTGACGATGAAGAATGAATTGATTCTCAATCAATTTGATCACCGAAGATCACTCCAAGCCTAACTCTGGTGAATATTTTGATGGTGTTTGATTCATAGAGCCACTAGCGAGGAGGCAAGGCACGAGCTTCTCAATTGATAGACCGTTGATCCTGAGCTCTGGCAAGGTAAATTCTGACAAATAGTGGAAATATTAATTTTAATTTTTCCTTTCTGAAAGAAATTGTGATTTTATGTGATTTTCACTGTTAGATCCCTTTAGATCTCTTCCCTAAAGCTTTTATAGCCGATCTTGAGGCCTCACGAGCTTCGACAAGAACAAATTGAGTGGGGGAGGGCAGATGGTGTCCGTCTTTCATCACTTAGAAAATGAAGGATCATTCACCGTCCATTTCGCATTATTGGAACAGACGACCTTGATTTAATCCACTAGATAAATCAATTTTAATCTTATAGGGACCGCCGAATTAATCCCCACTGTCCGATCTGAGATCGGATGGTGGGACAAAAGAGCATCCGCCGCTGCTGACTCAGCTCCTGCATCAGGCGATTTAAGTGGCTAATCCCGCACGCCACATGGAAAGCATTATCTCGTCAGCTCCCGAGTGGCATCGATGAGATTAGGGATTAATTAGGCTTAAAAATATCATTAAAGACTTTAAAAATTTTTAAAATCATAACTAATTATAGAAAATCAAAAAATACAAATAAACTTATTTTGGAAAGGTTAAATAGAGAAAAATTTAATAAAAATAATTTCATTTAATTTTGAATAATGATTAAGACTTAATTAGAATTTGAATGTTTCCTTAATTATCTTAATTAAGCCCTAATTACTTGGGTAATTAATCCCAAACTTGGCCTGTTGATTCCTTGGGATGTCCTCTACCTCGTGGAGAAAATTTATGGTACCACATAGAGTTTAGGAGTTTTTATTTAGATGATCAAATACATCATTAAGGAATAAACATATTATCTCAGAAGATAAATATGTTTTTCTATAATGTATTCGATCATTTAAATAAAAGACTCCTAAGGCTAATGGGTCTTCCTTATACTAGAGATTTTCCCCTGAACTATATGGAAGGTAGTATAGGGTTTACTTTAAACTGGGTTTATGGTTTCCTATAGAGGAAAGCTTCTATAGTTAATTACATCTTAAGAAGGGTACTCTTCCTAAGAATACTCTCGATTAAAAAAGCGAGTTGTTATTTCTAAAGATTTTTAAGGTGGTTTTCAACAGATTGATTTTTGGAATTTCAATTGGGATTGATTCAAATTGGCGAGAGTTATTTTGGAGGCAAATTGGGATGAAGTAGGAAATGCCTATTGATATTGAGATGCCTAGTAGACATTTCAGCTATCCTATAATTGGGCTTTAAATTTAGAATTTAATTTAGATTTCGAGTTGATATTTTTTTAGAAATCTAGGACTTAGATTCTAACAACACAAGATTGCAGAAACGTTTAGGATTAGTGAGTTATTCCAAAAAGAATGCTTCAAAATCTAGTCTACAAGTGCTTCTAACACATTCAGAGGCTCGACCTAGTTCTATCTTTGGGAATTATCGGTTATTCCTCCCACTTGAGGGAACTAACCTATCCCTGACTCTTCTAGACTTATAACTCGCCTGGAGAGGGTTGCCAGTTAACACCACCTAAGCTCATTTTAAATTCATGATGCCAAGTCTTATGAATGCAAGATGGCAGGTTTGTTGTATTTTTAGAAAAAGAATCTATGAACCTAGACTCACTCATTAATCCCTAAGATAATGTAGGGTAGGAAATGCATCTAATTAATGCATATTTTTTAGACTTTTATAAATTTGACTCAAGATTTATTTTAGGCCATGGGTATGCATTTATTCCTAATGTCATGCAATTAGAAATAGTTATGGGCCAAATTAATAATAGAAGGTAGGCTTCCCTAAGAATCTGGTCATCTTCACATGATAGATGTCCCTTATGTATAATGGGTGAAGTTGCCCAATTCAAGGAATGAAAATAATATGATTTCATGATTCCAAACCTAATTATTTCTAATTGATTGTATGCTATGTGTAAGGCTTTAGTTTATGTGAAGTTTTAATTTCTCTAATTTTGTTTCAGTTGTTTAGATGTAAGTTGGGTATAAAATTTAGCTTTTCTTATGAGCTTAATCATTCAGGCATTTATTCACAGGAAAGCATCGCACAGAAAGAAACCTAGAAAAGTTGGTTGATTCTATTGCGCACCCAAAATAAATCAAGTTAATTTAATTTTTAAAAAAAATCCAATGCGATCGAAAATCTGCAGAGAGAAGAAAGAAAATGGTGAAGCTCGCCCTTACATGTCTATAACTACAAGTCTAAATCTATGAGTCTTCTTTCCAAGATAATCTTCTTCTTCAGGGACATCCATCAGGCTCCATAGGGGACCATTGCACAATCTCCTAGTAGGGTCAACTCCTACTAATCCTAGACACCATATATCCTAACCTAATTCTAAGCTCAAATTTATATTTTAATTTCAAAATTAATCTTAAGCCCTGTAAAACAAATGCCAGGAAATATAAATAGCACATTGCAGTTATATTTCATTAAGTGTTGGTGATTCAAGTTTTAATGTTTGATTTAATTAAGGATTTCATTAACTTAAGGTTTAATTTCATTAGTTTTTAAGTTTAAAATTGATTAATTCTTTGACTTAGGATGTTTGGAGAACTACTCTCAAGAGTTTTTGTTGTTTGATTGAGATTAGTTCAACTTATTTCATGATTTAATGGATCAATGAATTCTATTATTTATTATTGGATAAATATTGATCTAGTAATTTGAAAATTCAACAATTCCCAATCCAAAGATCAATTGGGTTTGAACTTTTTATGGAAAGTGGGGTTACATGCTAATTTCATGTTTCCAAAGTTTCATTTTGATTAAATTCATAATTAGGATGTAATTAAGGTTTTAATTATTTCATTAAAACCTAAATTATGCCTAATTTAATGAAATTCATTTAGGGGTTTTAATTTTCATTGTTTCCTCACTGAAATATGTTTCCAATGAGGTTCATTCATAATTTTTGGACATTTGATTGGTTTATTATGATTTAATTAAGTTATTATTAATTATTTGAATTAATCAATTCTTTTAATTACTTAATTAAGTCAATTTGTGATTTATTGAATTTAGATGAGTTTCATAAGAGTTTTAATGTTCATTTATTAAGTTGATTTAAGGTTGTTCGATTCATTTCTATTAATTAGTTTGTTTTAAATTAATTTATTTAATTAAATTTGAGACTTAGGGTTTAAATTTTCATTTTTCTTGAAACACAGTGAAATAAATTATAAAAAATTTACACAAGTTGTGCTTTAACCCCAATTTCATTTCCATAAAGTTTTAAATCAATTGGATTTTCGATTTAAGAGTAATTAAGGTTTAATGGTTTTCAATTAAGCACAAATCAAGGCTAAAATACCAAACATAAATTGGGGATTTTTCTTTTTAGGGATTTCTCTTATCAAGATGAATCCATAGATCCCTCATTTGCATTTTTCTGATTTATATTTAATTTTCTATGAATTTTAGAAGTTCTTAGTAATTTTAGTAATTTTTTAAATTGAAAAATCCCTATTTTCCTCTTTAAATCGGTCAGCGCTGACGTGGCATCCTACCACATTTCACATGCTGATTGGTCCACGCGGAGGATCCATGTAGATTTCACATTAAAATGGTGGCGAGACATGGGATTGATCTCGACCGTTCGATCAAAGATTGGATGGTCCACAATCAATTCGTGATTCCTAAAGGGGTTCAAATCGAGTGATCCAACTAAATTAGAACCATACATTCCTTTTAGAAGGAATGTATGGCGGAGATTGCATCTCCTTCTCAGGCTGCATAAACTGAGAGCCATTCATTCAATTTGCTTGACTTTCAGCGATCCAAGCAATGAAATCACACAATTTCGATTATAAAATGATTATGGAAGGATTTTCTATCAATCTAAGCAGCTTGATCTCACTTAAGATCAAGTTTCCTTCGAAAAGGACCAAGGCCTAAAAGCTTGAAGAAAAAAGAGAGCGTTAATGGCGTACCTTTGGTTTGGTGATCTCCGACAGTGAGGTTGACTCCACTAGCTTCAGATCAATGCAAGGAGCTCGTGCACCAAAGGAATTGAGCTATTTAACTCCGGATTGCTCCCTAGACTGAGCTTGGCTTGCTACCCATTAGCCTTGATGGTTTTCCGGCTTCCCAATGGCATGGGAAGTGGGGGAAGATTTATTTCTTCTTTGTTTGAGACGGTGAAGGTGTTGGGAAGGTTAATTTTGCTTGGGGTAAGCTCTATGCATGAATTTCTCATTTAGTTGCAAGCTTCTTCTTTTATTTTCTCCTCTCCTTATTCAGCTAGGCTAACTAAGGGTTTTGGAAGCTTGCCAACATGCTCTCCTATCATCCTATGCCTGTTTGAGATGAAGAGTGGAGAGGGAATGAGAAGGCAAAAGGAATTTGGCTATTTTGGTGCCTTTGACTTATCTTGGCTCTTTGTCATTTGGATCCTTGTATAGGATGATTAAGGGGTTTGATTAGGGTTGAAATCCTTCATTGGAAAGATTGCTTAAGGTTTCATTAATGCTTTGGATAGTTTAGTTTGATTCATTTAGATTACTTTGGTTAATCCAAATTGAAAGTTTGGGTTGAGTCCACCTAAGTCAACTAGGTTAGATTAAACCCAATGAAGATTCCTTAGGACACTAAGTGCAGTGTCCTAAGAACTTAATTAGGAGGTTCCTATTTGAAATTAGGGCATCCTAATTACAAATTTCAGATTGATGCAAACCACATCCAAAAATGAGGCCAACATACCTCCCATATTTTTATTAGGATTTATTGGCTATGTAATTAGGAGAATTTGAAATTCAAACCTTTATTACCCTCTTAATTAATTTAATGATTATTTAAAATCCAAAATAATAAAATTTAATTAAAGTTAACTTCATAAATCACTGATTAATAGTGAGATGATGAGGGAGAGTGATTAGGACCCCTTTCCTAATTACTTTTCCAAATTCATCCCATTAAAAGAATTAATTAATGAGAGGTTTAATTAAGGGATTGATTAAGCAAATGATGATGAAATCAAATCAAAATTGAATTGATAATCACTTCAGATGTTCAATATTTAAATTAAGGGTTCCTCTTTATGTGTTTAATAACATAAAGATCTTTAAGGAAATTATGATTAGCCCATAAGTGTGAAAAAATCATAAAAGTACTTAATTGATTTTTTAATCTAATTAATCTCTAATCATGAGCCAATTGCATTAGGTTCTTCAGGAGCATTAAAATTTTACTTTCCTCATGTGCGTATCACTTGAGGCTCATGATTAAATGATTAATTAAATTAAAGAAGAATAGGAAAGGATAACTAAATGGATTATTTAATAATTTAATTTAATCAAATTATAAACTTAATTATCTTTCCTTAAGCAAATTAAAATTACCAACAACGGAATGGGATGGAAAACATCAAATGATCTCTCCTCTTTAAGTCCAATCAAAATCCAAAATCAAAATTAATAAGAAGCTTTGGTTTTCCTTAAATAATTTTATTTAATGTGATTGTCTTTAGGAATTAGTGTAGTTAAATGAATTATGTGGAGATGTTTGTCTATTCTTTTTTTTATTCACTATAAATATTTTATGTCATGTGATATCATGCATTCATATTTTAAAATCAAAATATCAAATGAAAATTACTTATGAAAATTTGTATGTGTTGATTTAATTTTATTATATGTGTGTCTACTATCACTAATAAATTCTAAAATTATTTTCAAAATTATAAATTGATAATGCAAACTTGGAGTGATATTAGCTATGAATGTATACATAGGATTTGCATGTGTTTATAGTTTAAGCATGTTAAAGTGTTGCTCTTTTTCCTATATTCATGTATAGATTCACATATGTCTAAATCATAATAAGTATATAGTCTAGACATCCCAGGAATACGAGGCTTTAGGTAGCCTTAAGGAGGTCATTTGATTATCTCACTTCCTTGGTTAATAAAGGCATGTACTTATTTAATTTCATTCTTATGTACATTTGTACTAGAATTTGGATAGAGCTTTACTTTACATGTATAAACAATTCAACTAAAAATATAATCTTTTGCATAATTTTCATTCTTATAGTTTTATATATTTAAGAATAAAAAGTATATAGTATGGACATCCCAAAAATGTGAGGCTTTAAGTTGACCCAAGAAGGTCATTTGATAATCTCACTTCTCTAGTTCAAACAATGGCATGCACTTTCTTAAAACTTTAATACATGTGTGTGTGCATTTAGCTAAGAAATGAAAATCCTCTTTTATATAAAAATATATACAATCATAATCATTTAAGTGTGCCAAAAATGTATTGCATGTGTAGGTATATTAAGCCTTAAATCATATGCATGTTATGGGTGATGAAAAGGAATGGTTTAACATATTCTATGTGATGGTAATTCAATTACATTAATCCTAAGATGCCTTTCATGTTAAATAGGTTTTCTTAAGGTCAACCCAAACTTAAGATTAATAAAACACTTAATAAACCATTCACCAAAGGAAACTAAATCATAAAAATGTGCTTCTAGAAAATAACTTAAGGTAGGGATGAAAGAAGTGAAGCCTCTTTCTTCTCTTTATAACACTAAGATGCTAAACAATTATCAAATGAAGCAAATAAAAAAAAATGCAAGTTAAAATTTGTAAGTCTCTTAAACAACTTAAAATGAAACCACCCATCTTGTTAAATTAAATAATTTTCAAAACTTAGAAAATCATGACTCAAAGCCTAGCTAAGACATACCTTACTAAGCCTAAGCACACATATTAGAATGTTAAGTCACCACTTCTAGCTTTAGGTTATGATAGTGTATGTATGATATTATGTTTTGTTTTGTGATATAATATTTTAGACTGGATGTCAGGAATGTGGATTGTAGACTGGATGTTAGGCCATTGGTAGTCTAATATTATTTTATGCAAGGGGTTGTGCTTAAGCGACTGCAAGAAATGAATATAAATGCTTCTTCTTGCAGGTTTCTTATGCCCCTAAGTATAATCTACATTAGGATAGGTGGGCTTGGTTACCCATGTGTAGGGTGCTAAGTCCAAACTATGAAATATAACTACTTGGTTTGAATGTATGTTTAGCTAACATTTATTTTACATGTATAGTTAGATTTATTTTCCTTAAAAATATAATTTTACAAAAGAAATTAAGATTAGTGTTATGGGATTTAGGATGAGCAGTGGCTAGAAGGCTTAGTCTTGGGGTGTCTTGTGATGCCTTTGAACAAATCAAATCCAAAGAAGGAAGAAGAAAGAAGAAATGAAAAATGAAGACCCCCATAACATGTATTCAATTCTAAATTGTAATGTTATTTTGTAATTTGGGTTGTAAAAGGGTAGAGCTCAGCTACCCAAATTTTCTCTTTTCTGGGGTGTACTGCGGTACCCAACTGCGTCAGCCTCTTATTCTTTTATGAAATCTGTTCATGTTTGATTGATGTTATGTTTAGATTGTGCAATAGAATTTCATCTTTTTCATAATTTTTTCATTATTGATGTTTTAATGTGTAGCCTAGATGAGGTAGTCTCTTAGGATAAAATTAATTTTTCTACCCAATTAATAACTCATAACTAAAATTTGTAATTCAGATAACTAAAATATTTAGCAATCCGTTAGTTGTATGTTGTATGTCTATTATCATGCATGTCATATTATACCACTCTTGTAAAAATGAGGGCCTCCATTTCAGCACTTTAGGGACTGGTTGACCTATGAGAGAAACTCCTTATGATGGATATTCACCTTCTTTTCTCTCTTGATTTGGCCAATAACCAAATTTCATCATACATTTAGGCATATGAAATCCTAAAGCCTTTGTCCAAAATATTGTGTCAAAATAATATAAAATTTGAAAAGATTTTACATTTAGGTTAAGTCATATACTCATACCAAACATGATCTAGTCTCTTTGGGACTGAGTTTAGGACTCTAGTCCCCTTCCAATTAAATAATAGCTAAAACCATCTTATAATTACATAAGATAGGCCTACATGGTTTTGAATCATAGGAGGTGTTAGCTAGCATCCCCTCTAGGCAGTTGTAAGTCCAGAAGAGTCAGACGATTATCTTCTCTTATAGAGGTAAACCATTGTGTCCCTTTTCCACTTAGATTTAGGTCACACTTTTAACTTGTGTTGAAGCTCCCTAGATTTAGGATTCGAGGTTTCTTATTTCTCTTGGTCTATGAGCATAAATCCTCGCCTCTTAGGTATTTCCACAACCTTGTATTGATGGATTATAAGCCCTAGCAAACGAATAAAATTTAAACTCAAACAAAATAAATCCTTTCACTTTCAAACATATAAAGCCTCACTATAAGATAGGTCGGAGTGCTCACTAGGCTTCCTAGTATCATGAGCACTTCCTACTTATCTTCCTTTGGAATCCAAAAATAAGTATTTCCAATTGAACATTCCCACTTGATTTCCAAAATAACCAATTCATTGATAGTCTTATCCTTGAGATCTTTAGAGATAATAATTGGCTACTTTAATAGAGTGTTTTCTTAGGAAATCCCATTTCATAGGATGTAATTAACTATGGAGGCTTGTGTCCATAAGAAACTAAAGAACCTGCCATAAAATAAACCCTACATTACTTTTCCATGTAAAGTAGGGGAAAGATCCCTGGTATATACGAAGACCCATCATGCCTTAGGAGTTCTTATCAAGTGATTAGATCTATTGTAGAGTAATGTTTCTATTTTCAAGATAGTACATCATACCTTAATATTGTACCCGATCACTTAAATAAGTACCCTATAAGATCTTCATGGTGTCCACTCGACACATTCGAAATAAAACACCATAACTTTTAATAAAATATCAACTTAAACAATCATAATTCTCTACTTCAAAAATGTGAAGTCCAATGATAGGATAGTTGAAGTGCTCACTAGGCTTCCTAGTATCATGAGCACTTCTCACTTATTCCTAATTAGCTTTTGAAAAGAACTCTTTCTCCTTGGAGTGTTTCCTTTTGAATTTCCAAACTATCCTTTTAAGATAAGTTTTGAAATCCATAGAGATGTTAGCCAATCACTTTAATTAAGAGTATTCTTAGGTGATTCATGCCTCCTAAAATGTAATTAACTATGGGGCTTGCCCCTATAAAGAACTTAAGGAATCCAACTTAAAATAAACCCTGCTTTACTTCATCAAGTAGGGGGAAAATCTCTGGTACACATAGACCCATCAGTCTTAGGAGTTCTTATTAGATGATTGAGTCCATCATAGGGCGATGTTTCTACTTTTGAGGTCGTACCTCATTCATTGATGTCGTACACAATCATTTCAATAACTACCATCTAAGATCTTTGTGGTGCTCTTATTCATTTTCTTAAACACCATTTATTTTCTTTTTGTTTTAAACTTATTTAGGATGTTTTTTCTTTTCATTTTTTTTATTTTGAACTTTGTTTTTTTCATAATCTCTTGATTAGAAGTAAAAGTGGAGTTGGGAGGGAGGGTTGTTAATTTCACCTTAAGAGCATATCCATTTCAATGAGGTGGACTTAGAGGAGGTATTAGAAGGGGAAGATCATAGTTCCATAAAGCACTACTATATACATAGACATAGAATTTGCCTCAAAGAATAAGTCTTGTATGGTTAGTTCACTAGCTACCTCCTTACATTTGAAGACAAAACCAATTGTGATAGTGGGACTAAGCATTGATGAAAATTGGTTCCCCCAATAAAGCAACAATGAACAAGATAGTGACAGGCTCTATAATGAAGTATCAAAGTTATCTTTGTATGAGAGGCTTAACCAATATGTGAGCACTTTTAGCTCTAACCACACTTTCTACAAAAAATATTGAGGATTTGGTAGTTAAAACTGTTCCACAATTGAGTGAGGATACCGAATCTCAAAGTTTTATGTAGGAGAATCATTCTCGAGTCCAAGAGTTGATGTAGAACTTGAGGATGAATCTTTAAAAAAGATAATTTAATTTCCTTTCGATTGGTTCTCTCCTTATGTTCAGAACTTAACAAAATATGGGTTAATACCTCACACATGGTCAAGACATAAATAAAATTATTTTGACAAATTATAGAAAAAGAAAGGTAAGAAGGCTCAATCAAGGCCAGGGCTAGGATTTGGCATAGTCGAATTATTAGATGATGACAAGTATTATCTAGTCATCACTAACCACTTGGAGTTTGATATGGTATACAGAAAAATTTAGTTCAACTAAAGAAGTCTATTTAAAAACTTCAGATGATCCAGACGACCTCCTAGTTAGGGATGCACCCCTAGAACTAGAGGGGGAAATAAAGGCAACCATAGATGAGCTAAAAAAATCAATTTGGGCACCAAGAATAACTCACGCCCAACATTTATAAGTTTACTTTTAAATGAATCTGAAGTTAATGATCTAATCAAGAAACTTTTAGAGTTTAAGAATAGCTTTACATAGAGTTATAAAGAAATACATGGATAGATTAGCTCTTAACATCATGATCCATAAAGTAAAAATATAGTCTCATGTAATACTCATGAAGCAAGGTCCTAGATACATGTTTTTAGATATTAAACAATAAATTATTTTTGTAGTTAAAAAATTGATCGATGCTGGTTTTATTCGAGAAGAAAAATATTCCACTTGGTTAGCTACCATCATATCAGTTAAAAAGAAAAATGGTTAAATTCACATATACATTGATTATAAGGATCTTAATAAAGTATGTCCTAAAGGTGAGTTCTCGTTACCCATATTAGAACTGATTGTTGACATAGCCTCTTCACACGCGATCTTCTTATTCATGGAGGAGTCATCTAGTTACAACTAAATTAAGATGATGCCATAAGATGGGAAGAATATGTCATTTAGAACTCTAATCATAATATTTTGTTATAAGGTTATGCCTTTTAGCCTTAATAATGTTTGTGTCATATATCAATGGGTCATGACTAGAATCTTTGATGAACACATCCATCCCTAGGTTAAGTGCTATGTTGATGATCTCATGGTCAAAAGCAAAGAAAAAGAAGACCAATTATATGAATTGATAATAGTTTTTGAATAGTTATGATGTTATAACCTGAAGATGAACCCTTTAAAATATGTCACACCATTTGAAAACCACTCTTAAGTCATATAAATGGTCTTTCTTTTCTTTTCTTTTGACCATGAGATCATCAACATAGCACTCAACTAGTGAAGGATAAGTTTATCAGAGATTCTAACCATGACCCGCTGATATGTGGCACCAACATTCTTAAGGCCAAAAGGCATGACCTTATAACAAAAGATTTCAGTAGGAGTTTTAAATATGGTACCTTTTAGACATTTCCATAATATTGTGTTGTTGGAATACAAGTCCTATATTTTTAATAAAATGTAAACTTAAATAATCATAATTATCAACTTCATGTGATGATTTACACCTATAGCAAAGGAGAAACAAGCTAATTTTGAACCTATGTCTAAAGTGCAATAGCACAAGCTAAGGACTTGACTTAATAATACTTGGAAAAATAATAGAATATATTGGTTCACTCCCACTAGAGAGAGTAAGCCTATCCTGACTCTTCTAAACTTACAACCCCACTTGGGGTGGTCGCCAGCTGCTCCTATACTTTTAAAATTATGTGGTTAAGTTTTATGAATGTAAAATAGTTAGGCTATTATTTATTAAAATAGAGCTTAAGAGTTTAAACTCACTCGCCGAGAGCTATGTCTTAATCAAACGCAATAAAAATTATAAATTATATTCAATTTTGACTCATCATTTTAGACTTAGTCATGGGAGGCATTTATGCCCACATGTACGACGAAATGGAGTTATGGGCTAAACCAAAGTGAAATGGGTGTTCTTCACTACAAGGAAACTGCTCTCATAGGTCAAGACATATCCTTTATCGTACAAGAGTAAAGACTCCCTATTTCTAAGAAGTGAAATTATATGCATATATGGTGCTATAACATTCATCACAAACATATAGGCTATTATATCTTTTATCTTGATTAAGTGCCTAGACTTTATGATGAATTTATAAGTTATTAAAATTTTAATTAGAGTTAATTAGTGAGGGCAAAAAATTTAAGTCTTTAATGAGCCTATCGTATCAGGGCCATATAGAAAACATACATACTTTAAGAAAGTTAAAAAAAAAGAATGTTGTTCTATTATGCAATCAATATAAATAATCCAAACAAATATCATCAATTAAAAGAATAATAGGCTGGTGTGCCCAAGTACCATCATGTACCCCATAAAATAAAACAAAATGGGTAGGCAAGCTCTACTCTTATAGAACCCAGATTATAATTAATTTATAATAAGAATAAAACTATTGCGGTCTTCAATTTTCATCATCTTCATAGATCAAGTTCTTCAAGTGTCATAAGGCCTCTCAAGTCAAGGCCTTCTAATCACTACTCATCCTAAACCCCATAGTTTTAATCCTAAATCTATTATAAAAAATATATTTTTATGAAAATTGAAATCTAATTGCACTTATAAAAAGAGGTTAGATTTACACACATTCACACTAAATAGTTTATATATTTTATACACTAGGGCTTAACTTCTCTTTCTTGAATCATTAAGCCCATCTATTCCAGTGGATTATACTTAGGGACTTAAGCAACATTTATAAGCAAAAATATTTATATTGTTTTTTATTATAGTGGTCCCTTAAGCATATTATTTTAAGAGGAATCTAAGAGATTTTTTAGAATTGAGCAAGTATTATCACAAACAAAAACCAGAAGAGAATTGAGAAGAGAATTATGTTGCGACCATGATCACAAAGTATATTGTTTGGACACTTGAGGCCATAGGGCTTCTAATCCGAAGGAGCTCTCGATATCTTGAATTGCTAGTTTAATAATGATCCGTACCTCTGAGAAATAAATTATGAAAAGAGATTAAGTAAATAAATAAAATGTTAGTATATTAAAACTTTAAATTATTAAATTCAAGTCTTAAGATTACTTTCACGAGCTCATGAAGAAAAAATCTTATTAGAAATAAGGTGTTAAATAGATTAAAACTTTACCATAGGCATGGCTTATCCTCTCTTCTACTCTTTACAATCTAAATTCAATTTTAACATAACAAATGACTAAAAATTATAAATAAAATGAAAAATCAACTTAATTATTTAAAATGAAATCACCTAATGGAAATTGAATAAATCTTGAACTTGAATAAAACTCAAACTTAAAGAAGCCTAGTATTTTTTTAGAAAAATAGGGAAATTTTATTTTCACAAAAAAGGATACAAAGTCCTAGAGGGGACAAATCTCTAAGTTAATGCTCAAAGAGCTACAAAAAGACCTAAGGAGATAAGCCCCCTAGCTAGTACATTAGAAAAAGAAAAAAAGTTAAACATAAAGGAGATGGAGGTCCAAGACAAAAATCCTTGAGATTGATAGCAACCTCCTTGTATTGACTTGACATACTAACCCTTTTTTTCACAAACTAAAATATTAGGCCATTGATCCTAGACTCATGTTAGATCAGTATTTTGTTGTGATGTACTCATTTTTTTTATTTTGTGATGTAATATTTTAGATTAGATATTAGGATTGTTTGTGCATAGTCTGGATGGTAGGATGTCATTAGATTAATGATGTTTTATGTAAGGAATTATGTTTAAGGGACTATTGTAATAAAACAAATTTATAAATGCTTTTTCTTATAAGTGTTTCTTAAGTCCCTAAGTATAATCCACTCAGACATGTGGGCTTGGTGATATAAGAAAGGGAAGCTAAGCTTCAATGTGTGGAATATACAAATTGTTTGTTGTGAATGTGGGTAAATCTAACCATTATTTTGTAGGTGTATTTATATTTTAAGTTTCATAAAAATATAATTTTTGTTATTAGTTTAGGATTAAAACTATAGGGTTTAGGATGAGTAGTGGCTAGAAGGTCTTGATCGGGGAGGCCTTGTGATGCCTGAAGAACTTGAATTATGAAGATGAAATGGAGTGTCTTATAGTTTTAGTTTCATACAAATGAATTGCAATCTGGGCTATATAATGGTAGAGCTCAGTTACCCATTTTTTCTACACATATGGCTTTATAGTGGTGTTATGAGTTGTATTAATTTTATGTTGAGGTTGTTTATTTTAATTGTGTAGAAACTTTAAGGTTCTAAAGAGTCTAAAAAAATCTAGGCTATGCAATAATCATCACACTTAAAGAAATATAAAAAAGAGCATGTAGTTTTTAATGCGCAATCAAAGTAAACATTCCAAACAATCAATTATATTAGAAGAATGATAAAAGGTAGGTGTTGTTGGTTTCTACTATACACCTCAGAAAATAAAAAGGTGGGTTACCGAGCTCAACTCTTATACAACCCGGATTATAATTTTACTAATGGAATTGAAACAAGCCATCAGGATCTTTATCTTCACTTGTCTCTCATGTATTGGGTCCTCCAAGAATCACAGGTCCTCCCAAGTATATACTGTCTAGCCTCTAGCTCATTCTAAATCTTATGACTCTAATTATATTCTATCACAATATTATATTTGAAGTTTTAAACATAATCTTAACTAATCCTATAAAATAAAGGTTAGATATAACATACGTACACACTGAATAGTTAAATATCAAACAATTGAATTTAGTACTAGGGGTGTGAAGCCCTCCTATCCTAATAGGTTATGCTAAAAGGGCAAGCAGGACTTGCAAGCGAAGCATTTAATTTATTTTTTAATATGGTGCCACTTTAATTAAACACACCACTGTGAAGAAAATATCATTAATTTGATAAATAACGCCCTCCAAACTAGTGCACAAATAATCCTAGCCATTAATACTAAAATAGTATACCACAAAATACAAAAAATATCACATCATAATTAACACATCTGCCTAACCTAATTCTAGAGTTAGTGACCTAATATTCTAGTGTGTGGAAGGAAGGCTAGTGTGGCAAGTATGTATCAGGCTTCTTTAAATTTAAGCTTTTACTTGAATTCAAGATTTCTTTGATTTATTGTTGGTGGTTTCAACTTTAAGTGGTTTAGATGATTTCTTAAATTTTTTTTCCCAATTTTAATTCCTATCTATATTAAGATTAAACCATGATTGTTGAAAAAATTTGTCTACTTAACACCCTAATCATAATAAAGTGAAATCATCAATAAAAGGTAAAGATTCACTCTATGGATTTTAATAAATGAGTTTTATGAATTTTAATTAATTTGATTTTTGATGTTTTTTAAAATTTTTAATGAAATTATGAATTTTAATAAATTTTAACCCTAACAAATCAAGATGGATTCACAAATTTTATGAATTATACCATAAATTCAAAAAATACACTTAGGGATATTTTATAATATTTTGCTTAAAATTTTGAATTATTACTTATTATCAATTAATTAATTAAATGAGAAAATTTCACATTGATGGTAAAATATTGCCAAAATTATAAAAATATTTTATAAGCTTATAAAGCATCAAGGTAATATTCCATAAAGTTTAGGGATAATTTAGAATTAATTTAGATATATCATATTATTTTATATTTTTAACAAAAATATTTGAATTTGGAAATATGTTACAAAGTAGTGAAGGTTTATAGGGGAGTTAAGAATAGGATATCACTACTACCATAAAAAAACTTCATGATATTTGGAAATTATTTTGATTTACTTGATTTATTTATATATTAAATGATATTATTATAATTTAAAAAAAATATTTTATTTTATTTATTTAGGTTCTGTCTATTGATGTAAGTTTATAAAAATATGACTTGATAATTTTTCAAGTGGATTTATATAAACTTTCTAAGTTGAAGGTTTTATTAGTTGAACATTATGCTAAAATAACTTAACCTTCTCATTTAAAATATAATAAAGTAGCCTAACCAATGTATTAAACTATTATGAAGTTATTTTATAAGATTAGAGCGAAGATTTGAACAATATTCTACATACTTTCAATAAACTTGACTTTCTTTGTTGAGATTTACTTAATTAATTTTTTTAGTAAGTCCTTAATCACCATATATATATATATACATACATATTATTCTCAAAATACATAATAAGCTAACTCCAAAATTTTATGAAAATTCCCTTGTAAGTCCCTACTAATCTTTAGATTCATGAATTTTGAGGACCATTTGAACTTTATTAAATTTTACATGTATCTTAACTGATTAATTTAGATCATTTAATCATAATATTTAAAACACCAAGTATTTAATTTTATTTGTATTTTTATTTAATTTTTTTATTTTTAGTGCCATTTTTGTATCATGAGCTTTTAATTTACATTTTTAAGATGTGGCTTAAATTAATTATAAAATTTTCAAATTTTGTATGGCTAATTATTTAACCAAATTTTAATCAATTATAATTACTATTTAATTAATTATAATTAAAAGTATGTGACATTATTAATTTTTCTTTGACCTTCGGAATTACCCATAAAAATAAGAGCTAAATTGATTAGTAATTGACTTCTTAAATTATTTTCAAATAATTTATTATATTTGACTATATTGCATAAAATTGATGATTTGATCTTGGTTTTGACTTTCGTTAATTTCTTTTTGGCTTTATAAAAATTTACTTTGCATTTTATTTTTACTCTTGAGACTTTGCTTGGTTAAGTGAATTATTTTGGTGCTTCACCCTTCTCAACCAGAACTTTTTGTGCATTAGTTGCTTGGTGTTACTCCCTATATGAAGATGACCTAGTGTTAACCATGTGAATCCCAGTGGACTCCTCTAACAAGTTATCATGGTTTCTATTTAAGAGCTCGACTTAATTTTACTCAAACAAAAATGGGATATATTGGTTCACTTTCACTAGAGAGAGTTAACCTATCTTGACTCTTCTGGACTTACAATCACTTGGAGTGGACACCAACTAACACCGCTTATACTTTTAAAATAATGATTAAATTTAACATAAAAAAAGAGTAAAATTTGGAAATAAAATTAGAAATCAACTAAATAATTTAAAGTGAAACTACCCAATGATAAATTGCTATCAATGAGCAGTGGTATACTTTATATAGAATTTAAGAATCAACGGTTTAGCTACTATAGAGCATGTTAAGTGTCAGCTAAGTGGAAATATGGCTTGTGCATTAGTAGATCTTGGATTTGGGAATTTTTTTATTAATTTTATCTCTCCTCAAGGCCTCCATTATTGACTTGGAGCTTCAATTCACATGGGCTGAGGAATTAGTCTCAATGTGACAAAAGTTGGGTTGAGTTTGAGTCACTTGAGGTTGGATTGGAGGGTTTGAGGTTTAGATTAAAGAGATAATTTGATTTTAATTAATTTGGAGATGGTTTTGATTCAAACCCATTTTGACCCAAATTGAGTTCGCTTGGGTCAAATGACCAATCTAACCTAAATTGAAGTGTTTTTGCACTTCAATTATATTTGATAGAGTATTTGAAGTAATTTAGAGTAATTAATTTCAATTAATTTACAATTTATTTTTATTTTTGACCCATTTTGGCCCAAATTAGGCTCAATAGATCAAATGAGGTTCACTCAGATCAAATGGCCAATTTGGTCAAATCAAACCCAAGAAAAAGCCAAATTATATTCAAATATGATTGTCAAGTATTTTGTAATATTCAATTTTAATTAATTTTAATTTAATCTGAGTTTGGGTTTAATAGGGTCCATTTGAGTTCACTCGAACTAGGTAATTTAGTTAAGTCATTTGAGCCCTCATTAGATTCAAGTTTGTTTAGTTTTATACTTGATTATGTTCATTTGATAATTTTCAGTCTTTTGGATGACTCAATTTAATCAAATTATGTTTGGATTAACTTTAACTTGTTGGGGCTCACAGAGGTCAACTTAGATCAAATGACCTAGCTAGCCATTTTGTACCCCATCTAAATTTAATTTCAAGTTTATTTATATTTATACATTAATTTTGTGCTTTTAGTTTGATTTAAATTTTTATATGATTTTTATTGACCTAAATGATTTTGAGCTTAAATAGGGTTAATTCGGTCAACTATGTCAATTACCTCAATCTTAGCTCAATTGAATTTAGATTCTAATTTAGATTTGCTTGATTTAAGTGTTTCAGTACTTAAATTTAGTGTTATAGGGTACTTATAGAAATGATCGAGTTCGATACAAAGAAATGATGTACCTCCTCAGAAGGTAGAAACATCACCCTATAAATGGACTCAATCATCTAATAAGGACTTCTAAGATAGATGAGCCTACGTATATTAGAAATCTTTCCTTTTGCCGAGTTCATAAGTTTCTATGGAGGGAAGCCCCCATAGTTAATTACATCTTAGGAATTTGGGATTTTCTAAAAATACTTTCAATTAAAGTAGTTGATTAATGTCTCTAAACTTGTCAAAGGATTAGTAATTATAAGAAAATTAAATGGGAAAGCTCAAATAAATAGAGTTATTAGCATATTCCAAAGAAGGATAGGTATGAAGTGCTAATGATACTAGGAGGCTTAGTGAGCACTTCAGTCTATCCTATAGTGAGGCTTTATATTTTTGATGAAAAAACTTAAATTTATTTGAGCTAACATTTTATTAAGAGGTTAAGACTTAGATTCTAATAACACAAGATTGTAGAAATACTTAAAGGGTGAGGACTTACACCCATAAAAAAGAAAAAACATGTTACTTTTGAACCTACATCTAAAATGCTCTAGCACAAGCTAAGAGCTTGACCTAAATTTACTCAAGGATGTGGAATATATTGGTTCACTTCAATTAGAGAGAGTGAACCAATTCAGACTCTTCTAGACATACAATTGGCTAGAATGGCTTTCAACTAACACCTTCTATAATTTAAAATCATGTGAGTCAGTCTTATGTAAATGCAAGATAGCTAAGTTGTTATTTATTAAGAATGAACTTAGAGTCCTAAACTCACTTCCTAAGAGAGATCATGACTGGTATGAAAATCATTACTTAGACTACTGCAATAAAATTCATGAGTTTTATTCCATTTTTACTGATCATTATAGACTCAAGGATTGGGAAGACTTTATGCTTACATGCATGATAAATTAGATTATAGGATAAATTAGAGAGAAGAAGTGTTCTCAAGAGAACTGCTCTCATAGATCAAGCTCTATCCCTTATCATGCAAGTGCGGAGACCATTATTTACAAGGAAGATAGTAATATGTATGGATGATATTGTAACATACAACCATATAGCTTAGGGGTTACTAGTCTTTTATTTCTTTGATTAAATATGTAGGCTTTAAAATGAGGTTTTGAGCTATTAAAATTTAATTGAGATTGATTAGTTAAGGTAGAAAAATTAAGTTTCTAAAGACCCTACAACATCTACGCCACAAAGCAAATAATCAAACTTTAAGAAATGTATAAAAGCATGTCATTTCTATTATGAAATAAAGATAAATAAGCTAAACAAATATCATCGATTAAAAGAATAAAAGGCTGGTGCCGTCGAGTACCATCGTGCACCCTAAAAAAAGAGAAAAAGATTGGTAGCTGGGCTCTACCATTATATAACTAATTTTATATATGAAAATAAAGCTATGGAGGTATTCAATCTTCATATTCATCTTGACTTCATGACTTAGGTTGGCACTCTAGGAATCATAGGGCCTCCCAAGTCTAAGCCTTCTAGCCACTGCTAATCTTAAACTTATATCTCTAATCCTAAGCCTATCACAAAAATTTTTTTAATGAAAATTAAATTTAACTACACCTTACAAAAAATAGGTTAGATGAACATACATACACACCAAGCAATTATATTTCAAATATTTGGGCTGAACATCTTGCTTTAGGTCACCGAGCCTACCATCCTAAGGGATTATGCTTAGGGACTTAAGCAACACTTCCAATTAAAAATATTTATAAATTTTTTTATCATTGTATTGGTCCTTTAAGCACAATCCTCTTACAAAAAATATCATTAGGATAATGTCGCCTTAACATTCAGACTACGTACAAGCAATCTTAACATCCAATCTAAAATATTACATCACAAAATAAAACATCAATCTGTAACAAAGCTTTGTCCTAACCTAGATTTAAGATTCACGACTTAGTATTGTAAATGTGTGCTAGGACTTAGTGTGGTATGATAAGACTAGACTTCTATGTTTGAATTATTCTAAAAAATATCATTTAAATTTACCATATAGGATGTTTATAGTTTAAGTGATTAATGATTTTATAAAGTGAACTTTATATTTCAATTTATATTGATTTTAATATCATTTTAGTTTTGAGTTTAAAGAGAGAGAGAGCAGGGGTAGAATCCACCTCAATCTCTAACCTTAAGTTGAATCTAAAGATGAGTTTTATGATTTTTAATCATATATATATATATATATATATATATATATATATATATATCACTTGAATATTTCACACATTAAAGCATGAATAAACTGACATATTTTATTATTTATTAATGTTTAGGTAAGATTCAAAAATATGAATGTATATATATGATGCATGAATTTTGTAAAATAGAAATTTAATCATTGTTATATTAAATTTATACTAGTATGTGCCATTGTTAAACTAGGAAATTGAGGTAATCAGCTTAAAATCTTATGTTCTTAGCATGTCTAGACTATATACTTGTTAACTCATATACACATGCATATGTATATAAGCATAAAGATAAATTATAAAGGTTTTAAGATGCTTGAATGTATATGTGAAAATAATGTAACCTTAATATGTACTTCACTACAATCTTTGAGGTATATGTCATTATTAGACTAAGGAAGTGTGGTAATCAAAGACCCCGTTAGGATTACTTAAAGACTCACATTCCTGGGATGTCTAGTTTATATACCTTTGAATTATGTGGATCATACATATAAGATTAGAATTAAATTTTAATTATTTAGATTAATTTAGATTTACACTAATAATTATTTTGAGTTTATTAAAAAAAATAATTTTGAGATTTATTAGTGATAATAGCCACATTATTAATCCAAAACATATAATTAAATTAAATTCCTTACTTATTTTTAAAATATGAATGAATGAACCATATGGAATACAAATTTCTAATAAATTATTAAAGTAAAGTAATTAAATAATATTAAAAATCTATTTGAAATCATTAAGTCCTAAGGTCATTTATATAAACATAATCACACTTAAGTCTAATAAAATTCATTTAGTGTTGATTTTAAAAATTGATTATTTAAACTTAATGAGGATATAAAATATATAAAATTAACCCATGACCCACTTCTATTCATTAGGTGATTTAAGTAATTTTTTTTAATTAATTAAGGTTAATTAATTATTTTAGCAAATTAAACTTAAAAGAGCCCAAAAATTTCATTTTCCCTAAATACAAACCCAAAAAATTATGAGAAAATTAATGAAGATAGATAAGCATAAAATAAATATGCCCTACAAGTTTCAATGCAATTGGGATTATACTTAGGGGTTGATTGAAGAAATGGGAAAAACGAAAATCATCAATTACACTCAAAATACACCAAAAAAATTAGGGATTTTGATTTCATTGAAAACCACTTTGTTAGTTGAGCATAAAGAGGGATTGGTCAAACTTTTTGGAGACCTATTCCAATTGCTATAAATTTTTTAAGTCCTAGGATAATTATTGATTTAACTAAATTAGTAAAAGCCCCTTAATGGTGATTTTAAAAAATAATTAAGATTAGAAATCCTAATTTATATCTCCGGTCACCATCACTGTTCTACAACATATTTAAGCTCCCACAACTATCTTTATAATTTTATCAATTTTATTTATTTATTAAATACACAAAATAATTATTTTGTGTTTGAAAATTTGGATCTCCCAAATTACCCAACCAATTGATTTGAAACAATAATGGAGGCAGATGCCATCCAATGGAACAATCGCCCAAAATTTCAAGTCAATTAGCCAAATAATTAAGGCTTAATTATACTAATTAATAAAAGATTTAAACATTAATTAGTCACTATATAGTTAATAAAATTTAAGTCTTTTTTTTTCTAGATTATCTTATATCTAAGCTTTCTATAGAGTGTTTATTTATAGTTTTTAAAATTTTCTATAATTACTTATAAAATTTTGAACTTCTTGCTTAAATTAATTTTGGAAACCTATTTAAATGATTTATATAATTGACACTGCCTTAGTGCTGATGTGGAAATGCTTTCAACATGCACCAAATAATTCGTTATTTAAAATGTTCCATATGATAGCTAACTCAGTGACGATGGACGTGGTTTCATCTTAGCCATTCGATCGCAGATCAAATTATCATGATTAATCCCAAAGATTAAAAGTGATTAAATCAAAAATTCTCTTGCGATTAATTATAGTCATCCATTCTAATATTGAAGAATAGACGATAGATGATCAATCATCGATCTTTGACCAAAGATGAACACCGTTCGTCTGTCGTTGCTCAATTTGAGCTCGTTTGAGCTAGTTTTAGTGTGGAATCGATTTCAAAATGATCAAGAAATGAATTTAAGGGGGATCTTGTAACTTGATTTACATTAAATGCACATTCGCTTTAAAAAGAATAAAAAATCCCATGAATTTCTATGTTTTGCTAGAATTTGCCTCACTAGAGCTCAAAATTAATGGCCCAATGACTGAGGCAGCTTAAGCTTGAAGAAGCAAAGCCCTATTGAAGAAGTCATGAGTCATTTCCCCGCCAATCGCTTTGTGGACCAAACACCATCATGAACCTCATTGGAGTTACTCTTGGAGTGTCTTCCTAAATGGCTTTTCATTTATTTTGGTTTTTTCAGAGCTAGAGGAAGCAGTGAGAGAAGTTAATTTGAGTTTTGGTGAGGTTTTGGTGAGATTGGGTGTGTGGGACGTTCGGGTTGAGAGGGGAGTTGGTCTCATCAGTGGTTGAGTACACGAAGAGCTCTTAGAACTTGGGAGACTAAGGGTCATGCTATGAGAAAGGTGTGTGTGAAGTCTGGATGGGAGAGGAGGTGTATACCCTCCTCCCTAAGTGAACCAACCAAAATGATTGGTATAAGCCATGACAGCTGGCCAAGCTATGGGGGTGTCCTGAAATGGCATCGGACTAATGAGGTGGATGTCCCTAGGTGGCTAGTGAAGTTTAGTGGTTAGTGGTGAGAGGGATAAGGCTTGGTGACTCAACCAAGGCTTGGCTAAGGTGAGGGTGGCCTCTCTTTGGTTAATGGCCAAGCCCAATAGCTTTGGATCAGGTCTAGTCAGCTTGGTAAGCTTAAGGCATGCTAAGGTAGATTTCTAGGATAAAGAGAGAGATTGGACCATCTTATTGATTTTTTTATTCTATATGGGTGGCTTGGTTCACTTGGTTTGGGTTGAACCAGGTTCACCATGGGTTGTGTCCACTTCGGCAAGTTAAGGGTGACCTAAAGGTGAGTCATGCCAAATTTGATTGAGTTTAGCTCAATTAAACCTATATAAGTCAATCTATGTTCAATTGGATTGGGTTGACCAATTGACCAACTTGGGTCAGGAGGGCTATTGGGTTAAGTTCAAATGATGATTTGAAACTTATTGGTGCTATTGATTTGATTTAATTTGAATTAAATTTGAATTTGGCTCGTATGAGTTCATGTGGATCAAATGGGCTAAGTTGACCAGTTTGATCAAATTGGCCAAATTAGGTTGAATAAGAGATTGAGTCATGTTTGATTGGTCATTTAAAAGTGATTTGAAGGTTTAATTTGAACCTTTAGGTCAAATTGGGCTAAATCAATCAATTGGGTTAAGTTGACCAAATTAGCTTCAATTGATGATGGAAAAGTGTTAAATAATCAATTTAAGAGTGATTGTAGGTGTTGGTTCAATCTAATTTGGCTTGGATCAAGTTTTGGCTCAATTTAATCGTTTAGGTCAAATTGAGTCAACTTGGGTCAAGCGGACAAATTAGCTCAATTGGGTTGAATTGGTTGTAATTGGGTGATTAATGAGGATCAATAGTCATTTTAATATTGATTGGATGGATTGATTTGGTCCAACTTGGGTTGAATCAAGATTTGACTCAAATAAGCCTTTTAGGTTAAGTTGGGTCAAGTGGTTAATTGGGATGATTGGGTCAATTGGAATTAATTGAGGGTTGGAATACGTTCAATGACATTTTATTAGAAATCTTGGACTTATTATTCCAACAACACAAGATTGTGAAAATGCCCAAGAGGTAAGGATTTACACCCATAGAAAAGGTGAATGAGCTACCTCTGAACATATATCTAAAGTAATCTAGCAGAAACTAAGAGCTTGACTTAATTCTACTCAAAATAAAGGGATGAACTCTAATTAAAATGTTAACAACTAATAACTCCACCCTAAAACCTAGGCACTTAATCAAGATAAAAAATTTAGCAACATATATGGCTGTTTTAAACGTTATAACATCATACATGCATATTGTTTCATTTCTTACAAATAAGGAGTCTTCATTCTTGCATGATAAGGGATAGGGCTTGACCTATGAGAGCAATTATCTTATAGTGGAGAACACCCCTTCCTCTAATTCAGCCTGTAACTCCATTTCATCATGCATGTAAGCATAAATGTCTCTTAACTTTGAGTTTAAAATGATGAGTCAAAATTGAATAAAATTTATAAATTTTACTTCATTATTTTAGTTTTGTCTTAATATTTAATAGCCAAACTATCTTGCATTTATGAGACTTGGATATTTGATTTTAAAAGCATAAGAGGTGTTAGTTGGCGGCCACTCTAAGCTGTTGTATATCCAGGTCCAAACCATACAACAAACATACAAACTTTAAGAAACCTATAAAAAGCATGCAATTCTATTATGCAATAAAAATAGACAAGTTAAACAAACATTAACAAATAAAAAAAATAAGAGGCCAATGTGGCCAGTACAAGCCCAACTAACTTGCTTTATTATAGAGTTATAAGTTCATATAATTTTAATTAGAGTTTATTAATGGAGG
Organism: Cymbidium sinense; assembly: GCA_021442155.1. Lineage (NCBI taxonomy): Eukaryota > Viridiplantae > Streptophyta > Magnoliopsida > Asparagales > Orchidaceae > Cymbidium > Cymbidium sinense. The sequence continues at coordinate 59,228,604 of CM038231.1, forward strand.
TAGAAAATTTATGTCTTTAATGAACCTACTATATTTAGGCAATACAACAAATATACACACTTTAAGAAACCTATAAGATTGATTATAGTTCAGTGAAAGATATCATTGAAGACTATTGTGCATAGTTTCGGAATAAGTAGGAAATACCATTCAATACTAGGATGCCATTAAAAATTTTAACTATCATAATATTACACTTTACATTTTGGAAGTAGAGAAGTATGATTGTTATAAATTGACATTTTATTAGAAAGATAGAACTTATATTCCAACAACACAAGATTATGAAATGCTTAAGAGGTGAGGATTTATACTTGTAGCAAAGGAGAAATGAACTTGTCTAAAGTGCTCTAGCATAAGCTAAAATCTTAACTTAAGTCTATTAATAAAATGGAATAAATTTATTCACTCCCACTAGAGAGAGTAAGCCTATCCTGACTCTTCTAGACTTACAACTACCTAAACTGTCCACCAACTAACACCTCTTACACTTTTAAAATCATTTGGCCAAATCTCATTAATGCAAGATCCTGATTCTTCTAGGCTTACAGTGATTAGACTCTTCGATAGTTCACTCTGAACTATTTCTTTTGACCCACCTGAGTTGTTCAAAATTATTGTTGATGGGTTTATTCATTTTCGCTAGTGGTTTGGGCTATTGTTCAATTTGTACAAGCAATCTGGTAGTTCTACTACTAACATTATACTTTCTTCTAGCTCTTTTGGACATCTTAGTAGAGGAAGATGCTTCACGATCATGTTTGCCTTAAGTAAAAGTAATATTTTGTAGGATAGTAGGCTCCTTTGATGCACTGCTAAGTGGATTAACAATGATAGATTTTAACTTGGGCTTGATGACAATCTTATCCTTGGTGGGCATTATCGACATTTCCTTTGATAGTCTATCAAAAATAGAACCCCTCTATGAGTTGAAGGCTTTAGGATTAGGCTCATTATGAATGATCACATACATCCTCTTTTCTTTATTGAATGCCTTTGGAATTTTGATGCCCTCACTGATAGGCTCTGTTATTAGTCCAGCAAGTAAGAACTGGATGAACTCAAAAATCATTTTAAACTGGAGAGTTGCTCCAATAGAACTATCATTGATTAAGGCTTAAGGAAATATAATGGTGGACCCCTTTCATAGCTTGGCAATCATCATGTTTGTTAAGCTTTTCATGGAAGGTTTCGAACCTGGTCGATCTAAAGTGAGGTTCTACTATATTTTGGGAGCCTAAAATTTTAAAAGAATATAACCCAATATTTAAGTATATGATGACTTTTACCAACCAGAGATGGATAGAGAAGTAATCTCTGCCAGAGTTGCCAGAAATATGATTGCTTAGGAAAAGCATATTTATGGAAACTCTTTGTGATCTTTATTGGGATGGCAGGAGTATATTCTTCATGAGGTAGATTGATATATATTCAACTAAATTTCTCATAATATTATGTTATGGTTTATTTAGATATGAGTTTTACTTCTTGTGAATGCAAGCATTCATAGCTAATTACCCCTCTTATTGCAAGAAGAGAGAACTCTCTTAAAGTTGGATATATATATATATATATATATATATATATATATATATATATATATATATATATATATATATATATATATATATATATATATATATATATATATATATATATATATATATATATATATATATATATATATATATCTCTTTGATATGAATCAATGTCTAGGAGTGTGTGTGTGTGGCATAGATGACTGTCTAAAGGAAAAATGGAGATAGTCATGATCAAGATCCCATGGTTCCGTCATCCTAGGACTACGCTGTTCTAGTCTACCAACATTAGAGGGCTATTTGAAGTAATGTCCATGGAATATGATTAACAGCCATGGGTTACCTCATTTCAGATATCTTGAGTAGACTAGAGTTTTAGCATATGGGTTATGGTGTAGAGATGTTCACATGGTGAACAAGTAAATAGAGTGTGCTTATATTTATAAGAAAGCTAGAATATAGGGGTGTTTGCATGACAAACAAGTAGTTTGGGCTTACATACCTTTAGAATGCATATCGATATAGATTGTTTTCATGGAGAACATATAGGTTGGACTTACATCCCTTTGGAATGCCAATATTTATAGATTGTTTGCTTGGTGAACGTAAAGATTGGACTTACATCCTTTTGGAATGGCATATTTATAGATTGTTTGCATGGTGAACGTAAAGATTGGACTTATGTCCCTTTAGAATGCCATAGGGATATGAATTTTTCACATAACAAACATATAGATTAGACTTACATCTCTTTAGAATGCCATATTTATAGATTGTTCTCATGGTGAATGTAAAGATTGGACTTACATCCCTTTGGAATGTCATATGGATATAAATTGTTCACATGGTGAATGTATAGATTAGACTTACATCCCTTTGGAATACCAGTATAGTGTAGAGGTTCATATGATGAATGTAAAGATTAGACTTACTTCCCTTTGGAATATTATACTTATAAATTCTTTTACATGGTGAACATAAAGATTGGACTTACATCCCTTTAAAATTTCATAGGGATATGGATTGTTTGCATGATAAACATATAGATTAGACTTATATCCCTTTGGAATGCCATATTTTTAGATTCTTCTCATGGTAAACATATTGGACTTACATCCCTTTGAAATATCATATGGATATAGATAGTTCACTTGGTGAATGTATAAATTTGACTTACATCCCTTTAAAATTCCAGTATAGTGTAGAGGTTCGCATAATGAACATAATGATTGGACTTACATTTCTTTGGAATGTCATATTTATAAACTATTCACATGGAGAATGTAAAGATTAGACTTACATCCCTTTGGAATGTCAATATAGTGTAGGGTTGTTTGCATGGGGAACAAGTAGATTTATAAGAGTGATAAACATGTGGGTCAAAGGGTTAGTGCTTTGACATTGGTAATATAATTCTTAGGTGCTATCATGGTAACACTTCAACTCCATTAAGGCAGTGCCTCAGCATTGGGCACTTATCATTGTAGCATTATAAGACATGAATTTATGTGTTAAATCTTGAGGACTCAGCACCTTGGTGTGCGATAGCGATGTCACAAAGACTTTCGGATAATATTAGAATAGTAAGATCGAGTTGACTGGTTGACCGATGCCTCGATGTTAATGATTTGGCTCTGTGATGTTAGTCAATAGTTAGTTTATAAAGGTTGGAAGACAGACAAGCACTTTTAATGAAAAGGATAGACCTTTTTTGACTAGCACTACGATGCTGTGTCAAAGCATCACGGTGCTACATCAATGTCCGACCTTGCTTTTTGTACAACATAAGTTATGAAGTTAATTGTCATTAATGCCTTTAATATTTTTTTTTAACCATGGTAACAATTGTTCTAGTGTGTTGACTAGTGCATTATCATTGCAATTTTAGTGTCGTAATGCTGGTCCCATGTTTCAAAAACTAAGAGGCTAGCGTTGCGGTGCTAAAAGGATAATATTGCAGCTCTATAGGTTAAGAAGTTTTATCATTTAACCTGAGAGGGTCACACCACGGTGCTTGGTGGATGGCACCATGGTGCTTTAACATCGAAACTTTTGGTTTATATCCCGCGAAGGCAATAGAGCTGAAGATGCAACTTTATAAGATAGAGAATTTTTTGGGTCTTAACCCGAGAGGCTAGCACTATAGTGCCTGATTAGTGAGGATTTGGTGCTTCAGAGATAGCATTATGGCGCTATAACTGGATGTTTTAATCATAAAAAACCTGAGAGGTTATCACTGTGGTGCTAAGTTTAGAACCTAACGCCATATAGGGCTCTACTATGCCTTATGTGAGATGCTATATATATAATTTCCTCATAGTTTAGCACCATGGAACTATTCCTCTAGCTTTGAGGCACCATGAGTCAGGAACTCCATTTTTGGGTTGTTTTCTTGTGAGAATTCAATAGTTTTTAGAAATTTTGGCAGTATAATGATTTAGTAGTGCTAGATTTTTCACTTTTTTTAGTGCAAAAGCACTTTTCTCTCTTGTTCCGATTCCAAGATCGATTGACGGTAGGTTTCTTCTCACATTGAAATGAAGTTCAATAATGGAGGTCATCGATTTTTAAGATTCTTGGGAGTTTTGGGTTTTCAATGGTTCTTTCTTACTCCAAATCCAAGTTCAATGTAGATAGGCTTTTTTATTTCTCACAAAATCCAAGATCGATAGTGGAAATATTCTTTTAGGGAGAGAATTATATAAAATAACATTTCTAAGAATATTTTACTTGGAGTTCATGGTGGCTGACTTTGATCTTGTCTTATGTAAGAGGAGAGCAGCCTTATACAGTGGCGAGAAACTCATTGTGAAGAGAGAGAGAGAGAGAGAGAGTGCTAGAGACTAGGAATAAGAAACTAGGAGCAAGTGGATGTAAGAGGGAAAAAGTGGGAAGACCTTGAGTGGGCACTTATCACCTCTTTTTATAGGGGTTCGAGTAACCATTCTCACTCTTCTTAAGAAGTTTTCTTATCCTCTAATCATTCCCCCTTTTCCCATCTAGGCAGCTATCACTTTTGGGGATGTAGTTATCGAGAAGGGTTAGTTTTCTTGTTTTTAAAACTAAATGTCATCATAAAAGTGCCTAGGCGTTAGGATTACAATATTGTAGCGCTGTGTTATCTAAGTAAATAATTGACATGAGTGGTTATTCTTCTAGAATGTCGGTCAGCTAGGATTGTAGCACTCTGGCTCTCTATGTCAAAATTTTTATTTTATTTTGTTATTATTTTTTTGATGCAAACAAATTCTCCCCAAATGAATGTCATGTTGATTGGACATGTTGCATTCCTAATTTTTTCTTATTTATTTATTGATGATTATATGCATCAATTTAATAGTAAGAGAGAGAATATAGTCTTTGAAAATCTCTTATCACTTTCATATATTTTATAAGATAGTGACATATAAGAGGTTTTAGCTACAAATAACTAGCCTAATTTTTTCAAATACAAACAATAGTTGTATGAGCTCTATAGGCAATAGTAGATTGCCTCTCTTGAGCTTCATGGAGATACTGAAGGGAAACTTCCTGGTCGTGGACTAATGAAGAAAGAATATGCTCAAGTTCAGACACCTGGGCATCCATTTGTGAGAAATCCTCTTCTATAGTTGTGATAGCTTGCCTGACCATAGATCTCCTCTCTAATAGATATTGTCTCCTCTGCTGTAACTCTCTCAATTCAAAAGATATATCGAGAAGTTCAATCTGCTCTCTCTAGTAGGCTCACAGGGCTCTCAGACTGTGCTTGAAATCTTAGCAAACTTAAGAGACTTGATGCAAAGTAGTGCTAAGTGAGGTCTTTATAGTAGTGATTGTATTTGATAAGATCTCTTAATAAGCAGTGTGTAATGAGAATAATCCAAACTAAACATTGTATGAGTAAAAAATTTATTCAGTCTGACACCACATAGAGTTTATGAATTTCTTATTCAGATGATCAAATACGTCATTAAGGAATAAGCATATTATCTCAGAAGTTTAATTTGGCTTTAAATTTTAAAATTTAATTTAAATTATGAGTTAAAATTTTCTTAGAAGTTTAGGACTTAGATTCTAATAGCATAAGATTACAAAAATGCCTAGGGTTGAAGACTTACTCCAAGGAGGATGCTTCAAAGCCTAATTTACAAGTGCTAATGGCATATATCAGATTCTCGACCTAATTTCATTTTAGGAATTATCAATCATTCCTATCACTTGAGGGAACTAACCTATCCCTGACTCTTCTAGACTTATAACCTTCCTAGAGAGGGTTGCCAGCTAACCACTTAAGCTCATTTTAAATTTATGATGCTAAGTCTCATGAATGCGAGATGGTTGAGCTATTGAATTTTAGGAAAGGAATTTATGAACCTTGACTCACTCCCTAATTTCAAAAATAATGTAGGGTATGAAATGCATTTAACTTATACACATTTTTTAGATTTTAAAAATTTTGATTGAAGATTTATTTGAGGTCTTGGGTATGCATTTTTATTCCTAAACGCCATGTAATTAGAAATGGTTATAGGCCAAGTAATTAAAATTAGGTAGATTTCCCCAAGAATTTGTTCATCCTCATAGGTTAGATGTCCCCCAATTCAAGGATTGGAGCAATGATTTCATGATTTCAAGACCTACCAGGTTTCTAATTGATTTTAAGTTTTTCCTAAGACATTAGTTTATGTGAAGTTTTATATTTTCTTTTATTTTTGTTTAAGTTGTTTAGATTTATGTTGGGTATAAAATTTAATTTTTCCTATTAGCCTAATCGTCTAGGCATTCAATCACAAGAAAACACAACACAGAAAGAAGCCTAAAAAAGCAAGTTAATTCTACTACGCACTCAAAATAAATCAAGCCAATTTTTAATTTAATAAAGAAAGGCCAATGAGGCCTAGTACTGCTGGACACCTCGAAAGAAAAAGCAAATAGGAAACCGAGCTCAACACTTATACAGTCTGGCCTAGAACTACAAGCCTACATATATTGGTCTTCTTCCCCAAGATTGCCTTCTTCTTCAGGGACATCCATTAGGCTTTATACGGGACCTCTGCACCATTTCTTGGTAGGGTAAGCTCCTGCTAATCCTAAGCCCATAGATCTTAACCTAATTCTAAGATCATATTTATATTTTAAATTCAAAATTAATTCCAAATCCCTACAAAACAAATGTTAGCAAAATATAAATATCACACATCAATTATATTTTATAAACATATGAGCTTAGCATTAGCTACTTTCCAAGCCCACCTGTCTTTCATGCTATGCTAAAGAACTATATTCAGCACCTGCAAGCTAACATCAATTTTATAATTTATTTATGATGGCAGTCACTTTAATATAACCCCCTACAAAAGACAATATTAAATCTAAAAAGAACATCCTATCATCAAGTCTAATGGGCAAACAATCTTAGACATGTAGTCTAAAATAATACACCTTAAAGACATATGAAGCACATCACATCACGATATAGAGAATCATAAAAACAAATAATATAACGACTTAACCTAAGTCTAGGGTCCGTGACCTAATGATCTAGTGTATGAAGGAAATAGGCTTGTGTAGTAAAACTTTGCTAAGACTTTTTAGTTAGATTTTTAATTTGGATTTTTGAGTTTGTTTGAATTTTACCTTTAGATGGTTCCAATTCAAATAATTTAATGATTTATTTTCATTTTCATTTTTATTTTTATTATGTTAAAGTTAAGTTTAGATTTACAAGAATGAAGAGTAAATAAATTTTACTTTTGGGCAGACCTCATTCTGTTCAACATCCTAATCCTCAGTGGAATGAAACCTTCATCCTAAGGTGAAGATTCATCCCAAAGGTCTAACTAATATCCTTAAGCATCTTAATTAATCCTTTTAATTTCTTTTAGATTATTAGGTTTGTATTCAATTTGGATTTTAGATTAATTTTTCAATTCTTTATTTCATTTCTTGTGATTTGATTTAATTCTTTTTTTTATTCTTGGTTTGGTTTGAATTATTTCATTTGATTTGATTTGAATTGGTTCATTTGATTTAGTTTAAATTAGTTTTTGTTTGAGTTATGTTTAGGTTTGTTGAATTTATGTTCATTTATTTAATTTGATTTATATTAACCTAAGGCACTTATGTCAATGTTTGAATTTATTTTTAGGTTAGATTTGATTATATATTTATTTTTCATTGGTTCGTTTGATTATGAATTTATTAGGTTAGAGTTTAATTTCTCTTAATATGCATTATTAATTCCATTAATCCCCTAAGTGTGAAAATGATTAAGTTCTTTGATTTAGGATGTTGGTAAACTATCCTAAATATTTTTTTATGTTTGATGTAGATTAGTTCAAATTACTTTATGATTTTTATAAATTTATGACTTTTTTTAATTATTTGGTTTATATGGACCTAGAGATTTGGAAATTCAACAATTTCCAATCCAATGGTCAAATGGATTTGAAATTTTTATGGCAAGTGATATTTCATGCCAATTTTATATTTCTAAACTTTGATATTGATCAGACTCATAATTAGTGTATAATTAAACTTTTAGTTATTTCATTATAACCTAGATTAAGCCTAATTTAGTAAAGATCATTTGGGGATTTTTTTTTTATTAATTCCTCTCTCAAAGATGTTTCCAAAGTGGGTTCATTCATAATTTTTCTTAAATTTTGTTGATTTATTATTATTTAATTAATATTAGGTTGATCATTTTAATTATTTAACTCAATTAATTACTTAATTAAGCCATTTTATGATTTATTGAGTTTGAATGAAGTTTATTGATGATTTTATGTTCATTAAGGTTTATTAAGTTGATTTGAGGTTATTTAATCCATTTTGATTATTTATTTCATTTTTTTAATTTATTTAATTAAAATTGAGATATAATGTTTGAAATTTAATATCTCATGAATTACATGAAATAATTCTTGAAAGTTTTTTCTAGGGAGTGTTTTAATCTTAATTTCAATTCCCTAAAGTTTTATTTCAATTGGATTAATGATTTGTGATTAATTAAGGTTTAATTGATTTTATTCAAACCCAAATTAAGGCCAAAATACCCAAAAATTAGTTAGGGATTTTAATTTTAATGGATTCCTTTCATCAAGATGAATCCATAGAGACAAGTTTGCATTTTTTTGGATTTCTATTTTAATTTCTCTGAATTTTTGAATTTTGTGTGATTTTTAATTAATTTAAGGGATTTTGCCATTTTAAGAGGGCGAGCCAATGTGGCGGCCTACATGGCGCCATCACCATGTGGTGTGGTGGCATTGGGCCATGCAGATCTGGCGAGGCATCTGCATCAAAAATGGTGCCATGCGAGATGAATCTTGACCATCTGATCTAAGATCAGACGGTCCTGATGCAATATGCAATATCCTTAAGGGATAAAATCAGATCGATGGCTAGATCTCGACCATCCATTCCACATAGAAGGATCAAATGATAGAGATCATCTCTCGCACGTCTCTTGTGAGAGACAAACACAATCCATTATTTTTGCCAAATTTTTAGTAATCGAGAGTAAATTTCAACTCAATTTTGATTGCAAAGTGATCAAGTACCATTTGCATCCAATCCATGTAGTTTGATCCTCATGGGGATTAAATTTCCTTCACAAGGATCAAAACTGAATGCCTAAAGGGTCAGTGTTGGAGCATACCTCAATTTTGTAGATCGCTGGCAGTGGGATCGACTCCATTAGCTTCTCCTTGATGTGACAACACTATGCAAGCAATTTGGTGGCTTGCCTCATTGTGGATTGCCTCCTAGACCAACCTCAGCTTGAATTCCATCGAGTTCTGTCATTTTTTGGCTCGTCGGTGGTGAGGGGATGGGGTGGTGATTTATTTGAGGTTGCCTCGACCTTTAGAACATGTTGAAACATTCAATTTAATATGGGAAATTCTCTTTTGCATTTCACCATTAAAGGGAGCTCAGTGGCCACCGGATTCATTCATTTTCTAGCATGCTAATGGTGAGGGGACGGAAGAATGTTTGCCTTCTTCATCTCTTCCCATGGTGAGTATTTTGAGATAAAAGAGCGAGGAAATGGTTCTCTCTCCCCTTTTTCCATATTGGCTAAGAGCCATATTGTATGCTTTCTTGGTGGCTGGATTCTAGCCACTAGTGGCGGTAAGGTTGGCCAAGGAGTGGATTCAATCCCCCATGGCCTTATGAGCAAGTTTGGATGAGAATTTGGAAGGGAGGAGGGCATCTCTTCTTGCTTCCTTACTTGGTCGAGCTTCTCCTCTTCTTTGGCTTTTTTTTCTTCTTCCTTGCTTCACCATTGGAGAAAGAAATTCATCTTGGTTATCTCTTGGTGGCCTTCAATTGATTGGAATGAATCCAATATTTTGAAGTCAAGAGGTCGAATTAGGTATATGGAAGAGGGGAAATGAGACTTTCCTTCTTTTCATGAATTTTCAAGTCCTCTCCTCTCATAATTCCACCACTTTCATTTTTCTTTATTTTTATGGTTTATGGCATCACCATCAAAGTCCTTAAACTTGTATGTGGCTGCCCAACTCAAACTCAAGATGAATTTAAAGTCAAGTCTAAATGCATTTGACTTGGATTAGAAATTTGAATCCAAACCAAGCATTTGGATTCAAAGTGTTTGGTTTTGATTTAAGTCTTTTAATTTTGGATTAAATTATGTTTAATTGATGATTGATTGGGTTTTGATTTAATTAATTCATTTAGATTTGAATTAATTTTGGATTTCATTTCATTTCAACCCATTTAAACCTAAAAGGGTTAAGTTTGTTTCCAATTGGGTCCAAACAATTAATTTGACTCAATTGGATTCAGTTTGGCCTTCAATCATGCTTGATCACATGTATGAGATGATTTTGAGTGATCGATTTCATTTAATTTCAAGTAGATTTCAATTTGAACCCATTTGACCCAAAGAGGGCTTAATGGGTTAAGCTTGGGTTCTATTTGGGTCAAATGATGAATTTAACCAAATTTGACCCAATGATGGGTTGTATTGTGTTTAATTATCATTTTAAAATGATTTTGTGCAATCAAATTTAATTGATTTCAATTTGATTTAGATTTGAACCAAATAGGACTCATTTAAGTTCATTTTGACTAAGTGGTCTAACTAACCTAATTAAGGCCTAAATAAACTTTAATTCATTTAGATTCATGACTAAACATGTTTATTTAATCATGTGAAACATTTGGAAGGATTTAATTTGGTCAAATTTTGGTGGGACCCCCCCAAGTCAAACCTATGTCAAATGGATTGGCTAGATTTAACTTTGGTTTAGTTTTTGATTCGATTATTTATTTTGATTTTATTTTGATTTATTTGGATTTGATTTGATTTAGTACAAATTTATAATTTGGGTTGAGTTCACCCAAGCCCATTAGGTTAGATCAAACCCAAGGACAATGTACGAGATCACTAGATGTAGTGTCCTAAGTGCTTAATTAAGAAGCTCCTAATCTTGGATTAGGTGTCCTAATTACTAATTTTAGAATTGATGTTAACCTCATGCAAAAATGAGGTCAACAAATATCTCTGCACATGGATTCCCAAAATTGAATATCTCCTGCTTTAAGACCCAAAGTGATATCGCAATTTGTTAAATAATTTGTTTCCACACAAAAGCTAAAGTACTTAGGTAAAAATTCTAAGTCAATGCTCAGAATTAGGTAGCATAATACTATCACTATATGGCATATTCTCTTTGAAGAGTTGTATGTTGTGGATCTGAAGGCCTAGGGTGTATCCTAGTGACGAAGCATGAGATCTCTAGACTAGATAATTACCTCTGAGCTCTATAACTCAAACATGGATTAAGGTAGCTTTCTGCACAAGAGTCAACTTCTGAGGAATCATCCTGAGTGGCACTCACTATCACCCAATTCAAGTATGATAAGAGCAGCTCATGGCTAGTCATCAAAGTGCCAGATTTCTCTATATATGGGTCCTCTCCAATATGCTCATGATCACTACTAACAAACTGAGTAGACACTAGGATAGCTACACTAATATCCATCAATAATACCAAGGTGACATCACTTTCTATCTGTAATGCTATTAGTGAGATGGGAATATAAGTAGAGTAACTTATCCCTATTAGTCCCATATCATAACCAGTTGATTGAAGACTGTGAATATCTCTATCATCTCTCCCCTGAATGGATGAAGCCTCTTATCGTCACTTCCTACTACTGCTCTGCTCATCTGATGACCTCTTAGTAGCATGAGTCACATGTTAAGGAGAATGCAAATATCACGCCAGTCTAGTACTTTCAAATCTATGATAATATATGCGAAAGCCTATCTCTAAGAAAGATGATAAGGTATGAAAAATCCATAGTAATCACTGATGACTAACTCCTATGTTAGCCTCTTATAGAGCCACATAGAAACCATAATAAGTCCCTAAGCAAAGTAAGAAATCCAATGTTGTAGAAGCTACTGCTAAATGAATAGACAATGGGAGCATCCTTAGGGAATGAGCATCTACTATGTCAAGTATCTATGGTAGTCCATATGTAGGTGTAACTTGAGTAAATCTATACTACCTAGCCACTCTATTAGGACTATATGCCTCCCAAATCATGGACTCGTGATGCCAGTAATAAAGCCAAGCAGGATTAAGCCTTATGAGGTATTCCGTTATGCAACTTTATTCTAGCTTCAATAATAATAAGGGTATCTCTTTGTCAATAAGAAAAATCATGAATCTCTATCTCAAACTCTAAATAGTAAAGCTATGAAAGGAAGATCTATGAATGATCTAAAAATGATTCATCATCCATGATGGAGAAAACAAAAAAGTTTGGATCTAATCCCCATCTAAGATTATTATATCCCTAGTCAATTGCAAAATTAGAGGAAATCATTGTAGCATCCAGCTCAGTAAAAGGTGCTGGTACTATCTTGCTATCTTTAAAGTAGGGTGGCATCTCAGGACAACTGAAAGCCCCTGAAATATATGCATGAACCCATCCATGCAAGTAGTGCCAACAAGCATCTACATCTAATATCTTAAGTCAATCATAATGTACACTTGTCCTAATCTACCTAATCCATGGTATTAGTAAGCTAATGATGCAGGTGTTAGTGCTATCCTCTTGCCACAAATAAACAAACTGGCCATCAACAAAGTGGAAGGATAAAAAAGACTGTTGTGACTCAAAAATACAAAATAACACAACCAAGTGGTAATTAAGGACACTAAAGATAAATTCTCATCAATGTCCCATGCTAGGATACATTGAGAACTAGATTTTCCTTTAGGCTTGAATCTAAAACTAAAATAATTTCAAATGAATGAAATCCCATGTTAAATAGATCATCGAATTATGAGAAATAAGATGAACATACTATTAAACTAAGGAAACTCTTGGATCGAGTGTCTAGAGTAACTGTGCTTCATTGCTTACTACCTAATCTCTGCTCTTTGAATAGTCATTGATAGTGAGCTAGAGCACAATGGAGACCTGAAGAATATACATAACTACCTCTCCTATGCTGGCTAGTTGGCTAGCTCTAAAAGAGCTCATGATCTGAAGGAATGTACTCCTAAGAATGCTTATAATAGGGACATTTGCTATATCTTGCATGTCTACTAAGGTGGTTGTCATCTCATACCAGCCAATCTTGCAGGTATTGGTGGTCATGTCCCAAAGTTATACTATGCTCTGGATCCAAGTAAATGGAAGATGGTTCTAGTCAAAAAGTGATGCAAAGATTGTGTGATATATGCCAGTTCTCCTGAGGATGTTATCATGCATCTGTTGATGTTTGCATGACTAGTATATGTACCCACTAGTAGCTGATAAGAGTGTGCTAAACATTAACTTCAAGTCTCAATCTTCTACCTCATGATGTATTATGTGATAACCTAAAAGCTTGACTATGCCTACAGAATGAGCAGTATCTACAACTAATTGAAGTACATCCTAATCCCCAAAGCTAAGATGATCTATGACCCACTTTAAATGAACATTGTGACTATGTCTTAGATTTAAATTGATCGGCCAATCAGCAAGATCATGATCTAATGGAAGCTCTAAATTAAGAGAAAGAATGCATGATGACCGAGCAAATGAATCCTCAAAAATATACCTACCCATTAACATATGTTGAAGCCATGATAATCGATCCTATAATCTAACTGAACAATGCAAATCATAGGCTTCAAAAGTGGCCCATCTACTCCTCTGTGGGCTTAGTAAGCGGCATATCCTTTGGGCTTTTCTAGGTAAACATTATAGCCAATCTATAGTAAATCCAGTTGAATCATATAAATTTTAGAACAATATAAAAAGCAGTAATATCTAAATTTGTAAATGAGCTATGCTAGTAGGCTTTGATTCACTCTTCTTTAATTTCATTGAGTTTAAATTTATATTTGAATTTAATCCTCCTTTGAATGTATTGAATTCATATTTATATTTAGACTCACACATTTTTGGGTATGTTGATTATATTTAGACTTAAATCTTATCTATATGCATGCTGCATTTAAGTTTAGGTTTAGATCCAACCCCTTTTAGATATTTTTAGGTATGCTGATTATATTTAGACTTAAATCTTGTCTATATGCATGCTAGATTTAAATTTAGGTTTAGATCCAGCCCCTTTTAAATATAATTGAATCTAAGATTTGAATTTAGATTTAGACCTTTTGGACGTAATATAATCTAAATTTTGATTTAGATCTAGCCCCATTTGGGCATGATAGAATTTAAATTTAAGTCTTAGATCATGTCCTTTTGGGCATGATGGATCTGATCCTTGGACATGATGAATATGATCAGGCCTCTTTAGGCATGATGGATCTTATTTTAAATTTTGATCTGGCCTCTTTGAGTATAATGGATATGATCTGAGCCTTTGGGTATGATGGATCTTAGTTAAAATTTAGCTCCAACCACTTTGGGCATGATGGATTTTGGTTTAAATTTAGATCTGGCCCCTTTGGGCATGATGGAATCTAAATTTCAATTTTAGATCTAGCCCTTTTGGGTAAGATGAAATCTAAATGTTGGATTTAGATCCAGCCCCTTTTAGGCATGATGGATATGATCTGGCCACTTTGAGCATGATGTATCTTGGTTTAAATTTAGATCTAACATCTTTGGGCATAAATCTTAGTTTAGGATAGCTTCAATTGGAGAGAGTTTCTCTTTGATGAAGAAATTTTCTTGAATTCAAGGGTTATAAAATTGCCCATGGTTTATAAGAAAAATTTTCCTTTAAGATGAGAATTTTATTTTTAAACTTAAATGAAAAGTATCCCTTCTGTTGTTCTATTTATATTTGGTTCTAACTTTTGCATTTGTAAAGCATAACACCTTTAATAATAATGCATACTATCTCTTGAGATATTATCCATTTATAGGCTATATAAGTCTAATGCCTTTTGGACCAATGAGTTAATGTGCTCCCCCTTCATATACTCTTTCAATGATATATGGTCCTTCCCAATTTAGGGCAAATTTTTCACCCGCTTATTGATGTGGAATGATAGGCCTTTTGCCTATTAGTATAAGTTCACCTACTTTGAAGCTTTTTGGGTGAACCATGCAGTCATGAGCTCTGGTCATCATTGCTTTATATATTTCTAAATTTTTTTAGGTCTATAATCAAGTTTCATCTAGAGCTTTAAGCTCTTAGATTCATATTTGAACACTTTTCTCTCTTATAATTTCATTTTGAAGTGCTATATGGAGTGAAAGTAGCTCTACTTTAAGAGGAAGTATTACTTTTGATCTGAAGACTATGGAGTATGGTGTTACTTATGTAGCAATTTTGTATGAAGTACGGTATGACCAAAAGGCTTCTACTAATTTATCAGTTCATTCTCTTTTATTTTTAGAGATAATTTTCTTAAGAAGTTTAACCAATATTTTTTTGAATACTTGTGCTAGATCATTGGCTCTTGAATGGTATATTGAAGAATATCATCAATCCATCTTGTATTTCTCAATGAAGTGATATATTTTTGTATTCTTAAAGGTAGTGTCATTATCAGATATAATACTTTGAGGTACTCCAAATTGGTAGATGATATGGTCTCAAAAAAATTCACTACATTTTCCACTTTACCTTCCTTTAATAGAATTGCTTCTACCTATTTGGAGAAGTAATCAGAGGCAGCTAAAATGAAATGATGTCCCATAGAAGGCGAAGGATCTATTAGACCAATTATATTGGTTCCTAACTTTTAAATGGCTAGATTCCACTATTAGATGTGAGGCTCTAGGAGGTCGATGTAAAGTGTTCGTGTGTGTTTAACACTGATGACATCGTTTAGTATGCTCAATGTAATCTTGATCCAGGTTGGGCAAATAGTATCTTATTCATTTGATTTTGATTTTCATTTTAGGACCAAATTGGTGTGCACTTCGCAACTCTTCATGGACTTCAACCATCACCATCTTTATTTTATTAGGTCCTATACATCACAACTACATTTGGGCAAATGAGCATCGATATAATATATCATTCACAAGAGCATATCGTAATTCTCTTTATGAAATTTGATGAGCCTTTGAATTATCTTTTGATCATCTGTTGCTTTTAAGAAAGGCGATGAACCATTCTTGCCAGTCATCTTCTTTTATTATCATTGAAATCTCTCAAAATTTTTAAAGTGCTAATGCTAATCTATTTTGGCTATTATTGTAATCGGCTTTCCCCTTGGGTCTATCATTTCTTTAGCCAATTTAGCTAATGCATCAACTTTGCCATTATCTCAACATAACACCCTTGTAATTGTTACTTTAGGGATTTATTTTAGAAGCTCCAAGACATGCTTATGATAAAGCATCAATTCAAGTTCATTTTTTTTTGAAAGTCCTAATTATTTGTTGAATCATAAGTTGAGAATCTCCATAAACATGAAGCTTCTTAATTTTCATGTTAATTGCTAGCTCTAAACCTATAATTAATGTTTCGTACTCAGCTTCATTGTTGCTTTGAGATTCAGTTAGACTATGTGAATATTAGATAATACCATCTTGCGGTGTCACAAATATTAAGCCAATTCTGACATGTATTGTTGGTAAATTGAGCAGTTTAGCTAGCATTATTGATGAAGCCCTATCAAAGTAGAGCTCTCATTCTTATAATTGTTAAGCTTCTTACACTTTGAAGATTTGTTCATTATGTAATTCATCATTGAGTGGAGAGTTCACTGATAAAGGAAGAGAGGCTAGAAAGTCAGCTATAGCTTTTTCATAGCTTTTTGGGGGACATAAGTTATATCAAATTGAAGTAATAGGACTACCTATTTATCTAAGCGACTAGTTAGGGTGGGTATAGTCCTTAAGCATTTAAGAGGGTCAACTTTTGATATCAAGGTTATTTTATGTGATAGCATATAATGCTGTAGTTTTTGAGTAGCAAATATCAATACTAGATATTTCTTCTCAATAAGAGATTATCTTATTTTGGCTCATATCAAACATCAACTTATATAGTATAGAGCATTTTCCTTCTCTTTTTCATTGTTCTGAGCTAACAAAGCTCCTAATGATTCTTTTAAGTTTGTTGTATCAATATCAATAGCATTGGCATTATCGGTGTCTCTAAAATTAGGGGATGCAATAAATATTATTTTATTTTATCAAATGCTTCTTAATAAGCATCATCCCATATAAGAGATGCATTTTGTTCATAAATTGAGCAAAAGGTTGACATCTCCCTGAAAGCTTAGAAATGAACCTTCTAATGTAAGCCAATTTACCTTATAGTGAATGTAGTTTCTTTAAGTTCTTAGGCGATGACATTTATATTATTTTTATTATTTTAGAGGGATTAATTTCAATCCCTCTATGGAACACAACAAAGCCGAGGAATTTTTAGAAGTCACACCAAAGGCACATTTTAAAGGATTCATCTTTAAGTTTAAACTTTGAATTTTATCAAATACAACTCTTAAATCACTTATGTGCTCGCTTCGATTCTTGCAGTTGATAACTTGATCATTGATGTAACATTTCACATACCTATGTATGAGTTCATCAAAGATAATGCTCATTGTCCTTTGGTATGTAGCACAAGAATTTTTTATGTCAAATGACATTACTTTGTAGTAATATATGCTAATTGGTCTGGGAAAGAACTTATGCTTTTCATCTGCTAGATCGATTTTAATTTAGTTATAGCTCGATGAAAAATCCATGAAGGAGAACATATCATAGTTTGATGTGTTGTCTACCATGAGTTCTACATTGCGTAAGGGGAAGTCATCTTTTGGGCATACTTTGTTTAAATCCCTAAATTCAATGCATACATAGATTTATCTAATCTTTTTGTTACTAGGATAATATTGTCAATCCAGTCAGCATAGTTCTCTTCTTTGATAAACCCTATTTCAATGAGCTTGTTTGGTTTCAATGATTACTTGTTCTTCAATTTTAATCACATTCACCTTGATGCTTGCTTTACAGACTATATATTAGGTTTAATGTCAAGCTTATGTACAACTATGTCTAGTAATAGGCCTACAATTTGTAATTTCATGTGAAATAATCTTTGTATTCCCAGAGTAGTGCTTTTAACTCCTCTAATTTTTTTGATTTAAGATTGGCACCAACAAAAGTTGGCCTAGATTCTTCTTTAGTACTTAGCCTAATTTCTTGAAGATCATTAACAATAGCTAGATTACCTTCAAATTATTTTGAGGTTTCTTTGAGGTCAATTATTAATTCCTCTTTGGGTACATTCTCATTTACATGTAAAATGTCCCTTTGTTCATCTGTAGTTTTTGAAGGGACTTCTTCTTTCTAGGATATGACATAGGATGAGCTCATTATGGGAAATGTCGAAGGAATATATCCCAATCCACTTGTGATAAATTTTCCATATCCTATGGAAATTTGGACACCATCCCTTTGCCAAAGCCTTTTGAACAATCAGGCTTGTATATTTATTTATGTAGGTTGTACCTTATTTCTATTCAGCTCCTTTATGGATGACAAAAAGCATTGAGAACTAATAATTGAAGTGTATTATTTCTCAAAATCACCTTCTTCAGATAGTTCTTGCATGGGATTCATGGTTTGCTCTTCAGTTTTATAAAAAAGAGTCTTGTGTTCTTGTAACTCTTTCTATGAGGGACATAGAAAATTTTCAACTATTTTGTTTCCTCTTTCCTTGAAGTTGTTAAGGATTTTATATGTGCCCTTAGTATTATAGTTATTTTCATAGCCTTGTTGAAAATTTGGGATTTAGGTACCTTTATTAGAGAAACTTGAGTTTTCTCTAATTATTTTGGCACATTACTAGTATTAACTTCTTCTTTCTTTTGGCTAGTTGAGGCTTTGTTAAGTTGATAAAGTACTAACTCCTCATCATCATCTTCAGTATTGCTGCCAAGGTGGGGAATTACTTGGGTTGCTTTGATTCATTAGTACTTTTATTCTTTGAATTATCACATTTTAGCATTAGCTTGATAGGTGGAGGCACTTGCTTTTGGGAATTGACTTCTTTTAGTTTCTTATGCATGAAGTACTTGGCATCATCATAGATCATGATCTCATGTACCAAGAATGGATTCTTATCACCATCAATTCGATGCTCTTCATCATTTTACAAATACTTCATACATTGATGGAGAGTTGAAGGTACTTGTTAACCTCACTTTTGGAGTGAGCTCTCAACTTCTCCATGTTAGACATTGGACTCCTCTAGACACTAGTTGTTCCTTAGTCTTAAGACACTTCTAGTGATTAGGTGAACACTTGACCTAACCCTATAGAATTAGAAGGGTTTATCATAAGATTAGGCTATGGATTAGGGATTTAAGGCAACCACTTACCCTATAGCTCAAAACCAACCCATGTACATTCTCTCAATTCAATCCAAATAAAATCTCAAATCAATTCCCACTCAATTGATTTTCTAAAATCTCAAATCAATCCCAACTCATTTGAGTTTCTCAAATCTCAAATCAATTCCAATTCAATTCCAACTCCAAATAGTTGAAACCCATGATCAATTCTAAATCCAAAACCTTCCTAAGCCTTATGAATCACATCCATAAGCTTAGCCAAACCCTTCAAATCGACCCAAAGCCAAGTGATTTCTTTATAAATTACTTATTCCATCATTTGTAGTCACAACTATTAATGAAATTGGCATCCAAATCATCCAAATCAAATGAATATAAATCAAACCAAATCAAAACCCCCTTTTCAAACTTTTTGACCTACCTTGGCCAAATCCACAATCAAATCACTCCTAATTCACATGATCCTCTCATGGATCATTTATATTCTCATTTATATTCACAAATATAAATGAAATATAAATTCAAATGGCCAGAATAAAATCAATATAAATTCAAAACACAAATCCAAACCTAACTTACATCCTTTAAGCCAATTTCTTGGACTTAGCTAAATCATTCTCAAACCAATCCAAACCCTTGGATTTTCTCTTCAAAGAATTACCCCTTCAGTCACATGCCCAAATATAAACATAAACTATAATCACCAAGCCAAAATCAGACTAACCCAAGTCAAGCCCATATTCATCCTTTTGACTTGAAATTGTCAAATGAACCAAAACTCATTTGACTCCAAACCACTTGCAATTGGATTTATATTTCCATCATAAGTCCATATGTAAGTTCAACCAAACTTAAGTCAGGCCTTGATTAAGTCAATTGACCAATTTAGGCTCACTTCACCTAAAGTGACCTAAAAGACCATTTTGAGCCAAGTTATAATCAAACCAAAATTAGATTGAACTAAGCTCATCCAAACCTCACATTACGATCAACAATCATCCTAGGATGATCAATCACTCAAATTGGATCAAACCAAGTCAAACTTAGCCTTTGACCAAGTAAACACTTAGCTCAAATGAGACCTAAACAATCCAAAATTCACTATGAGCTAAATTGATTGAAACCATTGATCTAAACCAATTCATAATCAATGATTGAACATGACTAAGCCCTCTCTTGAGCTAGACCTAACCCAATTGGTCCTCCTAGCCCAAGTTGACCCAAATTGGCCTAAAAAGTAAAAAGGTTCAAATCATGATTTAATCCAAATTGATTACAACAAATAGCTCAAGTTCATTCCAAATCACTTGTTGAACTTTAACCAAAGCTTCAATTGACCAATTAGACCCAACCTAGCCTAATTGACCATGAACCCAACTTGACCTAAAAGGTCAAACCAACTTGAAATCAAACCAAATCAAAATTGATTGAAACCAAAGCTTGCAATATATTTCAAATGATCAACCAAGTCTAACCAACCCATGACCTAACCCAATTGGGTCAAATTGGTCAACTTGACCCATAGGACCTAAATGAACCTAAATAACAAAAACCAAATCTAAACCAAATTAAGCCAAACTAATGATACCCATAGGCTCCAAATGATCATTTGAACTTGACCTAATCCATGGTTTGACCTAATTTGACCAATTGGTCAACCTAACCCAATTTGACCCAACTTGACCTAAATGGATCAAATTGAACCAATTCAAATCAAATGAACTCCAAATCACTTGAAATTTGGCCCAACCCATTTTTAAATAATTTTAAGTCTGCCCAAATAAAACTCATAGCCAAATGACCACTTTGCCCTTAGGTCAATGGGTAACCCATGACCAAATTCACTTGGAATTTGGCCATTTCTTTTCCAAGACCACTTGGCATCCTTCTATTGGTCTACATGGCCACCAAGAAAGGTAGTGAACATGACCCCATGAGCTTGGGTCGACCATGACCCAAGGCAAGGACAAACTGACCTCTAAAATTACATTTGAACACTTGGAAGGCCAAATCCACTCACCACTCACATGGGCAGCCACTCTCCCTCACTCCTCTGCGCAAAATGACCCATGTGGGATGTTTTGCAACTCAAACCGATCGACCAATCCAACCCATTGAGCCAAAATGGAAAATCTGCCACCCACCATCCGATCCAAGGAAGGGGAGATATACTTCATTCTCACTCAAATGAAGTAATCCATTCCTCAGAGCTTGAGAGGTTGAATCGATACCTACCCAAGCTTTTCCAAGCCATTCCCGAGCACCCCCAATTCCCATTTCTCAATTTTACTCAAATACGAATAGGGGAGGTGAACTCAAAACCCAATTCACTCAATACTCAAACCAAATTGCAATTAATCATGCACACACCATCCTTGGACCTTATCGAGCTCAATCGAATCATTTCCCAAGTCTCCAAGCAACAGGAAACACCACTTTGGTCAAGGCCGATCACCAATGAAGAGGATCTTGGTCGACTGAGCAAACCACTTCGAATCAAGATTTAATTTCTTCAACATGGATTCATCTCTACTAGATGAAGTTACCTCCTCCGTTGGAAGTGCTCATGATAGCCTCCGGTGAGGTAATTACTTGAAATCGTAGCTATAGGAAATTTCAGTTGATCCTTTTCAAAGGGAATTATCATCCCATGCAATCTTGACCATGGGATATGCATCCCCCTCCTTTCAAAGGTGTGGGATCATTTTGATCCCAATCTGAGCTCGGGTGAGCTCGAATTGAATGAGAAAAGATGAATGGTCTTTATCTCTCATCGCTCAAGAAGGTGAAGGATCATACTCCATCTGTTCTGCATGATTGGAATGGACAGCTGTGATCAGTTCACACTTTTGATCCCTCTGATTCCTTCCTAAACTGTGAGATTGATCTCAGCTGTCCGATCTTAGATCAGATGGCTCATAGAGAAAATGCGTTCACCCCTAGCTGACTTAGTCAACGGATGTGGCAATTTAAATAACATATCCCATCATTCCATGTGGAAAGCACATTGCGTCAGCATGCTACATTAGCCGCCACATGGCTCGATGGGATTAGGAGTTAAATTAGGCTTATTTAATCTAATTTTAAGTAATTATAGAAAAATCCAAGAAAATGCAAACTCAGGCTCATTTTGAAGATATTTCTGAGGACAATCAAGGAAAATTATAATTAATTGATTTTGAATAGTTACTTTGGCTTAATTAGGGTTTTATCAAGAATCCAATTAGTTTAATTATACTTTAATTGAGCACACAATTAATCTCAAATTTTTTATGGATGTTTAGGGGGATGACTTATGCCTCCCCTATTTTTTTGGGATTTTATTCATTGCTTAATTAGGGAAATCATTTAAGTAAGCCTTAATCACTTTCTTAATCAAATTAATTGTGATTAAGGAATGAACAGTAGCTTGATTAATCACTTGAACATAGTTATCCATGTTAAATAGTAAGGTCACCTAGGAAATATGATTGGGGCATTTTTCTTAATTTATTTCCTAACTATCCTTCACCTTTGAGAATTATATTTGGTTGGGGAGAAAGCCAAGGAGATTGATAGTTTAGGTTTTAAACTTTGGTATTCAGGTAAAAGTCAAATTAGATATGGTGTAGGTGTGATTATAGATAAAAGTTTGAAAGATAATGTTATAAATATTAATAGATGTGGAGATAGAATTATAGCTTTAAAGATTGTTGATACTAAGATTATCAATGTTATAAGTGTCTCAAGTAGGTTTGGAGGCAAAAGTTTTGGAATGAATTAGAGGATTAATACAAAGATATCTCTTGAAGAAAAAGTATTTATTGGAGGAGATTTAAATGGACATGTTGGTAGAGTGGTAGAAGATTTTAAAAATATTCATGGTGGTTATAGATTTGGAGGAATGAAGAAGGTAGGACTATATTATTGTTTTAGCTTATGATTTTGTAGTTACTAACACTTTATTTAAGAAAAGAGATGAACATATTATTATTTATAAAAATGGATCTAGTAAAATATAGATTTATTATTTTATGATAAAAAAATAGATCGTTTAGATTGTAAAGATTGTAAGGTCATTCCAAGTGAAAATCCAAGTACCCAACATCAATTATTAGTTTTAGATTTTAAGATGAAAGGTTGTAAGAAAACAAATAAACCAAATTATTGTCCTAGAATTATATGGGGACACTTAAAGAACACAAATAAAAATATTTTAAGAGCTACAAAAGATTAGAATTTGGGATGTTCAGAGGAAGCTAACATTATGTGGGAAAAATAGCAAGTGAAATTAAGCAAGTTGCTAAAGATGTGCTTGGAGAATCAAAAGGAAAAGCTTCTTTTAGAATAGTTGGTGGAGTCGAGTGTGAAATGATAAAAAATAAGAAGTATTGTTATAAAACTTAGTTTATATGTAAAAAACTGAGAATAAATAGAGATTAAGAAAGCAATATATGATGCAAAAATTTAGCTTTAGTGATTTATACAATAGATTAGCTACCAAAAAAGGTGAAAGATGTATGTATAAGTTAGCCAACCAAAGAGATAGGAGAAGTAAAGATATAGTTCAAGTGAGGTGTATTAAAGATGAATAATATTTTTTAGAAAAGGATATTGAAAATAGGTGGATGAGATATTTTGATAAACTTTAATGAAGGATCTGAAAGTACAATTGATTTTAGCAACCTTAATACCTTAAACAAAATAGAGAATTTCATTTTATCATCATTAGTAAATAATTAGTTTTAAAGAAAATGAAATGTGGAAAAGTAGTAGGACGATAATATTCCAATATGTGGAAATGTTTAGGAGATCAAGAATTTATTATTATAAATCTTTTTAATGTCATTTTAAAGACTAAAAAGATGCAAGATGAGTGAGAAAGAGTTTGTTGGTTCCTATATTTAAGAATAAAGGTGATGCACAAGAGTATACAAATTATAGAGGAATTAAGTTAATGCGTCATACATTAAAATTATGGGAGAGAGTAATTGAGCATAGGTTACGATGTGATACAGAAGTTTCTCACAATCAGTTTGGTTTCATGCCAGGTAAATCTACTATGGTGCTATACATTTGTTAAGGGGTTTGATGGAGAAGCATAGAGAAAGTAAGGAGGATCTACATATGATATTTATTGATTTATGATAAAGTTTCAAGAGATGTTCTTTGGGGAGTTCTAGAACAGAAAGGAGTTAATATTGGTTATATTCAAGTCATTAAGGATATGAATACTAGAGCTGTTACTTGTGTCCAAACACAAGGATGATTGACAAAATATTTTCCTATTTTGGATTACATCAAGGATCAGCTTTAAGCCTTATCTTTTTAAGTTATGGATGTTCTTACTAGGCATTTACAAGAAGATGTACCTTAGTGTATGCTTTTTTCTGATGACATTCTTCTTGTTGATAAGACTAGAGAGGGAGTCCAACAAAAACTTGAATTATGGAGGTCAACTTGAGTCTAAAGGTTTTCATTTAATTAGATCTAAAATTGAATATATGGAGTGTAATTTTAGTTGTAGAAGTTCTAGTGGTAGTGTGACATTAGTGAACAAGTCATTAATAAGAATGAGCTTTAGATATTTAGGCTCTATTGTTCAAAATGATGGTGAAATAGATGGAGATGTTATTAGTAGAATTCAAGTTGGATAAGTGGAGGAATCCATCCGGCCTATATTATGATAGAAAATTTCCACTTAAACTTAAGGGAAAATTTTATAAGATGGTAATGAAGACATGACTTATGTGAATGTTGGCAAATAAAAGAGAAGCATAAGACCAAGTTAAGTGTTATAGAGATGAGGATGCTTAGGTGGATGAGTGGCTTTACTCTTAGAGATAGAATGCAAAATGAGTATATTCTGGAAAAAGTTGGAGTAGCTCCAGTTGTAGAAAAGATTAGGGATAGCCACCTTAGATGGTTTGACCACATAAAGCATCGGCCATCCGATGACCCGATTAGGAGAGTAGATGCATTAGATTTGCCTTATGTTAGGAAAAATAGAGGTAGACCTAAAAAGACTTGGTTAAGATGTATAACAAATGATCTTAGTATACTTGATTTAAATGAGAATTTGACACATAATAGGACACAATGGAGATGAAGGATTCATGTAGCTAACCCCACCTAGTGGGATTAAGGCTTCTTGTTGTTGTTGTTGTTGTTGTTGTTATTTGAGAATTAAATTAATTAAAGGGTTAATGGAATGATTAGTTTATTAATCAAGGGGTTAGATCATCAAAATAAGGAAATCAAAACTAAGTGAAATAATTGAATGATTTAGAGATTAGGATTGAGGCCTTGCCCTTGATCCTTTCCCCTAAGTTAATTTTATCATTTAAAACAAAGCATAATAAAAGCATTTAATCAATTCTTTAATGGCCTAATAAAATCAAAATTAAAAAAAATCAAATCACCCAAGCTAAACAAGCTTTAATTGGTCTTGGGTAGCTCCTTGGGTGTTCAATAACCCAAGGTGAGAGATAATGGAATTATGATTGGCTCACATATGTGAGAAAATTATAAGAGTAATTAAGTGAGATCTTTAAGTTAACTATTAATCATGTATTGTATGCCCGTTTCATTTCTTAGGAGCACTACAAATTTACTTTTCAAGTGGTTGCATATCATATTGGCTTATTATTAATTAGTTCATTAACTTAAGGTAATATAGGTAAGGGATAATCAATCCATTAATTCATACCTTAACCTAAACAAAAGATAAAATTAACCTAATTATTCTAAAAATAAACTAAACCAATTCACACAAGGGGAAAATAGGTTAGGACTAGCAAACCCTTTTCATATTTCCTAAATCAAATAAAATTCAAAAAAAATCTCCTTAAAGAATTTTGATTCATTTTAGATGATCTTATTTTATATAATTGTCCTTAGGAATTAATTAGGATGAATGAAGTCATATGCTTACATTCCTTTATTTCTTTCCAATTATGCTAAATATTATTTTCCATATGAAATCATGCATTCATTTCTTTTAAAAATTAATTAAATAAAATGTCTCCTTTTATGTCAAATTGCATTTGTTGGCTAAAATTAAAAATATGAGTGGCTATTCTCACTATTAAAACTAAAAATTATTTTCAAAACCTATAAATCAAAGATTATGAATGAAGTGATGCTACTTATAAATATTTATATGCTTGCATGTGATTATAGCATAAGATGTGTACTATGAAGTTCTCTTTTCTTCTCTTAACATGTCTTTACATAGGATTTGCTGGTGTATAGTTCATTTGAAAAGAACACAACACTTTCTTAAATCTATTCCTATGCATTTCTATGTTATGAATTAAGAAGGATCCTCATATTACACATGTAAATTATACAGCGAAATCAAACATAATCTTTTGCATGATTCTTTATCCATTTGGTTGTTTTTCTACATTAACATGTATCTAAGAAAAGTGGTATATCAGTCTGGACATCCCAAGGCTGCAAGGCTTTATGTAGCCATAAGTAGGTCTTGTACCTTACGCCCTTAGTGTAGAAAATAATGGCGTCGTACTCACTTATAATTTTTATACATGTGGATGTGCATTTCGTTAATGGATGAGAAATCCCTCTTTCTACATAACAAAAACATGCATTTATGATCCAATTAACAAATGAAATATCCAAATTTTCAAATCACATCTCTTTGCATTCATCATTAAAGTATGCTAAAATTTGCATTGCATGTATAGGTATGCTTAGGATTATTCATATGCATGTTATACATGATAAAAAGAATGGATGGGTGTGTGTTATGTGATAGTAATTCACCCTAAGTAATCCTAAGATGCCTTTCTTATTAAATAGGACTATTTAAAAAGAACCAAACTTAGGACCAATTAAAACACATAATAAACCATTCACTAAAGGAAATTAATTAATCAATCTACCTTAGAAATGTTTTAAGGTAGGGATGAAAGAGAGCTCTCTTCTCTTTCCTTCTCTTCATAACATTTAGTCACTAAATGTAGGTTCATTCAAACCAAATCAAATCACCAACTAAAATTAACAAGTCCACTAAGTCACTTGAAATGAAACCACCATCTAAATTGAATCTTTCATATTTAGAAAATTTTAACCTTAAACCCTAGCTAAGACAAGTCACACAAGCCTTAAATGACACACATATTAGGCTAAGTCACCACTTCTAGCTTTAGGTTAGGGCGGTGCATGGTTTGATGCATGATTTTATTTTATGATGTAATGTTTTCGACTGGATGTTAGGGTGTATGTGCATAGACTGTATGATAGGGTGATCATAGCCTAATCATGTCTTCTGTAGGGGATTGTGTTTAAGGGGCTGCTGTAATAAAAATAAAAAGAATATAAATACTTTTGCTATGCAGGATGCTTATACCCCACACCTAGGCATAGTCCAAATTAAAAAAGATGGGCTTGGTTACTCGTTTGTGGGGTACTAAGTCCAAATTATTCATATAACTACTTAGGTTGTGTGGTATGTTTAGCAAACCTTTATTTTGTAGGTTTAATTAGATTTACCTTTCCCATTTTGGTGTAAATTTTGCAATTAAGATTTGGAATGAATGTTATGGGGGATTAGGATGAACATTGGTTAAAAAGTTAAGTCTTATATACCATGTGATGCCTTTGGAGCAACCATATTCCAATCAAGGCAAAAGGAAGAAAGAAAAGAAGTAAATCAAGATGAAGAAATGATGAAATGAAGAATGAAGACCCCCATAACATGAATTCTTTTTAATTATAATTATTCATTTATAATCTGAGTTGTATAAGGGTATAGCTCAATTACCCACATTTTTTTTTGGGTTGTATGGCGATACTTGACCGCACTGGCCTCTTATTCTTTTGAGCTAATTTTAAATTGATTGATGCTATATTTATGATTGTACAATTAGGATGGCATGATTTTTCCTAGTTTCTTAATTGTTTGATGATTGTTGAATGGCCTGGATGTGATTAGGCTCTTAGAAAAATATAAATTTTTGATCCAATTAATCAATTCAAAACTAAATTAAATAATTCATAACCTCACCTAAAGCCTAGGACATAATTCAAGATAATAAAATATTTAGCAACCCCTTAGCTCGATGTTGTTTGTCTCATATATATCTCACTCTTGCTAATGGAGGGCTTCCAGCTTTGCTAGTGAAAATGGCTTGACCTTTGAGAACCATGGTGGAAACACACCTCATTTTTGATTTCAGCCCATAACTGATTTTCTCATGCGTTAGGCATATAAAATCCTATAGTCTGTGTCAAATAAAATATGTCTAAAAATCAAAATAAAACTTGACAAAATTTGCATTATATTTAGTTCATTATTTATGCCCTTCATGATCTAGTCTCCTAGGGAGTGTGTTTAAGGACTTAGTTATTTTCTAAATAAATAGCAGCCTAACCATCTTGCAAAGTATAAGAATTTCCTACATGTATTTAAAATCATAGGAGGAGTTAGTTGGCGGCCACCTTGGGCGGCTATAAGCCCAACAGTCGGGTGATTTACTCTCTCTTGTGGAGGTAATCCATATACCCACTTTTACCTTAGATATAGGTTGTGCTTTGGCCCTCACCAAAGCTCCTTAGATTTAGGATCTGAGGTTACTATTTTCCTTTAGGGCTACAAGCATAAATCCTCACCTCTTAGGCATTTCTACAATCTTGTATTATGGAATCGTAAGCCCTAGATTTCTAATAAAAATTCAACTCAAACATATAATTCTCCTCAATTTCAAAAATATAAAGCCCAACCATAGGATAGTTTGGGATACTCACTAGGCTTCCTAGTATCATGAGCATCTCCTACTCATCTCTCTTTGGTTTTGATAATAACTCTCTCCTTTTGATCAATCCCACTTAATTTTCTAAAAAAAACCAATTGATGGATAGTCCTATCTTTGAAATCTTTAGAGACAACGATCATTTACCTTAATCAAGAGTATTCTTAAGGAATCTCATTCTTTAAGATGTAATTAACTATGAGGGCTTATCTCCATAGGAAACTTAATGAACCTGATTTAAATAAACCCTACTTTACTTTTCCATGTAAAGTAGGAGAAAGATATCTGGTACATTCAAAGACCCATCATACCTTAGGAGTCCTCATTAGGTAATTAGGTCCATTATAGGGAAGTGACTTCTATCTCTTGATATAAAATGCTATTCCTTAATGTCATACCTGATCACCTTAATGAGTATATCTAAGAGTCTGCGTGGTGTCCCCTCACATAAACACACATGAAATCTCTCAATCACACAAAATAAAACACCACAGATTTTTCTAGCGACTCAACTGGGAATGGTTCCTCTCTCCATCTTCGATAAATTATCGTTATCTCCAAATATCGATAGTGGGCTTATATTTCATATAAGTCTGAGACTATCCTTCTTTTTCGTTGGAACTTAGCTCATTTTATTCTTAAGCTAAGCTAGTCAACATCCTTTAAGTTTGAGGACCTCACTCCATTTCCCCCAATAGGTGAAAATAAAATTTAAGCAAAAGAAATAATAAAAGACCTTTTGAACCTCCTTACCATCTCTATGGTAAGGTAAGGTTCATCTCACAAATAAGAAAAATAAATCCTTTATAAAAATACCCTTTTTTAAGCACTTTCTAAAGTTCACAAATATTTGCACAAAATTTTTTCACAATAACTCAATCTAACAATCCTCATGTAGGTTGTTTTTAAAACCAAAATCAAAATCATCTTTCAAAAGGCACATATTTGAAAATGAACATCCTTATTCAATATATCCAAATTTATTGAATGATGATTTTGTTTCCAAATAAAATCATGTCATAAAAATTGAAATTCCATTCAATATATCTCACATATGTTGAAGTTGGAGTTTCTTCCTTTTTGAAAAGCACATATTTGAAAATGAGAATCCTCATTCAATATACCCAAATTTATTGAATGAATATTTCATTTCCAAATAAAATTATTTCATAAAATTGAAACTCTATTCAATATATCTCACATATGTTTGAAGTTGGAATTCCTTCCTTTTCAAAAGCACATATTTGAAAATGAGAATCCTCATTCAATATACCAAAATTTATTGAATGAAGATCTCACTTCCAAATAAAATCATATCATAAAATTTAAACTTCGCCCAATATATTTCATATATATTAGAGTTGGGGTTTCTCTCTTTAAAAAAACACAAATTTAAAAATAAGCATCTTCATTCAATATATCCAAATTTGTTGAATGGAGGTTTCATATTCAAACAAAATCACACCATTTGAAACTCCACTTAACAGATTCCACATGTGTTAAGTTGGAATTTCCTTCTTTCAAAAATACACACAAAAAAAATTTCATCTTTGAAAAATAAAATATGATTGACTTCCATTTTACATACCCAAATTTGTTAAATAGAAGTCTCCTTTGCAAAAACCATGAAATTCAAAAATATATATTGGAATTCCAATTGGCATACCCAAATTTGTCAAATGAGAGTTTCATTTTTTAAAAATAAAATTGAAAATAAATTGGACTCTATTTAACATACCATATTTGTTAAATAAAAATTCACCCTCTCAAAAATAGCACAAATCAAAAATCAAACTCATTTGGGCTTTATTTAGCATTCACAAATTTGATAAGTAAAAATACCATTTTCAAAATCAAAGAAAAATCAAACACATTTGGGCTTTATTTAGCATACACAAATTTGCTAAGTAAAGACCCCATTTTCAAAAATCAAAATAAAAATCAAACACATTTGAACTTTATTTAGCATACATAAATTTGCTAAGTAAAGATCCCATTTTCAAAAATAAAAATAAAAATCAAACACATTTGGGCTTTATTTAGCATACACAAATTTGCTAAGTAAAAATCCCATTTTTAAAATCAAAACAAAAATGAAACACATTTGGGTTTTATTTAGCATACACAAATTTTCTAAGTAAAGACCCCATTTTCAAAAAATTAAAACAAAAATCAAACACATTTGAGCTTTTTTTTAACATACACAAATTTCCTAAGTAAAGATCCTGACATTTTCAAAAATCAAAATAAAAAATCAAACACATTTGGATTTTATTTAGCATACACAAATTTGCTAAGTAAAGATCCCATTTTCAAAATCAAAATAATAATTAAATATTTTTTGGGCTTTATTTTGCATACAAAAATTTGCTAAGTAAAGATTTCATTTCTAAATTCACACATGATACACATCATGGGAAAACAAGCAAAAAAGAAAATTATTTTCAAACATCTTATTTAGCATACCCAAATTTACAAAATGAGTAATCCCAAAATCAAATCTAAAAGAATCAATTGACCCTTTATTTAACATACTCAAATTTGTTAAATAAAGGGTCCCCAAAATAAAATCAAATTCAAATATGAACCAATGGAAGCATCAAAGTCTCTCCAAAATATTTGAACCCATTCAACATACACAAATTTGTTGAATGTGGATTCTAAACTCAAATGAACTCAAAATCTCTCCTCCATGTTATTCAAATCTCTCCTAAAATCAATGAGCCCCACTTAATATATTCAAATTATTGAGTGTGGGTTCAAATTCAAAATCAAATTCAAAAAGTCAGCAGAATACCAAGGTAGAAAATTTGATTTGAGTTTGTTTTCAACAACTACAGAGTTCTAGTTTAGTTTCAACTCAGTCAAGTTAGCTTTTCTTAGTGAAGTACTATGCAGATAGATTCATAGAAATATGTGTTCACTTTCCCTTTTGGGATGGATTTGGCCTTGGATCAGGCCAGCCTCCTCCAAACTAATTTTTCCTATTTAATACATTTTGGGCGAGGATTTGAGGGAGCCAGGATTACTTCTGAGGGGAAAACCCTCACCACTTTCACTAGGAATGTGGAGGCTGAGCAGAAGTCAGTCATCCATATTGAGATGCCCTCAAATTATGAGTTTCACTCACTCAAGAGGAAGGTGCTAGAGGTTCTCATCAGCCGTGCTCACAGGTTGTTCCCATCATCGCCCAGTGTGGGCTAGTACCCACTCATTGGCCTCCTCTAAGGGGAAGGCTACCCTACCTTCTGGGATAGTCTCTTCTACCTTTGAGGTAGGGTCTAGCTCCTATACTACTCCACCTAGCTAAACTTAATGCCATAATAGGAGCCGTAAGATCAAGCGGAACCATGTGCACATTTCTAAGGAGATGGAGATAATATCTCACATTGCATAAGAGGGGTAACCCAGCGAGGTTTCTCTTTTGCTTACCAGAGTAAGTTCCATCCCATTTCTGGTTCTGAAGGAGAGGAAGATGTCAAAAGGATTGAAATATCACCCCTACCTCTGGTTCATTATGAGACACCTATCAGAGTTAGGAGAAGGTCATATGCTAGCCTCAGGATAGTTTTACCATGTTGGGTGGGCTTATGGATGGAATCCAAAGTTAGTTTGATTTATGATCAATTATTCCTCATGTAGAGCGATCCATCGATAGGGGCAGAGGCTGAGCAGTTCACATCACTAGAGAGAGAGAAAGATATGCCAAAAAATCAGCCTCTCCCTATATTTCCAGGTACTACCCACATCGATCACACTCATAGTATTGTGTACCACCCATCTTAGAAGGGGAGCCCTCGTAGAGAGGCAGTCGGTGTTGTCTCCACCACATCGCTCTACTCCATGTCCGCTATCACCAGTTCAAGTTCCATCTTCTACAATCCCACCCAAAGCCATGAGAACAGCATCAGGGGAGAAGAAAGCCCACTAGTGAACAGGCTATGACCAAGGGATCCCACTTCATCTACTCCACTGGCTGAGGTGAGGGTGAGTTCTCCTGCTAGACCTCCCACTTCAATTATGGTGAAGAAGGAGTGGTGACCCCGTTGCATCATAGTCGTACTACCACCACCATCACCTCAATCGATCATAGATATAGTAGTGGTAGAAGGAGAAGGGGACAGTTCTATTATCCCCATGGTGATAGATCCCCCAAAGGGTAGCACTCCACCTATAGCAGTTGATAGTAATGAACATGTGCCCTCCAGGGAGCATAACCCTCACAAGGTTGGCACTCTAGTAGCAGGGGAGGTCAGATGTATCTTTGTTGATGAGCATAATCCCACCACTGGTCAGCCATGAGTATTTGTGCTGGCAGAATTAGACTGCTTCTTAAAGGATATCTTGGCATAGTATTTTTTTGAAAGAAAGAAATCCTAGGGTATGATTGGTCTAACTTCAAAAAGGAGAAGATTAACTTCAACCTCGATGAGGATGATTTGTTGGAATACTGGGCAGAGGTGGACATGGTTGATACCAGAGGTTCCCTCCTTTGAGATCATCATAGTTCAAAAGGTGTTGCGTAACAGACAATACAACATATTCGACCCGACACCTCCTTCAACAACTCAAGAAAAGATGAGATTGAAGATGGGAAAGAGAGTTGAAGATTTATTAGTGGTATTTCTATCACTTAAGAAATAAGCTCAAGTAGTACATCTTACCATTGTGGAGACTGGTCAGCCTGAGTTATTGCATGTCTTGGGTCAATCTAAGAGTTCACCTCAAGAGCAAAGTAGTACTATTTAGTAAGAAGGTAGTGGATAGTACCTCCATATAGAAAAATATATATCATGGTAACAACAAGTGAAGCGGCATGCAAGCTGGTGGTTCATCAATTCCAAAGGATAGACCCTACCCAGATGAATTCGATGCTTTCCAATATCCTAAGGGTTTTGTGCCTCCTTTCAAAAGTTTTGATAGTAGGAACCCTCAACATATAGCACTTATTAGCAACATGGGTGATGCATTATTGTTCCATCTCTTTATCAGTAGTCTATTGGGCATAGCTTTTGATTGATACACTGAACTTCCCAATGATTCAGTGAAGACTTTTGCTGAGTTGGAGCAACTTTTTGTTAAGATGTTCGCTGAAGCTCAACAAAGGGTAACTGTGGGTGATCTCGCTGTAGCTCACAACACTCTGGTGAGTCCCTTATTGATTATATTCTTAGATGGCATAATTTAGGCATGAAATGAGAACCACAACTATCATAACAACATGCTATTGAAATTCTATTAAAGAATATTCAAGGCCCAGTCACCTTCATGATTAAAGGTTTCACCATTAAGATATTTGAGAAGCTAATCAATAAGGCATCTAGTCTACAAGGAGAAGTCAAACATTTGCCTTTTCAAGATCAGCCATTAAAGCCAAAGTCACAGAAAGCCTATGAAAAGAATCCAGAGGCTGTAACAGCATTGGATAAGGGGAAGCAACCAGACAAAAATTAGTATGAGAGACCTCGAGCTCAAAAGCCTTTGATTCCACCTCCTTTACCTCTGCCTCGCCCATCCTTTCAGCCACCGCAATAGCCTCCACGGCCTTCATTGCCTCTCCTCTCTCTCATACTCTTATGCACATGCCCCCAGGTAGCTATCATCCACCCACTCTTTTTGATAAATTAAATAAACCTAATTCATTTAAGAGGGAGGTAGTCAAGAAAATATTAAAGAACCTCTTAAAGAAACCAGATTTTTATCTACACAAGCCTAGGAAGCCAGAGGAAATGGGCAGGAGTAATGATCCTAGTTTTTCCCCTACCATCACATGCTAGGCAATGTTTTGGAGAATTGCTTTACATTTAAGAACTGGCTTGAGCATAGCTACAAGTCAGGCCTTATAGTTATCCCTAAGGAATATCTAGTAGAACAACCATCCAATTCTATTAGGGTAATCCTTAGGGATACATGTGATCCTCTCAAAATAAAAAAAGGTTGGGATATCCCTTTATCCCGAACCTCTAAAAAGATTATTTCTAAAATAAAGAAACTTTCATTACAAGTGCCTGAGGCAGCTTGAACCTTTAACATCAAGGAAGGTTCATAAGTTGTCGAAGACAACTTAGGGAAAGTTGGAGCTCAACAGCAGTAGCAGCAGACCATACTTTCCCGGGATAGCCAAGTAGTGCAACCACCGATCGAGTCCAGCCTCCATTCCACCATTGCAGCTACTACTTC
Source organism: Cymbidium sinense (assembly GCA_021442155.1). Classification (NCBI taxonomy): domain Eukaryota; kingdom Viridiplantae; phylum Streptophyta; class Magnoliopsida; order Asparagales; family Orchidaceae; genus Cymbidium; species Cymbidium sinense. The sequence continues at coordinate 59,263,833 of CM038231.1, forward strand.
AGTTAGCATTCCTACTTTAGCTAGTTCTTCTTCTAGTAAACATCTTGCATCAGCAGATGAGGGCATCAAATCCCTCACCTTGCTTACTTTACTAGATTTATACTATGTACCTCCTTTTAAATCTAAAAAAGTAAGGAATAAAGCAGGTTTGAATTACATCTATGCACTTCTGATGGGTTATCTAATTCTACTCCTTTAGAAAACTCTTCAAGTCTTAATAATTATAATAACTCTGATCACCCTCTTTATGATTTAGAGGTAGACTTTCCTTTTTGAATAATATGAGTTCACCTCTTGAGATAAACTTGGAATCATCTGATTTTGAGGGTCCTATAGGAAAAACTGTAGGTATGTCCGACGAGCAAGTAGAACCTTCCACTAACTCGCCACAAGAGATCACCGAAGTTAACCTCTGCAGTGGCAAGGTTCTACCTCATAGGGTAGCACCTCAAGATAAGAGAAAATAAGTTATTGGTTCTAATGATCAAGAAGCCCCACCAAAGGATGCTCCACCCAAGGATATGCCCTTGGAAGATTAGCCCAGAGTTGACTACAATATCCTCGCTTACCTAAGAAAGTTGACAGCTAAACTAAACATATACGATGCCCTTGTCTTATCTAAAGAGATGAGGGAATCATTAATCAAGGCCCTTCTTGATTCAGAAATATGCTTAGCTAAGTTGACCGCTGTTCGAGAGGAGGCACATTATTTAAGAGAATCCCAGGGAGTCACATTCACCGACGAAGACCTTCTTCTAGGGGATATGAAGCACAGTTGTCCCCTCTACATCACAATGGATATGGGCAGATTCAGAATTTCTAGGGTGCTGGTTGATCCATATGCATCAGTGAACATTATGAGCTGAAAAACCCTTACCTATTTAAAGATCGACATCTCTAAACTCTGAAGAGATTAGAAGATGTTAAGAGGATTCAATGAACAGGGCGAGAGGGTTTTAGGCTCCATAGTGTTACCTTTGGAAATAGGTGACTGAAAGATTGAAGCCAAGTTCTATATAATTGATTCAAATACATCATTCACTACTTTGCTTGGTAGTCCTTGGATACACCAAAATAAGATGGTTACATCCTCTCTTCATCAGTGCATCAAGTTTTGAAAAGATCAAATCAAATACTATGTCAAAGGAGATGAAAAGCCATTCTCTGTTTGAGAGGTCGAGATATATGAGGATGTGACCAAGATTCAAATAAAAAAGAAAAATAAAAAGAAGAAAAAGGAAAAGAAAAAGAAAATGAAAATGAAAAGAAGAAAGAAAGTACAAATGAGCCAGAAAGAGACATCGAGGAAGAGGTAGAGCCGCATATCACATTCCACCCACAGTTCGTTCCACCATATGGACATATTGGTAGGATGACTAGACCTCCACCAAGTAGAGGCAGAGGTATATTGAGAGGCAGTTCCATAGGTGGAAGACCCTCTGGTTGGCAACCAGCCAACATGGGCCATGTTCCAGTTCACAGGAGTACTCCTGCTATTCACATAGACTTAGAATCCAACTCAGAGGATGAGTCTTATGTGATTAGAATACCAAGCAACCCCTCTCACTGGGTCTCATTAGAGGTGACACTTGAGCCAGACAGTGACGAAGATCAGGACTCCAAGCAAAGCATAAATATTTTTGAATAAGGATTATGTAAAAGCATTAGGCAGTAGTTGGGAACCATAGCTCTAACCCTACTTTCTTCTTAAAAAGTTGAGGGTTTGATAGTTAAGGAAGCCCCTAGATCTTTCATGGATGTCAAGCTGAAGAGATTCTTAGTGGGATCATCATCCTCAAGTCAAGAAGAAGATGTAGAACTTAATGCTAATTCATATAAAGATTTAATGGAATTACCTTTTGATTGGTACTCGCCTTGTGTTCATAATCTTGCAAAGAAAGGTTTGATTCCTTAAACATGGTCACAAATGAGTGAGAAGCTATGGGGCAACAAAGAGGATGCATAATCAATAGAGGGATTGACAAGGGTCCAAATGACGATGATGATTACTACTTAGTTATCGCTAATCATCTAGAATATGATAGGTTCTTCTCAAACCACACTAAAGCTTATGGGGAGGTGTGTTTAGAAACTTCAGATGATCCTGATGATCTTCAAATCAAAGATGCATCTCTAAAATTTGAAGAAGGAATCTATTCAACCATCAATAAGCTCAAAGAAATCAATCTCGGGACAGAAGAAGATCCACGCCCCACATACATCAGTTCTCTACTGAATGAAGGAGAAACTAATGACTTGGTTAGGCTATTGACTGAGTTTAAGTACTACTTTGTATGAAGCTTTGAAGAGATGCTCAAATTATTTTCTGACGTAACAGTCCACAAACTAGTAATAGACCCTAACACTAACCCTATCAAGCATGCTCCTAAACGCATGTGATTAGAAATCAAATAATAGGTCATTTCTAAAGTCAAAAAATTAATCGATGCTGACTTTATTAGGGAAGAAAAATAGCCTGCCTAGTTAGGTAGTGTCATCCTAGTTAAGAAGAAGAATTGTCAAATTCACATATGCATCGATTTCAGGGACTTAAATAAGGCATGTCCTAAGGATGAATTTCTACTTCTTGTACCAGAGTTAATTGTGGACATTGCCTCGTATCATGCAATATTCTCTTTCATGGATGGGTCATCTGGCTACAACCAAATTAAGATGGTCCCGAGGATGAGAGGAATACTACTTTTGAAACCCCGATCAGAATCTATTATTATAAAGTCATGCCCTTGACTTTAAAATCTTTTACAAATGGATCATGACACAGATTTTTGATGAACTCATTCATCATCAAGTAGAATGCTATGTCGATGATCTAGTTGTCAGAAGTAAAGAAAAGAGAGACCATTTGTTTGACTTGAGAGTAGTTTTCAAATGGTTAAAAAAATTCAATCTCAAAATGAACCCCCTGAAGTGTGCATTCAGAGTAGCTTCAGGGAGGTTCCTTAGGTTTGTTGTCCAACACTAGGGAATAGAGATAGACCCAAAAAAGATCAAGCTATCTTAGAAATGCTACCTCCTAAAAGTCTAACTAAACTCAAATTATTCCAAGAGTGGTTGGCATTTCTAAGGCACTTTATCTCCAATCTATTGGGGAGATGCAAGCCATTTTCATCACTTGTCAACAAGGATGCTATGTTCAAGTGGGATGACATGTACCATCATACTTTTGAAGAAGTCAAATAGTATTTGGTGAAGCCGCCAATTCAAACAACCCCTATCCTGGGTAAGCCACTTATCCTTAACATTACTGCATTGGATGACTCCCTTGGCGCTTTATTGGCCCAAACCAATGATAAAGGGAAGAAGAACGCTCTCTACTACCTCAGCCATCGTTTGATCCTTGCTAAAGAAAACTACCTACCTATTGAGAAACATTGTTAACTCTTATCTTCGCATCCCAAAATCTATGACATTACATGCTCTCTTATAAGGTCAACTTGATTTCAAGAATCAATCCACTGTGGAGATGGAGAAAGTTATTTTTCGCTCCTTAATTGGACTTGAGTTATTTCTTCTATCTAATCTTCTTTATTAGAAGAAGTTTATGAACTCTATGCTACTTCAACATTTTTAAAGCTTTCAGAACTCTTAAAACTACTGCTCAGTTTAAGACAAAACTTCTTTGAGCCTGATTTAATTTTTCTTTTGAAAGGCTTTTTTTTGGGAAAGCATAATTCTTCCTTAGAGTTAACTCTCATCCTAATCATGAGATAAACCTCTCTTTGGTTTTGGAAATTAGAATTTTCACACATGTTTATGTCTCATCATGTTTCTTTTGAAACCTCTTCTTCAGATTTTTTTCATGTCAAGCTGTAAGTGATGCGTATATTCTTCTAGTTTAATTGGCCTTTGAAGAGGTTGTTTGCACTTTTCTAAAGAGTCAATCATTTATTTTTTATTTTAGACTTTGGATTTTTAGATTTTTCTCTTTTTCTTTTATTTGTGGGGATTTGATGATGAAGATTGATTAAATTTCATCTACTTTTTTGCATTATGTAAAACTTTCCTCTATTAAGAAAGGGACATCTTGGATCTATTTCAGACTCTAAGGAATTCTTCCAGTAGATACCTTCTATGGATAAAAGAATGTTAATTATCCTTTTAGTTTTCTTTTACATAAATATCTCCCAACCATCTTCTTCTTGTTCTTGTGTTTGTAGAGCTTTGCCTTTATCATCATTTTTATTTTGATTTCTAGATGGCTAAGTATCTTTATCTTTTGCAATCCTCTTTATCTTTTGCAATAGGGAATAGGGTGTTGTAACGACATTTACTCTTTTCTTTTTAGGATCTACTAGTTCACCGTTTGATAAGGTGAGTTCCCCATTTTTTATAGCTCTTTTCTACCCAATCTTTGAAGATAAATAATCTTCAATTGGGTGACTTATAAGTCTATAGATTGGACAATAGTTGGGATCATCAACTTTGTCTATGTGGTCTAGCAAATGTGCTTTAGAAATTGCAATCCCAATTTTAGGGCATGTTTAAAGATCTTAGCAGTACATTTTCTTTTGAATGAGTACTACTTGGTCATCTTCTCTTAGAGTGTTGACCCTTTTTTCTTATCCTCTGTTGACTTTGCTGGTAGTCGTGAGGTTGCAACACCTCTGTTTTCCTTTTTATTAATTGTGAATATGAATGTTGTATTCATATCATTCTTCTTTGAATCGAGAAACTTAGATTGCTTTCCTTTCAAAAAGGAATTATTATTATAGTTGGTATTAAAGTCTTTTTCTTGCGAGAGCCTTTCAAACTTGGCTACACAATATAATAATTCTTGGAATGTATTAATTGTAGCCATAGCTAGATATGGGGTCATTTGATCATCAATGTTCCCCATGAGATGTTCTACTGTATGCTTTTCTATGAGCAGATGATCACATTTCATGCTAAGATTTCTCCATCTAGTAATATATTTTGTAATACTTTCATCTTTCTTCTCTTTTCCAAGGTGAGATCTATTATCATTACTTTATTGTCCACACCTATAAATCTCTAGATGAAGAGTGTTTCCAACTCAGCAAAGGTCTTTATTGAGTCATTGGGTAACTCAATATACCACTTGAAGATTATGTTGGTAAGACTACTAACAAATTACTGTAGTAGTAAGGCGTCAACCTCTTTGGTATTTCCATAAGTGGCTTTAAATTGGGCCAAATACTATTGTGAATTTTATGTGCCCGAAAAGTGTTAAATTTTGGCAATATCCTTTAGGATAATGTACTTAGTCATGTTCAGTTGGGTATCGTCTACCTTTTCCAACTAGCTATTCAGGAATTTCTGAAGCAATGATTGCTTTAACATTCTGGATGATGAGATAATCTACTTGGAACTTGGTAATAACATCAGCTTCTTAATAAGCATTTAATGTAACTTCTCCTAGGGATTTTTGCCTTGGCATTGAAGTTGTTGACAAGTTGGGTATAGCATTATATATACCCCCAGTTTCAACTGATGGGTTTATAATCTTTGGAGGATTCCATCGAGGTACTACATTGCAGTTGCTATGAGGTTAAGTTGACCAAACAACTCTTTCATCAACCCATTCATTTCATTAAAATGGTTGTTGAGCTAGCTGATTTCTTGGTCTCTTCTTTGGAGTTGAGAATCCACTTGTCATTGTAACCTTGTTACAACATCGGTTAGCTCTTCAGTTTCTTTAACTTTTAATTAAGCTTCAACTCTGGGTTCTTGATGATTTAGGTTCTCCTGATAATCTTCCTAATTTTATTGCTCTAGTGCCACATTTTTGTTCTGTAAATGTATATCAACCATTTGAACAACTTCAACTTCCATACAATCAATATCTTCATTATTTTGGAAGTCCAAAATTTGTGTTTCATCATTGATTAAGAAATCCTCATCTTCCCAAAAGAGATGATTATCTGTGTCATCATTCACTAGCTGATCTTTTTCAAACTGGTGTTTCCAACTGGTGATAAGAGATTTAATTCCTTTATCATCTGGTGGAGCTAGATCATAATAAATTATCTCATCTTTGATGACTTGGGGCTCATTAGCTGCCCAAATTAATCGAGACCTTATAGTGGTGGATCTATGAAAATGCATCCAAGCTGTCACACCCTGGTGTTCACTAGATAAATTATATTGCTTTTTCATGGCAGTTATTTGGACCTTCCAACAACTGGACACTTAGTACTCTTGTACTTAAGGGATCGTTATCGGTGTTCATCGAATATGAGACACATGAGTTCTAAATTTTGCTCAAGGAGGGCACGATATTTTTTTGATATTCCCACCTCCTTTAAAGTACGAATTTGCGGAGTTGGTGACCTGGCTTACTAGCTTCTTAATTCTTATTTGAAGGTTTCTATTTTTAACAACCTTTAGAACTTTATAGATTTTGGAAGAAATAATCCCCATCTTCTTTGGTCGTGCTTGTGAGATATGCTGAATGTACTTATCCTAGAAAGGCTTCTTGATAGTTCTCCCTAAACTATTTCTTTTGACTCATTTGAGTAGTTCAGAATTATTGTTGATGGGTTTTTTTATTTCCACCAGTTATTTAGACTATTGTTTAGTTTGTACAGGAAATTCTATGACTAACATTATACTTTCTTCTAGCTTTCCTTGATATCTTAGTACCTAAGGAAGATGCTTCATGATCGTACTTGCATGAAGTAATATTAGTATTTTTCTAATAGTAGGCTCCTCTAATGCACTACTAAGTGGATTGATGATGATAGATTTCAACTTGGGCTTGACGGCCATCTTATCCTTAACGGGCATTGTCGACATTATCTTTGACAGTCTATTGAGAATAGAACTTCTCTATGAGGTTAAGGCTTTAGGCTTAGGCTTATTATGAAAGATCACATATGTCCTCTTTCCTTTATTGAATGCCATTGGAATTTTGAAGCCCTCAGTGATAGGCTCCATTATAGGTCTGTAGGTAGGAACTGGAAACTCAAAAATCATTTTGAGCTAGAGAGTAGCTCTAACAGAACTAGTGTTGATTATGGCCTAAGGGAATCTAACGATGGACCCCTCTTATAGCGTTGATTGCGGCTTGAGAGGTCAGTGTTGTGGCATTGAGTTTAGTGCATGGGCACCATATAGGGCACTATAGAGCCATGACGCGGGATGTTATATATTTGATTTCTAAAGAGCTTAGCATCATAGCACTATTCCCCTAGTATTGAGGTGCTACAAGTCAGGAAATCCATTTTTGGGTAGTTTTCTTGTAAGAATTTAATAAATTTTAGAAAAGTTGGCAACATAATGGCTCAGTAGTGCTAGATTTTCACTTTTTTTTTTAGTGCAAAAGTACTCTTCTCCCTTGTTCTGGATTCAAGATCGATGGAGGGAGGGTCTTCTTCTTACACCAGAACCAAGTTCAAATGTGGAGGTCTTCAAATTTTAAGATTTTTAAAAGTTTTGAATTTGGGGTGTTCTTTCTTATGCTGGATCCAAGATCAATGGAGATAGGATTCTTTATTTCTCAACAGATCCAAGATCTATAGTGGAAATCTACTTTTAGAGGGAGAATTATATAAAAGAACATTTCCAAGAGCTTTGTACATGGAGTTCATGGTGGCTAGGTTCAATTTTGACTCATGCAAGAGGAGAGCACCCTCGTATAATGGCGAGAAACTCACTATGGAGAGAGAAAGAGTGCTGGTGATTTGGAACAAGAAAATGGGAGCGAGTGGTTGTGAGAGAGAAAAAAAGGGGAAGGCCCTGAGTGAGAAATTCCCACCTATTTTTATAGGGATTTGATAACTATATCCACTCTTCTTGGGTGGTTTTGTTGTCCTCTAATCATTCCCCCACTTCCCATATAGGCAGTGGGCACGGCTGTGGAAGTAGTTTGTGGGAAGGGTTAAATTTGATACTTTTAATACTAAAGATAGTCACAATGCGGGATTACAATGTCGATAATGCCATAACAGTGTTATTTACAAACCCAAAGGGTTATTCTTCTTGAAATTCATAGCTAACTAGATTGCTAAGTTTCTATAACAAAATTCTTATTTTATTCTATTATTATTATTTTTAGATGCAAATAATAATTTAATCCCTATTGCTAAACATGTAAATGTGAATACTCCCTATTTACAAAAACTAAAATAATATGCATGTGTTATAACATTCATCACATACTATAGGTTGATAAATCTTTTATCTTGATTAAGTGCTTAAGCTTTATGGTGGAGTTATGAGTTGTTAAAATTTTAATTAGAGTTGTTCTCATTTTTTTTCTGAGTAGAATTAAGTCAAGCTCTTAGCTTGTGCTAGAGCACTTTATACATAGGCTTAGAGGTAGCCGGTTTCTTTTTTTTCACCTTATAGACATTCCCACAATCTTGTGTTGTTGGAATATATATCCTATCTTTAAAATAAAATGTTAACTTAAAACAATCATACTTTTCTACTTTCAAAATGTAAAGCCTAATGATAAGATAGTTGAAATACTTGTTGGGCTTTTTCATATCTAAAGACATTTCTTACTTATTCTCAATTGATTTCCAGAAGGAACCCTTCCTATTTTGAGCATTCCCTTTTGAATTTTCAAATAGGGACTCTTCGCTTTTGCACAATAAGGGAAAGGCTTGACCCGTGAGAGCAATTCTCTTGTAGTGGAGAACATGCTTTCCTCTCTAATTTAGCCCAATAACTCCATTTAATCATACATGTAGGCATAAATGCCTCCCATGCCTAAGTCTAAAATGATGAATCAAAATAAAAAATCACTTGGAGTAGCAGCTAGCTAACACCTCTTATGCTTTTAAATCATGTGGCCAAGTCTCTCAAATGCATAATAGTTAGGCCATTATTTATTAAGAAAGAGCTTGAGATCTTAAACTCACTCTTTAGGTGCTTAAATGATCATTGGTATGAAAGTTTGTCTTAGACTAATGCCAATAAAAGTTATAAACTTATTCAATTTTGACTAACCATTTTAGACTCAAGTTTGGAAAGCATTTATGCCTACATGCATGAATGCAAATGTTTGTGTCCTATATGGAGCAATGATAGTGCATCATTGCCTCATGTATTAATTAAATGAGAAAAATTGTTTGGATACTTAATTATATTTTGAATGAGAAGGTTAAGTTATTTTAGCATAATGTTCGACTAATGAATCCTTCAACTTAGAAAGTTCATATAAACCAACTAGAAAGATTATCAAGACATAATTTATGAACTTACATTAATAGATAGAACATAACAAAAAATAAAATAAAATATATTTTTTAATAATAATATTATTTATGATATAAATAAATCAAGTAAATCATAAAAATAAAATCAAAATAATTTTCAAATGTCATGAAGTTTTTTATGGGAGTATTGAGATCATATTCTTAACACCCATATAAACCTTCACTACTTTGTAACATATATTAAAATTTAAATATTTTTATTAAAATATAAAATAATATAATATATTTAAATTAATTTTAAATTATCCCAAATCTTTATGGAAATTTCTTTAATGCTTTCTAGGCTTATAGAATATTTCCATAATTTTGAATATATTTTACCATCAATGTGAAAGTTTCACATTTAATTAATTAATTGATAATAAGTAATAGTTAATAATTCAAAATTTTAAAAATATCCCTAAGTATATTTCTTTATGGTATAATTCATGAAATTTTTGAAGCCATCTTAATTTTAATTAGGGTTAAAATTGATTAAAATTCATAGTTTCATTAAAAGTTAAAATAAAACATCAAAAATTATATTAATTAAAATTCATAAAACTCATTGAATCTAAACCCTTAGAGTGAATCGTCACCCTTTAATGAACATTTCACTTTATTAAGATTAGGGTGTAAAGTAGAAAAAGTTTTGCACAAGCATAACTTAATCTCCATTTCAAGCTTTAAAGCCTAAATTCAATCTTAACATAGAAAGGAATTAAAATTAGAAGTAAAATTGAGAAATCATTTAAACCACTTAAAATTGAAGCCACCTATTAAAGCCACCTAATAGTAAATCAAATAAATCTTGAATTTAAGTCAAAGCTTAAATTTAAAAAAATCCTAGTATAGATTTGCCACACTAACCCCACCCTTTTTTTCACACACTAAAATATTAGGTTAGGTTGGTGTGTTAAATATGATGTGATGATTTAATATATTATGGTGCATTATTTAGTCTATATGGCTAGGATTATTTTTGTGTTAGTTTAGATGGTATAACATTATTTATAAAATTAATGATATTTTTACAAGGGGTTGTGTTCAGTTAAAGGGGACTACCAAAATAAATAATAAACTAAATGCTTTTGCTTGTAAGTGCAACTTACCCCTTTAGCACAGCCTATTAGGATAGATGGGCTTTGCACCTATGGGTGCTAAATCCAATTATGTGATATACAATTGCTTCATGTGTATGTATGCTATAATTAACCTTTATTTTACAAGATTAATTAAGATTTCATTTTAGAACATCAAATTTAATCCTATAATAGAATAGGATTAGAGTTGTGAGGTTTAGGATGAGCAAAGGCTAAAAGGCATGAACTTGGATAATACAAAGAATGGTACTACTAATACTATTTTTGTGAGAGGTGGAAGAGGAGTGGGAGAGATGGGCCAAATCACATGAACTCTGAGGTTGCTTCCTCTTATCTATTACTGAGACTACTCCTTATTTCTTCTTGAATATTTTCTAGGGTTTGAGCTTGCACAACTAGTTAGAGAATGGTAGATATTTAGCTTGCCCTTAGAGGTTAGCTACTTTGTTGATCAACTTCTCAAAAGTTTTAATGGTGAAACTTTTCATCATGAATGCTACAGAATCATGGATATTGTTTAGGAGAATCTCAATAGCATGTTGTTCATGAAAATAGAGGTTGTATTTCATGCTAATGTTTCTCCATCTTAGGATATTATCGATTAGAGGCTCATTTGGTTTCTACTTTTCCACCACTAGGTCTACTATTGTGACCCTCTATTGTGCCCCTATAAACCTCTTAATAAAGTGTTTCTCTAATTCTACAAAAGCCTTTATTTAACCATTAGACAATTCAAGGTACCAATAAAATGCAACTCCTATCAGGCTACTGATGAATAATCTGAATAATAACACATCACTGCCTTCTGCATTACAACATCTAGGCCTAAAGTGTGCAATATGCTATCATGACTTCCCATTACCATCAAAGACCTTAAAGGATAGTTGTACAAACCCCTTAGGGTATTGAACTACATCAAACACCTCTAGGTAAGGTCTACCCTTTAGAATTGATGAAGCTCATTGAGCTTGCAACAACACATCCTTGACTTGTTACTCTACCAACTGCTTCATATCCTGCTATTGAAGAGCTATACTATCTATGATTTTCTTATGAAAACTATTAGTTTTTTGTTTAATGGAGTTGTGCTTTTATGTCTGTTAGCTATATGCACTAATCCTGGCCTATCCACCTCCATAAATGTAACCTGACATATCTATGTCTGCCCTTGAAGTGTTGGGACCACCAACATCAATTCCTCCATCCTTTACTCCTTCCGACTAATTTGATCATCTTTCTGCTTGCAATAGTTGTCGAGTTAAATCCGGTGCTTTGCCCTCCTCAACCACAACTTTTTATTCATCAGTTGCTTAGTGTTGCTCCCTATATGAAGATGACTTGGTGTCAACCCAAATGGAGCTATGGGTTGCGACCTTCAGTTAATCAACTAGAAGCCCCACAACCTCGGGTGACCAACTATATACTTTGTGATCACTTATTATGAGAGTTTTGGTTTAAATTCAATTTCAATTAAAGTTTGCTTTAACCTGTGCACTTTAGATTAACTTCTTTTAAGTTTAAGAAACTTTAATTTAATGTTTACAATTTATAAGTTTGATCTTATTCATAATTTTACTTAAATGTATCATAGCTTGATTAACATTTAACTATTAATGATTGATCTTAGGTTGATTAAATCGATTACACTTTTTATTTAAGTTTGGTATTTTATTAAGGTGGGTTATTAATATTTCAATTTTAATTTGATTATTATTTCTTCAATTTCAATTAAATTCATTTCTATTTTTATTTTATTTGTATTTTAGTTGATGTTCCATACATTTTTTTAACTTAGGTTTCAGTTAGACATTTATTAGAATTATTAAATTTCATTACTTTATATTAATTTTTGCAATAATTCAATTAAGTTTTAATTTAATTAATTCAATTGATTTTGATAGTTATATTTTAGTTAACATTTACCTTATTAATGTTAAATTTAAACAAATTGAGGGTAAATTTATGGTTTGTTATTTACTTTTTCTATTTTATGTCTCTCATTTTTTTGATTTATATAAACTCTAAATCATTAAGTTTATTGGGTTTCATTGATTTTAATGATCTATATTGATTAATTTAGTTTAATGATTATTTGGATTTTATGTGTTTTGAATGTTAGTATTTACTTTATTTTGATAAATGTGTTTCAAATTGATTAAATTTGCATCAATTTGAAATTTGATTAATGTCTCAATCTCTTATTTAGTTTTCATTTAAATATTTGTTAAGTTCATTAGGCTTGTTGTTTTATATAGTTTAAGTTGATCTCATTAGACAACACAATAACCATCTGATCTCCCTTTAAAAGGACGGTCAGATGAGATTAAAATATTATTAGGAGTTAATTTAGGCCATTGGATTAGTGGGGGTGGTTGATCTAAACTCATTTTCTCACTTAAATGCCACGTTAATGCTGACATTGTTCAATCGGGCATCAAAATGCATAAAGGTGGCCCAATCAGCACTAACTCAACGCTAACTAGGTTAAATAAAAAATTAAGGAGATTTTTAAATTTAAAATTTGTCAAAATGCATGTGAAACTTTAGATCATTAAAAAAATAAAATACTTAATAAAAAATTGCAAATAAGGGATATCTTTGGATTCATTTTTTTTTGAAAGAAATCTAATGAGCCCAAAAGCCCCAATTTTATTAGATATTTTGAATTAATTTTGTTTGAATAAAAATTAGATTTTTTTAATTAATCCCAATTTATTAATCAAAATAATATGAAATTTATAAGGAATGCAACTGAGGCTATAATCTACATGCTATTAAAATTTTAAGACAAAACGATGTCTAGATTGAAAGATATTAAATTTTGAAGTTCAAATGGCACTCTTTAATAAAATAAATAATTAAAAATTATAGAAATCATGAAAAATCACCAAAATGGATTAAAACACTTCACGTAACACCAAAAATACTTGAGAAAAATACTTAAGCTTTATGAATCTCATTTAATCTTAAATCACTTATTCATGGTCTAATCAACTTTAATTAAACTCTTTAATTATGCCAATCTCTAAAAATTTGCAATAAATCAACTAATAATCCAAAAAATACAAATGACCCCTATTTGGATTCATATCTCAAAATGAAATCCCAAAAAAAATTTATCTAATTTGTATTATATAGTTTTGGATTAATTTGAGTTTTAACGAAAACAATCAAACCTTAATCACTTAAAATATTTATCCACTTGACTTGAAACTTTGATAATAAGAAATTACTGTTAGAATCTATCTAACATTAAATATCAATGATTATTGATCAATGAATTGAACACCATGAAATTTCTAAGTTATAGGGATTAATTTAGTTAAATAATTAAAATTAAATCAAGAATACTAGGAAAACAATTGGTAATATCTTAAAACATCATGATTAACATCAAAAAGCACTAAGAAAATATTAGAATCCTTTGAAACTTGATAGCTCTTAAAAATCACGTACTTAGAGTTTAATAAATCATTAGATCAACATTAATCAAATTTATTGGAACTAAATTCCATGAAATACAAATGAAACTAAATATTAAGTAAAATTATAAACAAATTAAAACTCAAACTCTTTTTAATTAAACCCTAAATTAGATCGTGCTAACATAATATAATTTTCAATTTAAATTAAATCAAACTTAATAAATATAATTAATCATTAGTTGAAATATAATCAAATTAGTTAAGTAAAACTAAATTGAACATAATTAATTCATCAAATTATAACCAAAACCCTTAATCACGCATAAGAAAAAAAAAAACAAAATAATAATAGTAAATAAACTTAAAATTAAGTTAATTAATTATCTATGCTAAATTAAATTAAATTAAAAAAGTCATATTAAACATAACCCCTAAGACAAGTTTAATTTATATTAAATACTTAATTAAGATCATTATAAACTTTCATTAAAGTTCAAATCAAACCATTAATAATGATTAATTAAATCATTAACCTTTAATTAAGTGAGACCCTAATTAAGATAACTATTTAATTAAGTTAATTATGATAAAACAAATTATTTCTAATTAAATTAAATCAATTAGTCATCCAACCAATATAAACCTAATTTGAATAAATTAAAAGAAATAAGATAAGTCAAGATTAATCATTAATTAAATTTCAACTATTTAATTTAATGAAGATTGAATTAATCATTCATCATACTTTAATCAGGTTAAACATGATAAACTCAAATAATTAAGAATCAAGCTTTAATCAAATCAATAAAATAAAACAAAATATGTTATATTAGTTAATTAATTAGACAAATATAAACATTTTAATGTTTAACTTAAATTTAGATTGATGATTGATAAATAATCAATATTTAGTTAAGTCATTCGATTAAATTCCAAATATTTAATTAATTAAACCTAAACATCCAATTGGATTAATTAAACCAAAAATTATCTAATTAAATTTCAAATCTTTAAAACTTTAATTGAGCTTCAAGTAAACTAACCAATGCTTCAATTAAATTAGAATAAGAAAATTATCATGAACAAGATACACTAAAATGATTTATAACCAAAATGTTAGTTAAGTTAACCACTCAACTAGATCTTTAATTAAGGTTAAATCAATCATGTGAAACTTAAATTTTTTTTTCAATTAAACTAAAACAATCAAACATCAACTTAATTTAGTCAAGTCTTTTAAATATGATAGGTCAGATTGAATAGACTTTAAATATGTTAATCAAACAAACAATTTATTTTTAATCTGCTTAAATTGAACATTAAAAGGGTAAACCTTAACTAAAGTATAACTTTCAAAATATATTGAGTTAATTAAATTAAAAATTAATTGAATTATTACATAAATTAATATAAAGTAATAAAATTTAATAAATCTAAGAAATTTTTAAGTGAAATCTAAGTAAAAAAAATGTATGAAACATTAGCACAAATTTAGATAAAATAAAAATAAAAATGAATTTAGTTAAAATCGAGGATAAAATAATCATACCTAAATTGAAATATTAATAACCCACCTTAATGAAATACCACACTCAAATAAAATAGTGTAACCGATTTAATCAACCTAAGATCAATCATTAAAAGTTAAATATTAATTATGCCATGATACATTTAAGTTAAATTATGAATAAGATCAATACAAATATGATTAAACCTATAAAGTTTAAAACAAACTTTAACTGAAATTGAATCTATACTAAAACACTTCATAATAAGTGCTCATAAGGTATATAGTCTTGACACTTGAGATCATAGGGCTACTGATCCGAAGGAGGTCTCAATACCTTGAATCATTGTTTTTATAATGGCACATACTTGTGAGAATGGAATTATGAGAAGAATTTAAATAAGAAAAATATAATATTAGTATATTTAAAATTTAAATTATTAGGTTCAAGTCCTAAGATAACTTTCACCACTTCTTTAAAAAAATATTATTAGAAATAGGCTATTAAGTAAATTAAAACTTTACCATAAGCAATGCTTAACCTCTCTTCTACTCTTTAAAAACTAAATTCAATTTTAACATAAAAATGAACTAAAAATTAGAAATTAAAATTAGAAATCAACTAAATCATTTAAAGTGAAACTACCTAATATTAAATTGAATAGATCTTAAACCTAAATCAAACTCAAACTTAAAGAAGCCTAGTACAAATTTGCCACACTAGCCATCCTTTCACACTAGAATATTAGGCCACCGATCGTGGACTCAAGTTAGGTTGGTGTTTTGTTGTGATGTAATATTTTAGAATTGATGTTATAATTATTTGTGCATAGTCTGGATGGTAGGACAACATTAGACTTATGATATTTTATATAGAAGATTATGTTTAAGGGACCACTTAATAAAAAAAATTATAAATATTTTTACTTATAAGTGTTGCTTAATTCCCTAGGCACAATCCACTATGTCATGTGGGCTTGGTGACCCAAGAAAAGAAAGCTAAGTCTCAATGTGTGGATTATACAAATATTTTGATGTGGATGTGTGTAAGTATAACCTTTATTTTATAGGTGTAGTTAGATTTTAATTTTCATAAAAATATAATTTTTATAATAGGTTTAGGATTAGTTCGATGGGATTTAGAATGAGTACTGGCTAGAAGATCTTGATTTGGGAGACCCTGTGATGCTTGAAGAATTTGATTTATGAAGATGAAGATTAAAGGCTCCCATATTTTTATTTTCATTATAAATCAATTGTAATCCAGGTTGTACAATGGTAGAGCTCGACTACCCTTTTTTTGGGTGTATAGACCAGCTACATTGGCTTCTTATTCTTTTAATCGATGATATTTATTTGGCTTGTTTACTTTGATTGTGCAATAATACTACATGACTATTTAATAAGTTTCTTAATGCATGTATGTTTGGTGTATGGCTTGGATACGATAGGCCCTTTAAGGACATAAATTTTCTACCCCATTAATCAACTCTAATTAAAATTTTATTAGCTCATAACTCTACCATAAAGCTTAAGCACTTATTTGAGATGAAAGATTTAGCAACCAATAGGTATGTAATGATGTTATAGCACCATACATGCATATAATTTTATTTCTTGCAAATTGGGAGACTTTACCCTTACATGGTGAGGGACAAAGCTTACCATATTAGAGTAGTTACATTGTAATGAAGAACACACATTCCTCTCTAATTTAGTTCAAAACTCCATTTCATGATGCATGTAAATATAAATGCCTCCCAAGCCCGAGTCAAAATTGAATAAAATTTACAACTTTTATTGCATTGTTGATCTCATTTTTGGATGAGGTTAAATCATCTTTAATCCTAGTAATTAGGATACCTAATCTTAGATTAGGAGTTTCTTAACTAGTGACTTAGGATAGTACATTTGGTGATCAGGTGTATAAAAAAATAAAAATCAAATACAAATTTAAATTCAAAAATTAAATTTGAAATCAAAACTAAATTTAAAAGCAAATCAAACTTAATACCCTAAAACTTTGGCTATCCTAATAAACCTCTCTAGGATTTGACCTAGGCGAATTGAAAGCACACCAAAATCTAATAAAATTCAACAAAGGCCTAAATCAAATACATCCTAATTCAAATTTAAATCCAATTGAGCTTATATCAAGGTAATTGGGGTGGTTAATCTAATTAACCTATTTAAACTCAAAATCACTTATGTCCAAAAAAATTCAGATAAAATCAAAATAAATTGAAATTAAACAAAAAAAAATTTAATTAATGCATGATTATAAATGAAATAAAAATAAATCTAAATGCGGTTCAAGGTGATCAATCATGTCACTTCACCTAGGAATGACTTATGTAGGCCCCACTAAGTCAAAGGTTAATTTACCAAAATTTAACCAAATTTAATCATTTCAAGGACTTAGAATTATGAAATGAACATGTGTAAACATAAAACTAAATGAATATAAATTCAATAAAGTGACAAATGGGCTAATTAGATCACTTGAACTAAATGAACCCAAATGAACTTTATTGAACCTAAATTCAAATTAAATTGAGAGTAATTCAAATTGAACATCCAAAATCATTTTAAAATCATAATTAAGCATGATTCAACCAATTATTGGGCTAAATTTGGCCAATTTGATCATTTGACCCAAATGACCATTTTAACCCATTAAACTCAATTTGGGCCAATTAGGTGAAAATCAACTTTAAATTGAAATGAAATTAATTGCTCCAAACCATCTAGAATATTTAATTAAATATAATTGAAGTCTAAACATATCTTAATTGAGTCAAATTGGTCATTTGACTCAATTAAACTCAACTTAAACCATTTAAATCAAATGGGTCAACTTGAAATGAAAAATCAAAGTCAAGTCAAAATCTTATAAAACCCATAAATTAAAAACATCATAAATGATTAACTAAGCACAATTAAAACCTAAATCTAGATGTAGATTTCCATCTCCATGATGATCTAGAGGAAGGCAAAGCTCAATTCTTCTTCCAAAAGCTTTGCCCCACTTTCTTGAGTGATTGATTTCAAAAGCAAACCACCAAGGTATGGATGAAACTGACATCTTTTCAATTTGGTGTTAGTATTTATGAAATGAAGTTGACCTTAGGATTGATCAAACCACGTAGATCCCTTCAAAATCATGCCCTATTCATTTTGCAATTAAATTTTTGTAATTTCATTACATAGATCACCGACGATTAGCCGCGAAAAGCGGACGACACTCAAACTCCCCGCAGATGAAGAACATGAAATCATGATCGTCTGTTCCATCTATTTGGAAGGAACGCCATGAAAAGAGAGATCGAATTTGAGCCATCCGATCTATGATCGGATAGTTCCAATCGATCCTGTGTCTCTGTCGCCACTTGACGTGAGATCCACATGGACCAATCCATGGTTGAAATAAGGAAAAAAGGCTGCCCAATCAGTATTGAGTGGGTTAATTAAGAAATTCAGATTTTTCTAATTTTAAAAATGCAAAAAAAATGTCTAGATTCTTTAAAAGCTCATAATAAAATAAAATGCTCAACCAAAAAAAAAAAGCAAATAAGGGCTCTATAAATTTATCTTTAGAGAAAAAAAAAAATTCCTAAATTTTATTAGCTATCTTTAGGTTAATTTATGTTTAATTAAAAATAATCAAACTAAATTAAACCTAATATATTAATCTAGTCAATTTGAAACTTTGGGGAATTAAAACTAAGGTTAAAACACACCTTAAATAAGCATTTAAAGATTTATTAGTGATTGAATCAAAAGACACAAAATTTCTAATCTTCAACCCTTAATTTAATGAAATAATAAATAAAAATTTAACAAAATTGAGGCAAATGATGGAATCACTTCAAAGCATCATAATAAACATCACTGAACCTATGAAAAATATTAAAGCTCACTAAAATTTTATAATCCCCAGATTGATCTTAATTAGGGATTAATTGAATTAAATAAATCAATTAATTAACATGAACTTTGAAAATTCATAATAAATCAAATAGAACTCAAACAAATTAAAATGTAACTTCTCTACATTTATCATTTAGAGGGGAATAAAGTAAAATTAAAAGCCCTAATTTTTTCCTAATGATTAAGGCTTAATTTATGTTTTATTGAAAACATTAGAATCTTAATTAGTCTTAAAATACATTTTTGATTAAAATGAAACTTTAGAAGAATTAAATTGGCAAGAAACTCCATTTTCCATAAAAAGTTCAATGCCAAATTACCTTTGGATCAGAAGTTATAGAATTTTCAAGTTCTAGGTCAATTTAAATGAAATAATAAATCAGAAAATTATAAAAATTTTAAAAATTAATAGAACGAATTTGAAACACTTTAAATAGCTTTAGAGGATCTTAAAAACTTTCTTAATATTCTGAAGCTAGAAAACTTAATTAATTCTTCACTTAGGGGTTATAGGATTAATAAAGAATAAAGTAAACTAATTAAATCCTAAATTACTAAAAATATGAATTCAAAATAAAATGCACATTTGTTTGAAGATTAAAACTTATCAATATTTGAATTTTAAAGAACTCATTTTAAAGAATTCATCAAAATTAGAATTAAATTAAGTTTACTCAACATTGAAAGGAAGACAATAATGATGGGTATAAATGATTAAAGTCAAAATCAATTAACTTAAATAATCTAAATATTAAAAGATGCCTATATTAGGTTTAAAACCTAAAATTGTTCATTCCTTAAGGTTCTTAGGTTATGAATGTTAGGAAAAAAACATCATCTTAAGAGATTTAATGGAATGATGAATCCTTAACCTAGGATGTTCACTTAAAACCAACTTGAGCAATAAAATTAAATGCATAAATTAATGAATATCCTAAGTTATGAAATTTAAATGTATTGAAATAAGTGAATGATGCAACAAAATCTTTTAAAGTAAGCTCAAACTTAAATTAACTTAAGTCAATTCAAAAAGATTAAGTTAATTCATTCAAACTAATGAACATTATCATTAACTGAATAAGTCAAATAAATTAATTCGATCATATCAAATGGATTGATTTAAAACATATAAAACTAGACAATTATTTCTTTAATCAAATCGAAAGAACACAAGGTCAAACATAATCCTAATTTATGAAAGTATGTTCACCCTAATCAATTAAACAACATAAATCATATAAAATTTAATGAAAATCTAAAGAAAGAAGGTAAACATTAAATTAATGTAAATAAAATTGAAATCTAATAAAATAAATTAAAACTTTTGAAATTAACTTAAAACCAACAATCAAGATAAATAAAATGAATTAAATTCAATAAATTTAATTTTAAAAATTTTAATTAAATCAAAAGACAATTAATTAAATAATTAAATTTAATAAAACTCAAATAAATTCTTAATTGATTAAGTCAAGATGCATTAATCAATTTGAATAAGATTTAAATAAAAAGAAAAAAGAATCTTTAAAAAAACTTTTCATAAATAAGAGATGAAACTTAAGAAATGAGCACTAATTAAGAATTTAAATCCTAATCAAATCATATAAACATTAATTATATCTAAATTCAAACAAATCATTCAAATAAATAAAAAATATATTAATTAAGATACCTAGATTCTTAGTATGACACCTTTAGAATGAATTTTTATCTACAGATGAAAATCTCATTCTACTAGAATTTAGGATGTTGAATAGAATGGGTTCTACCCAAAAAAGTATTTATTTTATTCTCCATTATTTAAAACATAAATTCAACCATAACATAAAAATAAAATAAAAATAAAAATAAAATTACAAATCAATTAAATTATTTAAATTAAAACCACCCAACTATAAATTGAATAAACTTTAAACTTAAACTAAATCCAAATTGAAATAAAGATTAGTACAATTATACCACACAAGCCCTTCTCTCACATAGTAGATTAATAGGTTATCTACCCTAAACATAGGTTATGCTGATGATTTATGATGTGATGTGATAATTTTCTTATTTTATGATGTAATATTTTAGATTGCATGATTAGGATTGTTTGTTTGCTAGTCTGGATGTTAGGGCATTCTCCTTATGCTAATGTTATTTTTTGGAGGGGGTCTTTCTTAAAAGGACTGTTGTAATAAAAATAAAAATAAATGATCCTTGCTTGCAAGTGTTGCTTAAGTCCCTATGTACAGCCCAATAGGATAGATGGGCTTGATAAACAACTAATACTAAGCCCATATGTTTGGAATTTAAATTGCCAATGTGTTGTATGCATTTTTTGACATATAATTTGCAAGGATTGTAAATTTATTTTGGAATTTTAAAATGTAATCAGACCTTAAAATTAAATTAGGATCTATGGGATCTAGGAATAACAGGAGCTAACTTTACCAATTGGTGGTCCCCTATGAAGCCCATGGAGGTCCCCATAGAAGGTGACGATCCTAGATAAAGACCATATAGATCATAATGTTTAGTTCTAGCCTGGGCTATATAAGGGTAGAGCTCGGCTAGCCCTTTTTTTTTTTCTTCCAAGGCTATGTTGTGTTCTCATATTTATATTCATACATCATAGATATCAAGAATCCTTTTTTGATAGGAGCTTGCGGGCAAAGACATTGACTAGTGCATGAACGATGAGTTTGTACGTGACAGTTGTAGTGCTCGTCAGAGTTAAGATGAGGATACCGATGGTGCAGGGATGACTAAGCTCGCTAATGCAGGTGAGGGCATCAATGAGTAAAGCATGGTGAATTTAGGTGGCCTGATTGATGGATCCAATAGGCATAATGATGGCTCATCGACCTATTTTATTAATTAAATTTAGATTGATTTATTTTGCGGTGTGCAATAAAAATGTAGGCTTTTCTAGGTTTCTTTCTATGATCTATTCTGTGATGAATTTCCTAGAAATGTTAGGCTCCTAGGAAAACTAAATTTTTAACCCCACTAAAATTAAACAACTCAACCATAAAATAAAAATTTATAACTTTACTTTAATTAAGTCTTAGGTATAACCTAAAAGCAACAAAAAATAATTATCTATTATGAACCATGAGAGTATATTATCTGTTCTTCTTAAATTGGATGCTTTACTTATTACACATAAGGGGTCATCTATCTTTTGAGGATGACGCTCTTCTTGGTGGAACTTGTGCCTTCTTGTTTTGATTTAGCCCATGATTATTTTCTAACTATATCTTATTGTAAGAATAAATTGCATACTCAAGGATTTTAAAATGGGTTCTGAGTCAAAATACATAGAAGATAAAAATTTGTTGCATTAGTTGCATAACATGCTAAACATCATCTTAGGGATAGGGCGTGAGTTTGGGTTCATAGCTTCCTTCCTAAATGCAACTAACCAACCATCTTGCATACATAAAGACCAAACTTTTGGTTTCAAAATCACTTATGTAGTGTTAGCTGGCAAACCTTCCAGGCGGGTTATAAGTCTAAAAGAGTCTAGGATAGGTTCATTTTTCTCTATTAGAAAAAGAATTGATTATTCTTAGAAGATTTACATTAGGTCAAACTTTTGATTTATGTGAACAACATTATAGACTTAGGTTCTGAAGCACCTTATCAAAATAATTCTTCAACTAATAGGCATTTCTACAATCTTGTGCTATCAAAATTTAAGCCCTAGAGTTCTAATGAAATGCAAACTCAAAATTTCAATAAATTCAATTTCAAAAATGTAAAGCCCAATGATAAGATAGTTGAAATGTCTACTAGAAATCTCAATATCTATAGGCATTTTTTAATTAATCCCTATTAGCCTCAGAAAAGAACTCTTCCCCTTAAAGTATATCCAATTAACATTTTGAATTAACTATTCTTTTAAGACAAGTTTTAAAATCCATAGAAATAAAAGTCTATTTCCTTAATCAAGAGTATTCTTTGGAAGAATTCCCTTCTTCCTAGGCTATAATTAACTATAAGGGCTTGCCTTTATAAAGAACTACTAACCTAACATAAAATAAATCTTGTTCTACTTCTATAAGTAGTTCAAGAGAAAAATCTCTAGAATAATAAAGGCCTATTATCTTTAAAATTCTTTATTAAGTAATTGAATCCATTATACGATAACATATTTATCTTTTGAGATAATATATTTATTCCTTAATGATGTTTTTGATTACATAAATAAGTAAAATCTATGTAGTGTCATAAATGTTTCCCACATGCATTAGTTTAAAACATAGTTTCATACCAACCATGATCTAAGCTCTTAGAGAGTAAGTTTAATATCTTATGTTCTTTCTTAATAAATAATAGCTTAACTATCTTGTATTAATGAGTCTTAGCCATATGATTTTAAAAGCATAAGAGTTGTCAACTAGCAGTCACTCTAGGTGGTTGTAATTCCAAAAGGTTGGGTTGATATAGGCTTACTCTCTCTAGGAGGAGTGAGCCAATATATCTTATTTTTAAAGTAAAATGAAGTCAGGCTCTTAGCTTGTGCTAGAGCGCTTTAGATGTCAGTTTAGAGGTAGCCTATTTCTCTCTTACTATGGGTGTAAATTCTCTCATCTTAGGCATTTTTATAATCATATTGTGTTAAAATATAAGTGTTAGATATCTAACAAATGTCAACTTAAACATTCATAATTATCTACTTCAAAAATGTAAAGCTCAATGATATGATAGTTGAAATGCTTATTGTGTTTCCTTATATTTAAAGATATTTTCTACTTATTCTTGATTGACTTTTAAAAATAACTCTTCTTTCTTAGAGCATTCCCTTTTGAATTTCTAAATTAGCTGTCCTTTTTAAGATAAGCTTTAAAATCGATAGAGATGTTAGCCAATAACTTTAATCCAAGAGTATTTTAAGGAGATTCACATCTCTTAAAATGTAATTAACAATGGGTGCTTGTCTCTATAGGGAACTTAAGAATCTAATTTAGAATAAACACTACTTTACTTCATCTATATAAAGTAAGATAAAAATCTCTAGTATATGTAGACCCATCAACTTTAAGAGTCCTTATTAGATAATTTAGTTTATTGTATGGTGATATCTCTACTTTTCAATGTAGTATATCATTTATTGATGTTGTAATCTATCATTTCAATAAATATTCTCTAAGATTTGCATGGTGTATCTTTCACACAATTTTTAAACAGTATAGATTACAAGGTAGAAGGTTTCAATCTTCTTGAATATCTTCTTGTATTGCCTCTTTAACTTCCTATTTTTATTTCTCCTTTGTGTTTTAGTGAGAGGTTTATGATGGGAAGATGAAACTTCCTCAAAAATAAAATGGGTAACCTCTATCTCAACCTTCTCTTTTCTTTATTGCCAAGGCTACCTTAAGAATTGCTTCAACCTTGGATTCTCTAGTAGTGATATAAGCAACATATGGTACTATAGGGACCTCAACTACCATCCTCTTAAGAGAAGGGAACTCAATTTCAGATCTTAAGTTAAACTACATAAAGAGTTTCTTATTTACCGCCTCCTCATGGTTAACCATAGTGAGAGCTGGGCCATCATAAGTGACCTTGAAGTTTTCAAATCCCAGCTAATGGGAAAAAAAATATCCACTGTATAGCAACATCACTACCACACACGTCTAAGTACAAGATATTAGCAAGGAAAAAGAGGGGAACATCCTATGCTGGTCTAAGGTCAATCCTTAAACATTTGGGAATGTAGCATCAAAGGTTCAAGTTTGAGGTCATCAGGAATCTATGAGAAGTGATCCTAGAAGTGTTAGGGATCAGATTGTGTGAAAGGAGGCCAAAATTATAGTATAAGTAGAGAAGAAAGAAAGAAAGAAGTTAGTCAGACAAACAGTAGCCTTTGCCTTGATGAACATACATTATGGCATTTACTAGCTTGAGCATATGAGATAGTCAAATGAGATAGTTCTTATAGGATTTGACCTGGTCAGATTAGTACACATAGAGTTACGATCGGTGTGGCCTCCATCACATCATACAACTTGTAAGTATTCTTCCTCTATTTATTGCCTACATCAGATGTTCAATTAAAGTACTAGAGGCAATCTAGGGAGAAGAAGTCTTGGCATTTGGTGATTAGATTGCACCTTGAGGGCCAACCTTCTTCTCATACTGTAGTCCAAGGTTGAATATACCCACTCAACTTTCCTACATCGGTAGAAATGAAAGCATGGCAGCCCAAGAATATATTCATTTAGCCATCATAGTTACTAGGAAAAATGAGAGAGGAGAAAGAAGATAAACCAACACAAGAGTCTCCTAAGGTAGTAAGTGTACAGGACAAAGAAAAGATTGACATAAAAAAGCTAAGAGAAAGTAGTGAGCACCCTAAGTATATCCTGGTTGACCCCAAAAAAATTGATGAACATTCATTGGAAAGATATCATTAAAGAATATCATGTCATAGTTTAGGAATTGGAAGGGAATGTTTATCAGGATCAAGATAATGAAATGTTAGATTTTGATTTTGTTGATGATGACTTGTTGGAGGAGTCTATTGATTCATATGGTTGACACCAGGTCATCTTCATATATGGAGCAACACCATGAAATTGATGTACATTAAGTTACGGTTGAGGACGATGAAGCACTAGACTCAACTTGACAATTATTGCATCAATTAAAGCAGAAAGATGATTAACCTAAGGACCATTGATAGTTCGATGCTTCACCCTCCTCTTTAAGATTATCACCCTACAATAGACTCAAAAATAATGATTCTGTTGATCTTGTATTTAATGATAACTCTCGAAGTCTTAATAATCAAAATAATCTTGGTTTAGATACCTACTCATAGAGATGTTAGTTAATCACTTTAATCAAGAGTTTTCTTAGGAAAGATTGTTTTCTAAAATATAATTAACTATGGGTGCTTTTCTTTATAAAGAAGTTAAGAACCCAACTTAAAATAAATAATATTTTACTTCATCCATATAAAGTAGAGGAAAAATCTTTGGTATACATAGACCCATCAGCTTTACGAGTCCTTATTAGATGAGTAAGTCCATTGTAGTATATCATTCCTTGATATCAGACTCAATCATTTTAATAAGTAATCATAATATTTGCATGGAATCCTTCCCTCAGACCAATTTTAAACACTATAGATTTTTCTAGCGACACCATTGAGGAAAGTTCCTCTCTCTATCTTTAGTGATTGGTTAACATCTCTATATATCAGTATTAAGCTTATGCCACTCATAAGCTTAGACTACCTTTCATTTTTCTTGGATGTCTTATCCATTTCTTTCTTATGCAAGTATTGCCAATAACTTTTATTCTAATTTTAAACATTGTTATTCAACATTAGGTAACTAGTAGATTCTAGTACCTTTATTGGAACCCCTAATGGGCCCCACTTTTATTAATTTAGGCAAAGTCCTAATCTTTGCTAAAGAATTCAAAATCAATCAAATCTCCATTATCCCAAATTCATCTTTTCAAAATCTAAATCTTCAAACTCTTCAAAGTCCAAAACTTTTTGAACCTATTGTCATACTCAAATTTGATAAGTTAGGTTTCAAAATTTTGTACATCCTAGTCAAAATTATATGAACCTATAGTCATTACTAATGAGGTGTTAATGAAATTCTCTTCAAAATATCTCCAAGTTGAAATCAAATTACTTGAACCCCACTGGCCATAATTTAACTTAGCTGGTGTCAGTATAATTATTATAAATCAATCTACTATCATACCTTAGTTTGAGAAGGTAAGCTATAAAAAAATCCCCAAATCAATATCCAACTTGTTGAACCCCTTATCGTAATCAAATTTGATGAGTGTTGGTCTAAATTCTTTAAATATATTAACAATAACTAAAACATGGGGTATGGATAACAAATATTTCTTATGATGGTCCAATCTTCACTATTATGGACCATAAATATATTAACAATAACTAATTCAACTTAATGTATAAAATTAAATTCTCACCCTTAAGGAGAAAAAACATAGATGTTCCTTCAAGAATCAAAAATGAAATGGACAAGTATTTTGATTATGTCTTATCTATTCAAATGAGTATGAGGCAAATGACTTGAATCCTAATCCCCAAAAGAAAACAACTCTAAAATTGACAACCACAATAACGATCGTAATCCATAAAATAGCAATTCTGATGGGCTTGATGTCTTTAATTATTTTGTCTTGGGTAGAGATGCCCCACATTCAAAAGTCTAATGGGGCACCATAGGGAAAGAGTTAGAATCATCATATTTCAAAAGTCTAATTGGAGAAACTTTGAGTATCATATTAAAGGAGGTACACATCATTTCTACCACTCTTTAGAAGATATCATAGAAGCCAATTGTTGTAGCAGTAGAGTCCTATCACTCTAATCAACCCCATAGGAAGAAGCAAACCAGACGTTGGAACACATGCAATTCTAAATCCTCCCTATGACATACCTCACAATCGAACATAAAGATATCAAAGTGTTCTAAGGGTTAAGCTTCATAAGTGACAACCATTCAAACTTAACCAAATTCTTCCTTATCCATTTAGTGACATCCTCCATAAGTCATACTAAGGAAAAGAAGGACATGCTATCTCTTATAGAGAACACAACAAAAGCAAAGGATCAAAAAAGGAGGGAGAGAAATAAAAAAAAAAAAGAAAAAAGGAAAGTCAAGAAAATTATAAAAGGAAATTAAAAAAGAAAGACAAAAAGAAATAAAAATTCAAAGATTAAAAAAGGAAGGAAAAAATGAAAACATAAAGAGAAAAAAACATTAATAATACACATTGATTTGGAATCTAAAGAATGAATCATATTTACATGGTGTAAGTTCAAGCAAAGAGAGAGTAAATGTATATAAAATGAAGTTTTGAGTAAAAAATTGAAAGTCTCTAGAGTTAGATAACAATAAGAAAAAGGGTCCAAAAGGATTGTCTATGTATGAGATGACTAGAAAATTTGTAGGTATGCAATCTCATTAACACTAGTCCTCATGACACTATTAATGGATTAGAAGTTAGAGTTGCTCATAATCTCTAAGAAAACTTATGAGATTTCAAATTTTCACTTCATATCCCTTTCTTCAAGCTAAAAATAGGATTCAATGCTTGTAGATGAACCTTTAAATGAAGTAATAAAATAATCTTTTGTTTAGTCTACCAATTCTGCTCAAAGAAGTTTTGAAAACTTTCAAGTGAAATATGCGCTCCTTGAAGCTAAAAAGAAAATTAGATCATTAACTAATGAGTTGTAAGAATTTTTTCTTAGAACATAAAGAGGGTTTACCCTCCCTCCCAACATCCATATATGATAAATTAGAAGGAAAATGTGAATGACTTGGTTTGGTTATTTTTGTTGTTTGTAGACTACTACCTTTAGAGATATTCTAGGCACTTTGTTATGATCTTGGGTAAAGCAGCCTACAAACAACAAAATTAACATAATCAAGTCATTGGCACTTTCCTTTTGACTTATCATATATGAATGTTGAGAGGGAGGGGGACCCTCTTTATGTTCTAAGACAAATTTCTTACAACTCATTTGTTAATGATCTAATTTTCTTTTCAAGTTCAGGGAGTGCATCCTTCACTTGAAAGTCTTTAAAAATTCTTTGAGCAGAATTGGTAGACTAGGAAAAAGATGATTTTATTACTTCATTTGAAAGTCCGTCTATAAGCATTAAATCCTCTTTTGGGCTTGAAGAAAAGATAAGAAAATTTCAAATCTCATAATTATTTTGTTAGAGGTTAGAGCAACTCTAACTTCCAACTTTAATAGTGTAAGATAGTAGGATTAGAGTAAATGAGCTACCGCTAAATTTCTAGTCATATCACACAAATCATCCTTTTGGACCATTTTCCTTATTGCTATCTAACTTTGGATATTTGTCAAATTTTGACTCAAATTAATTTTATATATCTTTATTCTCTCTTTCCTTGGACTTACACCTTGTGCACATGATTCATCCCTTAGAATCCAAATCAATGTGCACTATTAATGTTTTTTCTACCTTTTTTTACTTTTGAAATTTTCTCTTTTTCTCTTTTTTTTGAAGACCTCAATTTTCATTTTCTTGAATTCCATTTTTTCTTTTATATATATCTCTCTCTCTCTCTCTCTCTCTCTCTCTTTGAGCCTTTGGTTTTTTTGTGTTCTCTAGAAGAGATAGATTGTCCTTTTTTACTTAGGATATTCAATGTTTAATATGACTTAAGGAGGTTGCCACTAACTAAACAAGGAAGAACTTGATTAGGTTTCAATCAAATAGTCTTTCATCTCCTAAGAAAATTTGTTGGTGCACTTATTGTTTAACTTAGTGAGAAACATTCCAAAATAGTTTGGAACATTAAGATTAACATTCAAAACACTTTGATGCCCTTATTTTGGATTGTAAGGTTGTCTTAAGGAGGTTTTAGAATTTGATAAGTTCTGGAAATTGGTTTGCTTCTTCCTATGGTGTTAATTAGAGTGGTAGCACTCACTACAATAATTAGCTTCTATAATATTTAATAAAGATAGAAATGATTTCTACATATTCTTCTATGGTACTATGGTGTTTTAATTTGGAGCCATAGGAACACCACACAGATCTTAGTGGGTATTTATTAAAGTGATTGGGTGCAACATTAAGGTATGATGTACCATCTCGAGAGATGGAAATGCCACCCTACAATGGACTAAATCATCTAATATAGACTCCTAAGGTAGATGTGTCTACGTATATACTGAGATCTTTCCCCAACTTTATATGGAGAAGTAAAGCAGGGTTTATTTTATGTTGGTTTCTTTAGTTTTCTATGAAAGCAAGATTCCATAGTTAATTACATCTCGAAAAATGAGAATTTCCCAGAAACAATCTCGATTAAAGTAATCAATAAGTATCTCCAAAGATTTCAAAGATAGACTATCAAAGGAGTGGGTATTTTTGGAAACCAAGTGGGAAGGTTCAAATAGGAAGGCTTATTTATGAATTCTAAAGGACAATAAGTGGGAAGCACCCATGATACTAGGAAGCCTAGTGAGTTCTTCAACCTACCCTATAGTGAGGCTTTATATATTTCAAAGAGAAAATTCACTTTTATTTAAGTTAAAATCATATTATAATGCTAAGGCTTATAATCGAACAACACAAGATTATGGAAATGCCTAAGAGATGAGGATGTATACTCATAGCTTGAAGGAAATAAGTAGCCGCAAAACCTAAATCTAAAATGGTTAAGCATAAGCCAAAAGCACCACCTAAGTCTAATCAGGAAAAATGGGATATAATGGTTCACCTCCACAAGGGAAAATGAATACACCCCGGCTCTTCTAGACTTATAATCACCTGGAGTGGCCGCCATCTAACTCCTCCCATGCTTTAAAATCTTGTAGGTCAGTCTTATGTAGCTGCAAGATAGCTAGGCTATTATTTAATTAGGAAAAGAGCTAAAATCCTAAACTCACTCCCTAAGAGACTAGATTATGATTGACATGAAAATATGACTTAGACTAATGAAAAAATTACAACTTTTAAATCATTTTTGATGCATTCATTTTAGATCTAGGCTTGGGAAAATTATGCCTACATGCAAGATAAAGTAGAGTTATGGGCCAAATTAGCAAGATGAGGTGTTCTCCATTACATGGGATGCCCTCAACTATCAACCATATCTCCTATTGTGCAAGAGTGGAGACCCTCCTTATTCAAGACCGAAACAATATGGCATGTATGGTGTGATAGCATACAACATTTAGCTAAGGGGTTTATAAATTGTTTATTTATTTTGATTAAGATCCCAGGCTTTAAAATGAGGTCATGAGTTTCATTAGGATTTAGTTAAAAGTTTTTAATGAGGGTAGAAAATTTAATTTTATCCAAAAGAGCTTACCGCATCTAGGCCACAGATCAAACCATCACATTTTAAGGAACTTAAGAAAAGCATGCCATTTGTATTGTACATTCTAAACACAACAATCAAACATATTAATTTCATAAAAGAATAAGAGACTAGTGCGGTCGAGTATTGCCATACGCCCCATAAAAAAAAAAGGGTAGCCGAGCACTACCCTTATACAAGATATTAATTATAAAATTAAATGCTATTCTTCAATCTCTTGTCCATCTTTCCTTATTTTGGATTAGTTCTAAGCTTTGTAGGTCTTTGCCTTCTAGCCACTACGCATCCTAAACCCCATAGCACTAGTCTTAATTCTATTGAAAAAAATTACAAATTTATGAAGAATGAAATCTAGCTACACTTACAAAACAGACATTAGTTAAACAAGCATACAAGCCAAGCAATTACATTTCACATATTTGGACTTAGCACCTTGCACTTGGGTAGCCAAGCCCACCTATCCTAATTGGATTATGCTTATGGGCATAAGCAGCACCTGCAAGAAAGAATGTTCATATTTTCTTATTATTATAGCAACCTTTGCCATAATCCCTTGCAGAAAATATCATTAGGCTATTAGTGACCTAACATCTACTCTATGCACAAACACTCCTAACATCCAATTAAGACATTACATCATAAAATAAAACATAACACCACAACATACACCAGCCTAACCCATGGCTAGAATTAGTGACTTGGCAATCTAATGTGTGTGATAAGGTTTAGTGTGGTGTGTCTTAACTAAGCTTTATAAGTGTGATTATATAAAGTTCAAAATTGTTTAAACCAAACATTAGGGGAGGTTTTGCTTCAAATCTTTGAATGAATTGATTAATTTTAATTTATAATATTTTATTTCATTTGATGCCTACTTAATATCTAATTATTATGAAGAGAAGAAAGGGGTTTCACCCCTTCATCCATATCCTAAATTATTTTGGTTTCTTTAGTGGACCATTTATTAAACAGTTTTATTAGGCCTAAGTTTTGGCTAGTCTTAAAAAACCTTATTCAAACATAACAGGCATCTTAGGATTAATAAAACTAAATCACTATCACATGGATAACATTCCACCACTTCTTCTCATCATCAATAGCATACACACTTCTTCATCTTTATTATTCATGGTATTTGATTTAATACACATACCTATACACACAATACATATTTATATTTTGCACACTTGATGATAATTAATGCATGAATTTGGTAGACAAACAAGATTCCATTCCATAGTTAAGTATATGTAGACATGTATTAGATATTTAAGAAAGTAAGCATCATCATTAAACTAGGGAAGTGAGATTATCTAAGTCCTCCTTGGGGCTACATAAATCCTTGTGTTCCCAGGATGTCAAGACTATATACTTGCTAACTTAAATACATGTAAACATGTAAACATATACAAATAGAAATGAAATCATGCAAAGGGTATATAAAATCTTTATTCATACCAAAGTTTAATCCCAAATTCTAGCATATGCATACACATGAATGAGATCAAACAAACTTATGCTTCTTTTCCAAAGTTAGGTTTTCTCATATCAAAAGAGGAAAGATAGGGGAATGGATTAGAAGTTCGCTCTTTTGATCAACAAACATGATGTCATTGTTAAACCATAGAAGTGAGATTATGTAAGATCTCCTTAAGGCTACTTAAAGCCTCTTATTCTCGGGATGTCCAGACTATATACTTGCCAACTCCAAACATATGTAAACATACACATGAACTATGAAAATAAATTCATCTTTTACCATCTTTAAATTATAACTAAATATAAACTTTATTGAACATTTATAATCAACATTAGCTTAAATTTTATATCATTAGCATATAGTTTTAAAAATAATTTGAGATTTATTAGTGATAATAGCCACACCATATAATATTTATCTGACACATAAAACTTAAATGCAACCATGTTCTTTTGATTCTCTTTTATTTCTCTTTGAAAAAAATGAACATGTGAAACAAATGGCATGGACATTTATGATGATTGAAAAGAAGTAATTAAGCATTGCCACATAACATAATCAATTACATTAAGTCCTAGGGACAATTAAACAAAATAAATATTTCTTAAGATTAACCAAAATTCTTATGAGATTTGATTTTGATGTTTGAATTATTAAAACATAAAGAGGAGAGATGATAGTTAGTATTTACCCCATCCCATGTTGGTGATTTGATTTATATTTAAAGAAAGTAATTAAATGGATTTTATGAGTTGATTAGGTTTAAGCCATTAATCACATCAACTTAATTACCCTTCCCTAAGTTTCTCTAATTTACTTAACTACTTGATCATGAGCCTTCAATGATATGCTTTTAGGAAAGTAAAATTTGCAATGCACCTAAAAGAATCTAATGATATTAGGCTCATATTTAAGAGTTAATTATATTAAAGAAGGAAAGAATCTAAGTTAGGTACTCTTATGATTACCCAGGGTTAACCATAATTTCCTTAATAATTTTATATTATTAAACACATAAAAGGAAATTAATGGATTATATTTGAGTTATCTGTACCAATCATTTATTTTGTTTGATTTCCATTTTTATCTTTAATTTTCCAAATTAATCCCTAATTATTACATATGTTAATTAACCTTCTTAAGGAAATACATATAGAAAAATAATTAGGAGAGGGGTCTTTATTACTTCTACTCACTATTCCTTCTATTCATAATGATTAATCATCATTAATTATTTAATTTTCACTATTTATCAATTTTAATAATTATTAAATTAATTAATGAGGGTAATTAGGATTGAAATTCTAAATTCCTTAAATTACATAGGAAATAATTCCAAGAAAATTATGGGAGGTAGAGGATATCCCATGGAATCATCAAATTTTCTAATATAATTAATCACGATTGTTTGTTTTAATCACGTATAATGGATGGCTGGTGATTCGTCATCCCATGAGCGACAGAAGAAGGATATCGTCCACCTTTTACTGCTCGATAAGAGCTCACTAGAGCTCATTTTATGGTGAAATCAACTCTAAAATGATCACGAAATGAATCTAAAGGGATCCTATGGTGGAAATCACTTGAAAACATGATTCACTTCAAAAAGGACAACACTTAGGGGCCAAAGCTATGGTTGCTAGATTTTTACCTTGCTGGAGCTATAGACTAGTGGTCACGAAGGTTGCTTCAAGATACAGAGAATCAAGCTACCTCCCCGTTGATCACTCTATGGACCAAATGCTATTGAAAAGCTCGTTGAAGTTGGTCTTAAGATGCCTTCCAGTGGTTGAATCGCTTAGTAAATTATTCATTTTAGTTCTTTGGAGTGAGGTGAAGGTTTGGGAATAGTTAATTTAGGTTTGGTGGAGGTTTTGAAAACTTGGATGAACAGAGCACTCAGGTTCGATCAAGAGCTAGTCTTGTCAGCTGTGGAGTGCACGAAAAGCTCCAGAGAGGGTAGGGGACTATGCAGAATGATCGGGTAGGTGTGCTCGGTTTTCCGGGAGGTATACCCTCCTCCCCACTGAACAGGGCTAGGATGCAGACCTTTAGTAGCATCTAGATGGGGTAGGTGGCCGGAGATGGTAGGGGACTACTGAGGTGGCTAAGGGTGAGAGACTGAGAGAGTTTAGTGGGTTGCATGAGGTGTACCCTCTCCTTTAGGTGGACCAATGGGTTTCCATAGGTGAACTCACCCTCTCATGGCTAAAGGCTATGCCCAACAGCTTTAGGTCTAGTATGGTCAATGGTCCTCTTATCCAAGAAAAGCTAAAGGTGGTTGTCATGGGGTAAGGAGGTAGAAAACCCATCCAAATGTGAATTTTATCCCATTTGGGTGGGTTGGTTCAACGAGTTTGACTCAAATCAGGTTCATCATGAGTTAGGCCCACTTAGGCAGGCCTATGGTGACCCAATGATGAGTCATGTCAAGTTTGGTTAGGTTTGGCTTAATTTGACTCATATGGGTCAAATGGGTTCAATTGGAAAATTTGGGTGAGTGATGATTTGGGTAAGTTGAATTGGTGATTCAATTAGTTTGATTCAATTTGGGTTAGATTTGAATTTGGCTCATATAGTTTAATTTGGGTCAAATGGGTCATGTTGACCAATTTGACCAATTGATTGGTTTAGCATTTATGAGTCTATGTTCATTTGATCATTGGTAATTGATTGAAAGAGTTGATTTGACTTAATTTGGATTATGGAGTAAATTGGTTCAATTTGACCCTTTAGGTCAAATTGGGCTAAGTTGGTTAATGGGTTAGGTTGGACAAATTAGATCCAATTGAAGGTTGGATCACATTTAATATTGAATTAGTGATTGATTGGAAGTAATGGTTTCAATCAATTTAGTTTAGGATTTGATTTGGATCAATTTTCCCCTTTAAGCCAAATTGGGTAAACATGGGTCAAAGGGTCTAATTGGCTTGATTAGGTTCAATTGATTGTAATGGACTATTCAATAATGATCTACAATCATCAATGAAGGGACTGGATGGCTTGATATGATCCAATGAGAGTTTTATTGGAGTTTAGTTTGATTACCCCTTTTTGGTCACTTTGGGTCAAGTGAATTGGGCAAGTCAACTTGGACCAATTGGGGTATGGATGGCTGGGTTGTATTCAATGATAAATTTGAATTTGATTGATGGCTTTGATTGTAATTGATTTGGGTTCAATTAGGTTTTGGCTCATTTGAAACCTTTAGGTCAAATGGGCTAACTTGGGTTGGTCACCTTCTATTGGTTCAAATGGCTTGTTTGCAAGTATTGAAATGGTTTGAAATGATATATTAAATAATTAGAGTGATCAAGAAAATTAAGTTGAATTTTGTTTGCTTTAATGGGCTTAAGTTGAGTTATAGAATTATTATGAGGTTAACTTGGGTTAAGGCTGAAGTCAATTTGGCTTGGAGCTTGGATTAGAAAACCAAATTCAAATAAGATTAATTGAATGGGTTGGAGTTAGTTTAGCTTCATCAATATGAGCTTGAGTTTGGATGAGTGAATATGTATGAATCTTGATTTAGGCCATAAGATAGATGAAACCTATGTGTCCTAAGGTGGACTCTGAGCTTAAGGTCACACCTTCTAAGTCTCTAAGCTCAAGTTTTAGTGTCCCCTTAATCATTAGATGTGTCCTAGCACTAAAGAATTCCAAGTGTATAAAAGGTTCCTAAGTATAAGATAAGAAAGGTTAATCTTCACTCCAAAATGAGGTCAACAAAATGAACCCCCAATAGGTGTGGTGTAATTGGTAAGGCACACCGCACATATTGGTGTTGACCGAGATGATCAAAAAGCATTTGAAAAGGTCATGATAATTAATGAAGGCTATCCATGCCTAAGTGGAGAGGTAAATCAAATAAAGGTCCCCATGCGATTTAGTTTATTTCATTTCATGCCAAGGGCATGGGAGAGGAATTGTTTGCATTTGGTTTGATTTATTTATGGTCTCATTTTGTGTCAAGGATATAAAGAATGATCCTATTGGGGATCGAGTCATGCCGAGGGGATGAATGCAGATTCGCTAAGCATGATGATTTGGAATTTGTCTTTTCATCAAATATGCGAAGATGGGTTTGTTGGGGATTGAATCATTCCAAGGGCATGAGTGAGGGCCTTGTTAAAGGTGAGTGAGATTCGAGTTAGAGTTGATTTGGTTAATTTAGTTTACTTAATTGGTTTAGTTGATGAATTTTTTGTTTAACTTTGGTAACTCTTGTTTATTTTGACTTACATGTGATTGTTGTGTTAATATGGACCCTATTGGTTTGCGATGAGTTACACTAGGGAAGGACTACCAAATCCTGAACTTACCTTAGACTTACTTACTCAAAGGGGCATTCTACTGACCGTATAGTATAAACTATCCAACCTAAAGGTTTCGCATCAATTTGCGATGGTTAAACTAGGAAGAATGCTCGGGGACTCATATCTTCTAATGCATAATCAACCATCGGGGTGACTTGATGATTGTACAACAAGTTATGCCTGACCTAGGGTGACTACTAAGTGAGGGCCTCTGAGGGTCTTATCTCAACTTAGCTCATCGAGATGATTCCTATAGGTAGTTTTGCTGGCAATGCCCAAAAAAATAGGATGC
Source organism: Cymbidium sinense (assembly GCA_021442155.1). NCBI lineage: Eukaryota > Viridiplantae > Streptophyta > Magnoliopsida > Asparagales > Orchidaceae > Cymbidium > Cymbidium sinense. The sequence continues at coordinate 59,300,927 of CM038231.1, forward strand.
TTGTTTGGGAAGAGGTGTCGTTATGTGTCTTATCCTAATCTACAAGAGATGACATTTTGTTTGTTTGTGTTTGTTTGTTTAGCATGGACCCTATTGGTTTGAGATGGGCCACATTAAGAAGGAAACATGAGGGTTTTGACCTATCTTAGGTTTACATGCCCAAGGGATAGTCTATACATCCATAATATAGAGCTTCCAACCTATGGGGTGGCTATTAGGAGTGGGGAGCTGTCCAATCTGATAGTAACCTAGGTCATGTCTAGATGGGGTAAAGAGGATGTGATCCAAATAGAATGCCTATAGGGAAGGTGCCTCTGAGGGTATTATCCTAATCTCTAAAGTATAAAGCCTATAGGTATACGGTGGTCGACTCAGAGAGAAAGCACAGGGTCTCACATCTTTTTGAGCGGTGTTATCCACCGGGTAGGTTTCTGTCCGCAAAGTGAACACTGACCAACCTAGGGTGCCTATCAATTTGCAATGATCAATTTAGGAAGAAAGCATCAGGGACTCATATCTTCTTATAGAAGACCATCAGACGTGATCATGACTACTATATCGACCTAGGGACTACCAAATGTGGAGTTACCAAGGAGGACTGAACCCAAGCTTGAAGTAGTCAAGATGAAGAGGAGCCACTAGGGTTCTTACTCTAATCCTAGGATATATATATATATATATATATATTCAAACCCAATCAACATACGATAGCCAGCTCAAGGAGAAAGCTCGGGGATTCACATCTCCACAAACATGATTAGCTAACAAGATGACTCACTAATTGTGTAGTGAAGTGTATCAAGCTAACAAAGTGGGCTCATTGATTTGCAACGATCAAGCCAGAAAGAAAGTACAAGGACTCACATCTTTCTAGGCAGGGATAACCTCTAGCAGTGAACCAGACCTGACCTAGAGCAGCAATTGAGTGAGGGCCACCGGGGGTCTTATCTCAACTCAAAGTAATCTGAGGTGATAGAATTTGTGTTTGACTTGTTTGTGTTTGTGTGCAATTATGTGTTTGCATTGTGTTGATAAGGGCTAGGATGTCGTTCGAGTTCTCTTACACCTATCGTAAATACATCGAGAGTTTGGAAATTAAAAATATTATAACTTGTCAATCAAAATAGAATTTTATTAATGAAAGATTATTTGGGACATTCTTAATGCATAATTTTTCTTTTAAGTACAACCCATTGATCAGGAGTATTAGGAGTTCACCTTTATGATTTATGAGTTGATAAGAGCCAAAAGCCACCCCGATAGGCCTTTTCTATGGCAAAAGGGCCTTCCCAAGTAGTTTTGAACTTGTCTCGCATCTGGCAATGAACTACAATTGGTCTCCTTAGAACTAAGACAAGCTCTCCAACTCAAATATCTTTAGGGTGGACCAACTTGTTATGAGCTTGAACAATTTTTTCTTTATGCAACTCTAGGTTCTGATAGGCTCAAAAGTGTCTCTCCTCCAAACCTTCGAGTTCTTCCAACCATAGCTTCGCATTCTTTGATTTTACCAACCACATCTCAGAGTGAGTTAAACCTCTAAAGGTAGAATTGACCCTAGGAGAATGGGGTAAATTACACGTAGTCTTATATATAGTGTGATAAGCCCATAAAGCTTAAACTATGTGCTCATGCCACTATCTTTTATCATCATCGAGCATTTTTTTGAGTATTTGGATGAGAGTTTTGTTGAAGGCTTTTGTTAAACCATTCCCCCAAGGATAGTAGATGGCAGAGTATCTCCAATCTATGTTGTGTCTCTAGGTGAAATTACTGATCTTTGTGCTCTTGAGAGTAGTACCATTATCGGATACGATTTGGTCGGGCACTCCAAATCTATACACTCTATGGTTCCCGAAGAATTGGAGCATGTGCTAATCTTTGACTTCTTTAAGTAGAATCACCTATGCTCACTCGAAGAAGTAGTCCATAGCTGCTAGAATGAAATGATGGCTCTTGGATAAATGTGTATCAATCAGGCCCACTATGTCGATACCTTAACATTCGAATGGCCAAGAGGTTAAAGATGGATGTAGAATATTTGGTGGTTGGTGTAGAACCACTCCATGTACTTGGCATTAGTGGCAGCACATCACTACAACCATGCAATATGTGATCATCGCCAGCCAGTAATACTTAAGTCTTTTAATTTTGGCTTTCATCTTGGGACTGGATTGATGAGCTTCGCATAATCCTGAATGCACATCAGTCATGATCTTACAGACTTCATGTTTGTCTAAATAATGTAATCATATATGATTGAAAGACCCATCCATGAGGGTGTAGGACAGTGCCCTTTACTTTACATGATGGGCTTGAGATTTCTCTTAAGGTAGTTTGCCTTTATCCAAGTAATCAATGAAGGGTTGCATTTAATCCAACTCTTCATCTTTTTCGGCAACAATAACCTCCCCTTCAAGAGTGTGTTTATTGATGATTTCAACACCAATGAGATGCAGGACTTGTCTATTGTGAACCTCTATTTATATGGACTCATCTTCCAGACATGCCAACTCTTTGGTGAGTTTGGATAAGGCATCTATGGACATTTTCTCCTTGGGGATTTTATAAATTGTGACCTCACATCTAGGCTAATAACTCCATGGTATACTTATGGTAGTGATGGAGTTTGGGCTTTAGAACCTTTAAGACCCATCGATATTGACAACTAGTGAATCCCCAAAGATATTGATACTTTGATGCCTAATGAGGCTAACTCTAAAATGATCGAGTTTCATATTTAGCTTCATTGTTGGTGCAAGGTATAGATGATGGTATGAGAATCTCATCATATCACATTATGGTATGAGGACTAACCCTACCCCCTGCCTTACCTGGAGAGTGGATTGTGGTTCTTCTCCTGAGGAAGCCACACCATCAAAGTATATCTCCCAATGGTGAATGTTTGCATCCCTTAATCTCATGATTTATTCATCAGGGAGGTCATCACCAGCGAAATCAGAGGAAGTGGGTGCTAAAGTCTGTGAGTCCTTGTCCCTTCACTACATGGAGGGGCACAAATGTGATGTCAAACTGCAATAGAATCATGAAATATCATACCAACCATCCAGATAGCATCAACCTTGTCATGATAATATAGTGGATTGACTCTAGAAATTAAGTTCACTTTATGGGAGAGCATATAATGTAGCTTTTGGGTTGCAAAAATCAAAGCTAGGCAATGCTTCTCAATGAGTGGATAGTTCACCAAGTATTAGACTATGGTTGAGATAGAAAATAACCAACATAACATCAAGGGAGTCATCTAAAATAGCGGTGTAAAGTATGAGAGGTTTGCCTGGGATAGGGGCGGCTAGGACTGGTGGTGTCATAAGATATTGCTTGATGCTTTCAAATGCATGTTGGCATTTTTCATCCCACTTAAACTTGGTGTCCTTCTTGACTAATGAGAATGGTTGACATTTGCCTGATAGGTTGGATATAAAGCGTCTTAGATATGACAACCTCCTTTATAATGATCTGAGTTGAGTTAGAATTTTGGGGTGGCATTTCCAATATCATTTTAATCTTCTCCGGGTCGATCTCAATTCCATGGTGTCAGACAATGAACCCCAAAAACTTTCCTGAAGTTACCCCAAATGCACACTTCAGAGGGTTCACTTTTAAGGTTATATTATCTTAACCACTCAAAAACTACTCTCAAGTCAAAGAGATGGTCTTCCATTTCTATACTTTTGACCATGAGATCATTGACATAGCATTTGACTTAATGGTGAATGAGTTCATCAAATATTCAAGTCACTCCACCCGTATGTGACACTAACATTTTGAGGCGAGGCATGACCTCATATAATAATAGATTTTGATAGTTCTAAAAGTAGTGTTTCTTTCATCTTTAAGTGTCATCTTTATTTGGTTATATCCAAATAAACCATTCCATGAAAGAGAAGACTGCGTGAGATGAGGCAATGTCCACCATCAATTTGGTATTTGTAATAAAAATTCATCTTTTAGACATGCCTTGTTAAGATCCCTAAAGTCAACCAATATGTGAATTTAGCCATTTTTATTCTTAATTAGGATGATGCTAGCCAACCTAGAGGGGTATTTTTTTCTCTTGGATGAAACTAGCAGCAATTAGTTTCTTGACTTCAAAAATGACCTGCTGTTTAGTGTCCAACGCATGCATCTCGGAGCTTGCTTGATGGGGGTTAGCATCAGGTTGTATCACTAGCTTATGAACCTTTACTTTAGAGCTAATCCAACATTTCTTCATGACTCCATGAAAAGTGTCTTAAATTTCAATGCCTAAGTCATTGGTTTCAGATTCACTCAATAAGGAGCTAGCATATGTTGGGCGTGGATTATCTTCAATCCCCAAGTTGATTTCTTTAAGTTTGTCGATGGTTGATTTGATTTCTTCTTAGATTTTTGGGGCTGCATCCTTGACTTATAGATCATCTGGATCATCTAAAGTTTTTAAACGCACCTCCTCATATGAGTTAATGTGATTTGAGAAGAACTTATCATATTCCAAATGATTAGTGATGACCAGACAGTAATTGAATCATCTACTAGGCCTACCAAACCAAAGCCTAGTTTGGGTCTTCATTGGGAGTTCTTGCACTTGTTGCCCCATAATCTTTCAAAGTACTCTGACCTGTGCTTAGATCACATATGTGGGATTAAACATTTCTTTGCTAGATTAAGAACAAAAGGTGAGTACCAATCAAACAGTAATTTTATTAATTCTTTGAATGATTCATCTTCAAGTTCTACATCAATTTCTCAGTTTGAGGATGTTTCTCTTGGGTGAAACCTTTGCAGTTTAGCATTCATAAATGTTTTGGGAGCTTCCTTAACTATAAAGCCCTTAACTTTCTATGAGAAAAGTGGGGTTAGAGCTAAGGCACCAATATGTTGTCTAATAGTTTCATATAGAGGAGATTTAGATACACTTATGCTTTGCTTGGGGACCCAATCTTCATCAGTACTAAGCTCTAGTGTCACCTCAAATAGGATCTAATGATGTAGAGAAGCAGTCAAGGCACTCACTACATAGGACCCACCCTCTGAACTAGATTCTAAGTCTATGTAATGGATGTACTGGATGGGATGAATCTCCTTGTAGGTGGTAGGTATGGAGGTCATCACCCTTAGACTTCCTTAGACTTGCCTCTTCCTCATCCGATGGAGGTCATCCTCCCCACTTGTTCGAATGGGGTAACAATGGGTGGAATTTAATCCCTCTATCTCCTCCCTAATGTCTTCTCTTCTCTCTTTCTTTTCTCTTCATTGTCTTTTCTTTTCTTTCTTTTTTTCTTCTTTCTCTTTCTTTTTTCTTTTTTTGATTAAGTTTACAAGAGAAGACATTTTGCTTCTTAGGAAGGTAATAGTCATCCTCATAAATCCCAACTCATGTACTACAAATGGTTTGAGATCTCCTTTGACATAATATTCGATCCCATCCCTGATGAACTTGATGCATTGATGTAAAGAGGGTGTAACCATATTATTCTTGTGAATCAAAGGTCACCCTAAAAAAGCATTGAAAGATGTATCAGAATCTATTATGTAAAACTTAGCTTCAGTCTTCCAATCATCTATCTCCAAAGGCACCACTATGGAACCTAAGGACTTCTCGCCTTGTTCATTGAATCCTTTCAACATCATCTTCTTAGATTAAAGTTTAGAGATATCGATCCTTAAGCAAGCAAGGGTTCTTAGGCTTATAATGTTCGATGCACCTAGAATCCAACACTGGATAGCGAACTTGCCAAACATCCATAGTGATGGGAGGGTGTGATGTATTGTCAGTAGTTCTTCATTTGAGAATGTAACTCCATGACTTCTTTGAAAAACATGCTCCTCTCGCTAGATTAGTAGTGGCCAACTGAGCTAAGCATATTTCATGGTCAAGTAATACTTTGATTAGTGACTCCCTCATTTCTTTGGATAAAATAAGGGCATCATATATGCTTAACTTAGCTGAAAACTTTTTAAGGTGTGCTGACACAGTTGACTTTGGTTGGTACTTCATAAGCATATCTAAGGGTGGAGCATCTTGTGGAGGGGCTATTTGCTCACTAAAACAAATGATCTATTTAACCTTATCTTGAGGTGCTACCCTTCGAGGTAAAACTTTACCACTACAGAGGCTAACTTCAACAACTTCTTGAGATGATAAGCTTGTGGAAAGTTCTACCTACTCATCGAGTATACTTACAGCTTCTCCTAAAGGATCATCGAAGTCAAATAACTCCAAATCTATCTCAAGTGGTGAACCCTAAAGATTTAGAAAAGGGCAATCTATTTTTGAATTAGAATGGAATGGATCTGAATTATTTAAATTGTTATTATTATGACTTGGAGAGCTATTAGTGGGAATGAAATCACTAAGATCTTTGAAAGTAGACATGATGTAAGTGGAATTTTCTTCTTCATTGATTCCATCAATTTTTGTGGTACATGGTAAAAGTAAAGTAAAGTAAGTGGCATGAGTGGCTTGGTGCCCTCATCAATAGATACAACACTCCTACTGATGGCAATAGAGCTAGTAGATGTGGTAGCTACAACAGTGAGAGGAAGAGTACTGGACTCGAATGATGGTGGTGCTATGGAATCATCAAGGGCATGTGGTGGCTGCTGCTGCTACTGGGCTTCCACCCTCCCTGAGTTGTCCCTCACAACTAGCAGACCTTCCTTATTATTGGAGGTCTGAAAGTCTGACACCTATAGAAAAAGTTTCTTAATTTTAGAAATAATCTTTTCAGAGGTATGGTGTAAAGAGATATTCTAACCTTCTTCTATCTTATGAGGATCAGATGTTTCCCAAAGATTACTTTAATGGAACTAGAAGGTTGTTCCACTAAGTATTCTTTAGGGATCACTATGGCTCTTAACTTGTAAATATGCTCAATCTAATCATTGAATGTAAAGCAATCATCTAAGATATGACCTAATATGCGTGGGAGTAGATCTTCACCCCTACCCACTTGCGGCTTTTTAGGCTCGGGTAGCTAGAAATCAGGCTTCTTAAGGAGGTTCTTGAAGATTTACTTGACTACCTCTCTCTTGAATGTGTATGGCTTGTCGAGTTTATCGACAAGAGTAGGTGGATTGTAGCTACCTAGTGGTGGTATCATTGCATAGGCTATTGGGGTGGCCTTTGTGGTGGTTGAGGTAGTGGAAGAGGAGGTGGGAATGAAGGCTATTGATCTCTGGGCCTCTCAAGCAATTTTTCTTACTAGCTGCTTCCCCTTATCCACTACTACTACTATCCTTGGCTTCTTCAAACACTTTTGAGGCTTTAGGCTTGGATGATTGGTTTGAGAAGGGTAACTATTTGGCTTCCTCTTGTAATTAAGCCTCTTGATTAGTTTCTTAAATGTATTAATAGTAACACCCTTGGGCATGAAGGTGACCATACCATGAATATTCTTGAGAAGAATTTTAATGGCATGCTGATCTTGTAGCTGTCATTTACATTTCATACTCAAGTTTCACCACTTGAGAATATAATCAACAAGGGACTCATTGGTTTTTTTTTTCTATAATGAGGTCCCCTACATCACTCTACGAGCTCCTTCAAATATCTTGATAAAAAGCTACTCTAACTCTACAAAAGACTTCATCAAATCATTGTACATACAAAGAAGGCCACTCAGAAAACATAAATTACAGGAAGTAGCATCACTATCACCGATGTTGCAATAATTGGCTCAAATGTACAATATGCTTTAGGTTCCCACTACCATTGAATACTTTGAAGGATGGTGGCAAAAAATCCATTGGGTAATTAACTACATTGAATTCCTCTAGGTAGGGTCTACCCTTTGGGACCGATGAGCTCCCTTGGGCTTGCACCAACTCTCCTTCACTTGCTATTCTACCATTTTCTTGATGTCATTTTCATGCATGGTGGTGCTATCAGCTATCTTCCTATGTAGGCTAGATCCTCATCCATTATGATGATCTAGGATATACACTAACTCAGGTCTATCAGCTTCCATAGGAGTGGGTTGGAGGACAAGTGCTTGATTTTACAGTGCTAATACCATTGCCATCAACTTCTATACTCTCCTCTCCATCTTATTGATTTGATCATCCCTGAACTTGATTTATTGGAGAAGGCATTGAGTTAAGTCTGATGCCTCACCTTCTTCAACTACAACGCCCTAAGCTTCGGCTTCCTATTCATGCAAGATCCTCGAGTGTCAACCATGTGGACTTTAGTATCATCCAAAAGGTCATTGATTGAAGTCTATCATACCCTCTTCTTAGTCTGAATGATCATCTACAACTATCTGCCTCACTGTGACGTGATAGTCCTCTAATATCTCCTCTGATGATCGGTCATCCACTATACCCAGAACTATTAGACATATGTCAAGGGGTGACTCGCTACTGGACTATGTCCTGAAGAGGTGATGCACTATAGATTTTGGACATGAGGGGTGCTATCTCTGACCGGTTTAATAATCATAGGAGTCAACCCACTATTTCCTTCTTCCTTTTCCTCTGATTATGATGATGGAGCGACTATGGTACTCTTAGGCCACCACTCTTTCTTCTCGATTGTTGGGATAAGAATTCAAGTGGGAGAGCTCGCCATTGCCTCAACTGGAGTGAGTAGTGGTCCTTGGATGTAATCATATCACCAAGGGGATGCCTTTTTCCCGATGCTAATTTGGTATTTGGCAGGCACTTTAGATGGTAGGACATGGACTGGTGATGGTGGTTGGTGAGTGGAGCAGTGTGTTGGTGGTGACATCCGCCTGAAGGTCTCCTCCTGACCGGAATTATGAGAACTATCGCCTAAATGATCGCTCTATCGCCTCGATCGGATGGTTAAATCAACATTGAGGCTACCAACTACCTAGAAAACCTCTTCTTCTCTCTACACTTGGGTAACAACCTTTGGCCTTTTCTCATATCTAATCCTTCACTTAGGATCACTGTCCTCAAGTCATGAATGGTGGTGACAGTCCCATGGACTCTCCCTACCCTAGTGAGCATGGACCTCATACCAGCATATGCCTTCCTCCTCTCCTTATCTGGTGTCTCATACTCTATGTGATGCTGCTATCCTCCTCACATCCTCCTCTGTAGCTAAGAGAGGGTGAAACCTACCACCAGAAAGGGAGAGGTCTCAAATGGACCCTCTATAGCTACATGGGAGGCTTCCTCAATCTCCTTGACCATGCATTCATAGTACCTCTTAATCTTTCTATTCTTATTATGATTTAGAGTTTTGGTCAAAGGTCTATGAAAGGAGCTAGTACTGACCTCAAAGGTGGGAGAAATAATCTTAGATGCTAGGATTGACTTCCCCTTAAGAACTGGGACTGCAGTAGATGCAATACTAGTCTTGATAGAAGCTATGGCAGGCACAAGTGGTATTTGTGGCATGGAAACCTCTAAGGCTTTCCTCTTTAAAGATGAAAGATCTTCTGGAGATCAAACAAGAAGTGTCTTGTTGATCACCTCATATCTACTTATCGAGTGGGACCATCACAAGTAACTTGAAGTGCTCAAACCTAAGGCCATGCTTGATGATTGTAGATGAGATGAGTATGTCCTGATCCATGGCCAAATCCACACCCAAAGCAAATGAGAAGATGAGCTTTCTAGGAGACATGGTGATTGAATGCTTGAAAGGAAAAGAATTGGGGCTTTTTCATCTAGAAAAGAAAGGCATAGGATTGGACTTGCTTTTGTTGTTGTTCTTTTACTTAACTTTAAATTGAAACCATCATTTAAAATTTTGGTTATATTAGATGGGGTTCAAATATGCATTGGAGAGATTTGTAATTTTGAGGAGGAATGTTTCTTAGCTTAAACTTCATAAAAGTGAACTCATGAATTTAGAAGATGTTAGATGAACCTTACTTTTCCATGCTAGTGGCAAGAGGTTCTTTAAATTTTATATTGATATTATTTAATTTTTTTTAGGAAACTTCCTTAATAAATTCTTCTTACCTATTAAAGGTCTAATAGAGGTTTAAGACCTACTAGAGTGAGTTCCTAAAACTTAAAGGATGTTGGCACACTTAAGGGTGAAATAGTGGGTGCCCAATGGAAAGATGATCTTGGACTTACATAAAAATAAATAAATCCACTATCGAAGAGATAATGATTGGCTACTAAAGATGGAGAGAGGAGTAATCCAAAGTAGAATTGCTAAAAAAATCTATGGTGTTTTAATTTCGAGCCATAGGGACATCATATAGATCTTAGGGGGTACTTATTAAAGTGATTGAGTGTGACATTTATATGATGTACCATCTCAAGAGATGGAAATGTTACCCTATAATGGACCTAATTACATAATAAGGACTCCTAAGGCACATGAATCTTCGTATATACTAGAGATATTTCCCTTTATATGGAGAAGTAAAGGTTTTATTTTATGCAAGTTCTTAGTTCCTAAAAGCAAGCTTCCATAGTTAATTACATCTTTGGAAATGGGAATCTCCTTAGAACACTCTCAATTAAAGTAGTCAATAAGTATCTCCAAGGATTTCAAAGCTAGACTGTCAAAGGATTAGGTATTTATGAAAATCAAATGAGAGAGTTCAAATATGAAGACTTATTTGCATATTCTAAAGAAGAATAAGTAAGAAGCACCCACAATACTAGGAAGCCTAGTGAGTGCTTCAACCTACCTTATAGTGAGCTTTTATATATTTGAGAAAGAGAATTTACTTTATTTAAGTTGGAATATTATTAATGCTTATATCCAACAACACAAGATTATAGAAATGCCTAAGAGGTGAGAACTTATACTCATAGCCTGAAGGAAATAAGTGGCCTTAGAACCTAAATATAAAATGCTTTAGCACAAGCCAAAAGCATGACCTATGTCTAATTGAGGAAAATGGGATATAATGGTTCACTTCCATAAGGGAGAATGAACACACCCTGACTATTCTAGACTTACAACCACCTAGAGTGGCTGCCAGCTAACACCTCCTATGCTTTAAAATTATGTAGGATGGTCTTATGTAGATGCAAGATAGCTAGGCTATTATTTAATTAGGAAAGGAGCTAAAATCCTAAACTCGCTCCCTATGAGATTAGAATATTATTGGCATAAAAATATGACTTAGATTAATGCAAAAATTACAACTTTTGAACCATTTTTGACATGTTCATTTTGGAGCAAGGCTTGGGATAATTATGCTTAAATGAATGATGAAGTAGAGTTATGGGCCAAATTAGCAAGAAAAGGTGTTCTCCACTATTAGAGATGCCCTCAGAGGTCAAACATATCCCCTATCGTGCAAAAGTGGAGACCCTCCATATTCAAGAGAGAAATAATATGACATGCATGGTGTGATAACATACAACATTCAACTAAGGGTTTTAAATCTTTTAATTATTAATTAAGAGCCTATGATTTAAAATGAGGTTATGAGTTGCAATAAGATTTAGTTATGAGTTTTTGGCGAGGATAGAAAATTTAATTTTATCCTAAAGAGCCTACCACATCCAAGCCACACATCAAACCATCACACTTTAAGGAACCTATGAGAAGAATTCTATTTGTATTGCATAATCTAAACACAACAATCAAACATACAAATTTCATAAAAGAATAAGAGGTTAGTGCAGTGAGTACCACCGTACACACCAAAAAGAAAAATAAATTGGTAGTCAAACTCCACCCTTATACAACCCAGATTATAATTGAATATTATAATTTAAAATAAATGCTATGGGGGTCTTTAATCTCTTGTCCTTCTTTCCTTCTTTTGGATTAGTTTGCTCCAGGAATCACAGGGCCTCATAGGTCTTTGCCTACTATCCACTGCTCATCCTAAACCCCATAGCACTAATCCTAATCCTATTACAAAAAATACATATTTATGAAGAATGAAATCTAGCAACACCTACAAAATAGACATTAGTTAAACAAACATACAAGCTAAGAAATTACATTTCACATATTTGGACATAGCACTGCAGAAGCCCAGTCTAATTAGATTATGCTTAGGGGCATAAAAGACCAAAGCAAGAACATTCATATTTACTAATTATTATAGTGACCCATTTAGAATAATCTCCTGTAAAAAAATAGCATTAGGTTATTAGTGACATAACATATAATCTTTGTACAAACAATCCTAACATTCAGTCTAAAATATTACATCATAAAACAAAACATAACAAGACAACATACACCTAAACTAAGGCTAATTGGTGACTTAGCATTCTAATGTGTGTTAATGTTTACTATGGTGTGTCTTAACTAAGCTTTATAAGTGTGATTATCTAAAGTTAGAATTATTTAAGGTAAACATTAGGGGAGGTTTTGCTTCAAATCTTTGAATGAATTGATTAATTTTAATTTACACTTTCTTGTTTCATTTGATGCCAACTTAATATCTAATTATTATGAAGAGAAGAAAGGGTTTTGACCCCCTTCATTCCTGCTCGAAGCTATTTTGGTTTCATTAGTGGACCATTTATTAAATATTTATATTGGGCCTAAGTTTGGTTTAATCTTAAGGAACCTTATTCAAACATAAAAGGCATCTCAGGATTAATAAAACTGAATCAATATATCACATGGACAACATTCCACCACTTCTTTCCATCATCAATAACATACACATTTCTTCATCTTTATTGTTCATGATATTTGATTTAATACATATATTATACATACATATTTATATTTTGCACACTTGATGATAATTAATGCATGAATTTGGTAGAAAAAAATATTCCATTCCATAGTTAAGTATATGTAGACATGTATTAGAGATTTAAGCAAGTATGTATCATTATTAAATAAAGGAAGTGAGATTATCTAAGACCTCCTTGGGGATACTTAAAGCCTCAAGTTTTCAGATGTCCACTATATACTTGCTAACTTAAATACATATAAAACATAAACACAAACATGGAAATGAAAATCATGCAAAGGTATATAAAATCAATTCTTTTATTCATGCAAAGTAAAGTTTAATCCCAAATTCTAGCATATGCATACACAAGAATGAGATCAAGCAAGTACGTGCCCTTGTTAAATCAGGGAACTGAGATTATTTATGCCTCCTTGGGACTAAATGAAGCCTCATGTTCTCGGGATGTTTAGACTATATACTTCAACTCAAAACATATGTAAACATACATGAAACATGAAAAATAAAACCATCTTTAAATTATAACTAAATATAAACTTTATTGAATTTTAGTCAACATTAGCTTAAATTGCATCATTAGCTTATAGTTTTGAAAGATGTTTGGGATTTATTAGTGATAATAGCCACATCATATAATATTTATCCAACACATACAACTTAATGTAACCATGTTCTTTTGATTCTCTTTTTTTTTTGAAAAATATGAACATGTGAAACAAATTGCATGCACATTTATGATGATTGGAAAAAAGTAATTAAGCATTGCCACATAACATATTCAATTACATTAAGTCCTAAGGATAATCAAGCCAAATAAATATTCTTTAAGACTAACCAAAATTCTTATAAGGTTTGATTTTGATGTTTGAATTATTAAAATCTAAAGCGGAGAGATGATAGTTAGTATTTACCCCATCCCATGTTGGTGATTTGATATATATATATATTTAAAGAAAGCAATTAAATGGATTTTATGAGATGATTAAGTTTAAGCCATTAAGCACATCAACTTAATTACACTTTCCTAAGCTTCTTTAATTTAATTAACTACTTGATCATGAGGCTTCAATGATATGCTTTAGGAAAGTAAAATTTGCAATGCACCTAAAGGAATCTAATGCAATTAGGCTCATATTTAAGAGTTAATTATATTAAAGAATGAAAGAATCTAAGTTAAGTACTCTTATGGCTTTCCCATACCAATGGGTTAAAAATAATTTCCTTAATAACTTTATATTATTAAACACATAGAAAGAAATTAATGGATTATATTTGAATTACCTGAACCAATCAATAATTTTGTTTGATTTCCATTTTTATCATTAATTTACCTAATTAATCCATAATTATTACATATGTATTAACCTTTTTAAGGAAATACATTTAGAAAAATAATTAGAAGAGGGGTCTTAATTACTTCTCCTCACTATTCCCACTATTCATAATGATTAATTATCATTAATTATTTAGTTCTCACTGATTATAAATTTTAATAATTATTAAATTAATTAATGAGGATAATTAGGATTGAAATTCCAAATTCTTTAAATTACATGGAAAATAATTTCAAGAAAATTATGGGATGTAGAGGACATCCCATGGAGTAATCCAACTAAATTTAGAATTAATTAGCCAAGTAATTACTCCTTAATTAATATAATTGGTGTAAGCTTTGAACTTTAATTAAGCATTATTCACTAGACATAAATCAGAACTTTTAGTTTTGTTAAATTATCCTTTATCTAATCTTTCCAAAAGGGTTTATTTATATCTTTTTAATTTTTCTACAATTAATTATGATTTTTTGAAGTTCTGGCCATTTCATTATATTTTTAAAGCCTAATTAACCCCTTAAATCGTCGATGCCACATGGACGCTGGCGCGACAAAACTTTCCACGTGGTGTCATGGTATTGGTTAATTAAATCATCTGATGCAATAATTGACTCAGCGACAGTGAACATAGTTTTGTCTGGCCATTCAATCTCAAATCGGACAATCGAGATTAATCCTATGATTCCAAAGGGTTTAAATCAAAATTTCTAACGCAATTAATCACGACCATCCATTCTATTCATGTGGAATGGACAGCTGATGATTCATCATCGCATGAGCACTGAAAGATGGACATTGTTTCCTTTCGATTCACCGAGCTCAAGGAGTTCACCGAGAATTTGACTCCAAAATGATCAAAATGAATCTAAAGGATCATGGAAATTACACAAAAACATGATTCACTTCAAAAAGAACCAACACCTAGGGGCTAAAGCTATGGTTGCTAGATTTTTATCTTGTTAGAGCTACAGATCGGTGGTTCGTCGATAAAGGTTGCTTCGTCTTGAAGAGACGAAGCCCTGTTGAGAAGATGACAAGTTGCCTCCCCGCTGATCACCTATGGGATCAAATGCCACCGCAAAGCTCATTGGTCTTGAGATGCCTTCCATGGTCAAATCACTTAGAACTATTCATTTTGGTTCGCCAAAAGTGAGAAGGTGTGGGAAGAGTTTATATGGGTTTGGTGGAGGTTTTGGAAATTTGGATGGACAAAGATCTTAGGTTCGATGAGAGCTACCAATTTGAGCAAATTGGGCCAAAGATTAGAGGAATGAGTGCAATTGGTTTGATTCAATTTAGGTTAGATTTGAATTTGGCTCATATGGTTCAATTTAGGTCAAATTAATATGTTGACCAATTTGACCAAATTGGCCAAATTAAGATGGGTTAGGTATATGTTCAATTGATCATTGGTGATTTATTAGAAGAGTTGATTTGACTTAATTTGGATTATGGAGTGAATTGGTTCAATTTGAACCTTTAGGTCAAATTGGGCTAAGTTGGCTAATTAGGTTAGGTTGGCCAAATTGGATCCAATTGAAGGTTGGATCATGTTTAATATTGAATTAGTGATTGGTTGGAAATATTGGTTTCAATCAATTTTGTTTAGGATTTGATTTGGTTCAATTTACCCTTTTATGCCAAATTGGGTCAACATGGGTCAAAGGGTCCAATTAGCTTGATTAGGTCCAATTGATTATAACAGAGTGTTCAATAATGATTTATAATCATCATGAAGGGTTTGGATGGCTTGATTTGATCTAATGTAGTTTAATTGGAGTTTAATTTGATTACCCCTTTTTGGTCACTTTGGGTCAAGTGACTTGGTCAAGTCAACTTAGACCAATTGGGGCTATGGATGGTTGGGGTGTGCTCAATGATAAATTTAAAGTTGATTGATAGCTTTGATTGCAATTGATTTGGGTTCAATTAGGTTTTGGCTCATTTGAAACCTTTAGGTCAAATGGGCTAACTTGAGTTGGTCACCTTCCTATGGTTTAATTGGCTTGATTGCAAGTATTGAAATGGTTTGAAATGATCAATTGAACAATTAGAGTGCTTGAGAAAATTAAGTTGAATTTAGTTAGCTTGAATGGGCCTAAGTTGAGATATAAGATTATTATGGGGTTAACTTGGGCTAAGGCCCAAGTTAATTTGGCTTGGAATTTGGCTTAGAAAACTAAATTCAAATAAGATTAATTGAATGGGTTTGAATTGGTTTACCTTCATCTACATGAGCTTGAGTTTGGATGAGTGAATAGGTATGAGTCTTGATTTAGAACATGGGATGATGAAACCTATTTTCATAAGGTGGACTCGAGCTTAGGGTCACACCTTCTAAGTCTCTAAGCTCAAGTTTTAGTGTCCCCTTAATCACTAGAAGTATCATAACACTAATAAAATTTGAGCGTCTAGAAAGTTCCTAAGTCTAAGATAAGAAAGGTTAATCCTCACTCCAAAAGTGAGGTTAATAAGTACCAAAGGTTTCTCTATCAGACCTTTGAAATCTAATGATTCTAAGTCTTTCTCAATAATGATATCATGAAAGTTTAGAATGGGTGCATCTCTACTTAAGTCAAAATTATTAAAGGCATCAAGCCCATCAGAATAATTATTTTATGGATTACAATCATTATTATGATTATCATTTTGAAGGTTTTGTTCTTTTAGGATTAGGATTCAAGTCATTTAAGTCATACTCATCTTAAATAGATATGGCATACTCAAAATCCTTATCCATTTCATTCTTGATTCTTGAAGAAACATTTATGGTCTTTCTCCTTAAGGGTGAGATTTTAATTTTATACTTTAGGTTGAATTTCATCATAGGCCTCTCGTCAACTTCATGGTCCATAATAGTGAAGATTGGACCATCCTAAGTCATTTTATGATGCACATACCCCATGCCAAATTTGATTTGGTTATTCTTAATATATTTAAAGAATGTAAAACCACGCTCATCAAAATTGATTTTGACAAGTGGGTTCAAATGGTTGGATATTGATTTGCAAATTTTTTTTAAACCTACTTTGTCAAACTAGGGTATGAATGTGGGTTGATTTTAACATTTGCACTCACACTAGTTAAGTTAAATTATGGCAAGTGGAGTTCAAATAATTTGATTTCAATTTGCAGATATTTTGAAGAGAATTTCTTTAGAACCTTACTAGTCAAGATTGTAGGTTCATATAGATTTGATTAAGATTTACAAAATTTTGTAATATAACTTATCAAATTTGAGTATGATAATAGGTTCAAAAATTTTAAGCCTCCAAAGAGTTTAAAGAGTTTGATTTAAAGATTTATATTTGAAAAGAAGAATTTGAGAAATGAAGATTTGATCAATTTTGAATTCTTTGACAAAGATTATGAGTTTTCCTAAACTAAGAAAAGTAAGACCCATTAAGGGATCCAATAAGTTCTAGAACATAATCATTACATGATGTTGAAAAAGAAGTTCTAAAACTAAGAAAAAAGATGTTGGCAACACTTGCATAAGGATGAAATGGACAAGACATCCAATAGAATGAATGTTCCCAACCTAAGTGTCATAAGCATAGTACATATAAATAGAGATGTTAGTTAATCACTAAAGATGGAGAAAGGGACTTTCCTTAGCAGAGTCACTAGGAAAATCTATGGTGTTTGAAATTGGTGTGAGGGAGGGATGCCACACAAATCTTAAGAGTATTTATTGAAATGATCGAGTACAACATTAAGGAATGATATATTACTTTGAGAGATAGAAATATCATCCTATAATTAACTCAATCATCTAATAAAGACTTCTAAGGCTGATAGGTCTATGTATACCAAAGATTTTTTCTCTATTTTATATGAATAAAGTAAAATAAGATTTATTCTAAGATGAGTTCTTAAGTTCCTTAGAAGGGCAATCCCCCATAGTTAAGTATGATAATAGGTTCAAAAAGTCAAAAATAATATTTTCTAAGAAAACTCTCAATTAAAATGATTTACAAACATCTCTATGATTTTCAAAGTTTGTCTTAAAGGATAGTTTATTTGGAAATAAAAAAGGAATGTTCTAAGGAGGAAGACTTTTTTTTAGTGAAAGCCTAGCTGAACTCACTTTTAGAGTGAGGATTATCACTCCCATCCTAGTTTAGGATTCTTCTTAATGGCATCCTAGTAGTTAAGGGACACTAAACTCAAGCCCAAAGACTTGTAGAGCATGACCCTAGGTTTGGAGCTTACCTTAGGACAAGTGGGCTTCATAGGCAAAATCATCACTCATACCCAACAATTCATTTAAACCTAAACCAGCTTATTGAAACCTTAACCCCAAGCCAATCAATTTATCTTGATTGAATTTGGTTTCAATCCAAGCTCCAAGACAAATTATTTAATCTTAACAAGTTTAACTCACTTATAACTCCATTCAAACCAATCCAAGCAAACCAAACTCAATTTAATTCTCTCAATCATTATAATTAACCAATAAATCATTTTAAACTATTTTAACACTTCCAATCAATCCAATTAAATCAATTAGGATTAATTAGCCCAAGTTAGCCAATTTGACCTAAAAGATTCAAATAAGCTAAAACCCAATCAATCCTAAATCAATTGCAGTCAAAGCCACCATCAACTTCAAATTCATCATTGAACATATTCCAACCATCTATAGCCTCAATTAGTCCACATTTATTTGACCAAATCACTTAACCCAAAGTGACCTAAAAGGCCCAATTAAACCAAATTTCAATCAAACTCTCATTGGATCAAATCAAGCTATTCAATCTCTTCATTGTTGATTGTAGGTCACTATTAAACACTCCACTACAATCAATTAAACCTAACTATGCTAATTTGGTCCCTTAATCCATGGTGACCCAGGTGACCAAAAGGGCCAAATTTGGACCAAATCATGTCTAATACAAATTAATTACAACCAATGACTCTCATCAATCACAAATTAAATATTGAACATGACTCAACCACCAATTGAAGCCAATTGAACCTAACCAAGCCAATTTGGCCTCTTGACCCAAGTTGACCCAATTTGACCTAAAGGGCCAAATTAGGCCAAATCAAATCCTAAATCAAATTAGTTGAAACTAATGGTTCTAATCAATTAACTAATTAGATGTTGGAGAAGATCCAACCTTTAATTAATTTACCTAACCCATTCTTAGGCCGATTTGACCAAAAGATCAAATTGAACCAAGTCAATCCCTAATCCAAATCAATTTAAATCAACTCTTCCAATCAATTACTAATGATCAATTGAACATGGAAATAACCCATGCTCAAGCCAATTTAACCAATTTGGTCAAATTGGTCAACATGATCCATTTGACCCAAATTGTATCATATGAACCAAATCCAAATATAATCCAAATTGAAAAAAAACCAATTCCACTAACTCATTCCAAATGACCAATTAACCAAACTCCCACTTTGACCCAATTTGGTCAAAATGATCAACTTAGCCCAATTGGAACCCATTTGACCTACATGAATCAATTAAGCCAAACCCACCAACTTGGTATGACTCATCCTTAGGTCACCATGGGCTTGTAGTAGCCCAAACCATGGTGAACTCAGTTGGTCAAACCCATTGAACCAAGCCCTCCAAATGAGACAAAATCCTCATTTGGAAGGGTTGTCCACCTCAACTCTTAGCAACCATCTTTGGTCCTTTGGGATAAAGGTCCGACCCATCCTACCCCAAGGCATCTTTTGGCCAAGAGAGAGTTCACCCATGAGCAACTAATGCTCCACTTAAGGAAGAGTGTGGACTCCATGGCAGCCCACTACACTCCTCACACGCATATCCACCTCAATACCCTCTACCACCTCACCACCTACTCAGCTAAGATCGCCAAAGGTCGAGCCAATCTCAGCCTTTGGTTCAGTTGGGGAGAAGAGTATACTCCTCCCTATTCATTCAAACTCACAAACACCTTCTCCAAATAATTATAAGCAATCCTCCAAGCTTTCCATGAGCTTCTCATGCACCTCATCATCGGTGAGACAAAGCTCCACCCAAGCATAGCTCTATCATTCAACCTCATCAAAACTTCCATGAAATCAAAATTAACTCTTCCCACACGTTCCCCAAGCCTCGATGAATGAAAATAAATCGATTCTCTCCTTGACCAACTATGATGACTTTCATGGTGGCACTTAGTTCACAAACTGATCGATGGGGAAGCAGCTCAAGATCATCTCAACAAGGCTTCATCTCTTCAAGATGAAGCTACCTTTGTCGATGAACTACTAGTCTCTAGCTCCGACGAGATAAAAATTTGGAAACCATATATTTGGCCACATGTGTTGGTCATTTTGAAATCAAATGTGGTTTCATATACCAGGGATTTCCTTGATCTTTTCTTGATCATTTTAGATTTGATTTCACCATTAAACAAGCTCAAATCAAGAAGGAGGATAGTGTCCATCTTCTACCATGGGATGACATACCGCATTCTACATGATTAGAATAGATAGCCATGATTAATCCTACTAGAAATTTTGATTTAATCCCTTCATAAACATGAGATTAATCTCAACCGTTCGATCCAAGATCAAACGTCAGATACGAAATCGTGTCCGCCGCCACTAAGTCAACAACCATGTCGAACATTTTAAATAACTAATACTATGATGCCACATGGAAAGTTCTATCGCGTCAGTGTCCATGTGGCATCAATGGCTAAAACAACTTAATTTGGTTTTAAAATGTAATTAAATCGCTAGAACTTCAAAAAATCATAACTAATTAGAGAAAAATTCAAAAAATGGAAATAGACCCATTTTGGAAAGCTTAGTTAGAGGTCAATTTAATAAAAATAAAATTATTAATTAATATTTAATGAATAGTGCATAATTAAGGTTTGAAACTAAGGCTAATTACCTTAATAAATGCCAAATTATTACTTGGCAAATTAGTTCAAATTTGGCATGTTAATTCTAGGAATGTCCTCTCTCATATTTTCTTGAAATTATTTATCATGTGGTTAGGGAAACCCCAAAGTTTTAATTCTAATTTCCTTTTTTAAATAGTTTAATAATTATTAAAATGAATGAATAGCAAAATTAAGTAATTAAGGTAAATTAATTAATAAAAATAGTGTGGATAACATGGGAATTCATTAGGACCCCTTCTCTTAATAGTTTCCAAATGTATTCTCTTAAAGGGTTTAATTAATATGTTTAATAATTAAGGTAAATTAAGGAAAATTAATAATAAAATGTGAATGAAATCAATTTAAGTAACTAAAGTGCAACCCGTTAATCTTTTTATGTATTTAATAACATAAAGTCATTAAAGAAATTATGATTTTCCTATTGGTATGGGAAAATCATAAGAGTATTTATCTTAAATCTTTTCCTTCTTTAATTTAATTAATTCTTAAACATGAGTCTAATTGCATTAGATCTCTTTAGGTGCATTGCAAATTTTCTTTTCTAAAGCATATCATTGAAGGCTAATGTTTAGGTAGTTAATTAAATTAAAGAAGCTTAGAAAGGCTGATCAAATTGATATAATTAATATTAAACTTAATTTATCCATAAAATATATCTAATTTCCTTCCTTTAACATATTAAAACCCAACATTGGATGGAGTGAATTCTAAGCATTATTTCTCTTCTTTAGGTTTTCAACAACTCAAATATTAAAATTAAGCATTAATGAAACTTTAATTAGATTTAAGGGAAGTTTATCTAACTTGATTGTCCTTAAGTTCTAATGAAATCAGGTATGTTATGTGGTGATGTTCAATTACTTCCTTTCAAATTATCATAATTGTGCTTGTCATGTGCTTCATGTATTCATGATTTAAAATTAAAAAAATATGATTGCATTTAAATTGTATGAGTTGGACAAATGTTATCATATGGTGGCTATTATCATTAGTAAATCTCAAACTACTTTGAAACTATATGTTAATTATGAATCTTAAATCAATTCTTATTATAAAAAAGTAATTATGGGAAAAATGAAATGCTCATTTACTTATAATCAAAAGATGGCAATTGATGGTTTTATTCCTATGTTCATACTTATGTATTCATATATTTGAATTGGTAAGTATATAGTCTAGACATTCTAGAATACGAGGCTTTAAGTAGCCCCAAGGAGGTCTTAGATAATCCCACTATCTTGGTTTAACAATGGCACGTACTTAAATTATTTTATGTGTGTTCATACATTAGATCATAAAGTAAAACCATTTTGTTTTTTCCATTAAGCTTTACATAAGTAAAAGATATTCATACACAACCTTTTTTATCTTATATATATATATATATATATATATATATATATATGCTTATGTGTATTTGAATTAGAAAGTATATAATCTAGACATCCCAGGAACACGAGACTTTAAGTAGCCCCAAAGAGGTCGTAGATAATCTCACTTCCTTGGTTTAACAATGGCACATACTTGCTTAAATTCCTTATACATGTTTGCATATGGTTAAATATGAGATGAAATCCTCTTTTTATATCAAATCCATGCATCAACATTAATTATATGTGCAAAAATTTGAGTACATTGCATGTATGTATGTATATATATATATATATATATATATATATATATAAGAAACTTAAAAAAGATAAGAATGTAGATATTATTGATAATGAAAGGAAGTAGTGGAGTATTATTCATGTGATGGTGACTCAATTTCATTGATCTTAAGATGTCCTTCATGTTTGGATAAGATTTATTAATCTTAATCTAAGATTAGGCTAAAATGAAATTTATGAATGGTCTATTAAGAAAGTTAAAGCAATAATAATCTATCAAATCAAATTAGGTTAGGGATGAAAGAGTCAAGCCTCTTTCTTTTCTTCATAATGATTCAATCTTAAGTAAGAAGTGAACAAAATAAAAAATGCATAAGTTAAAGCACAATCAAGCTACTAAAAGACTTAAAGTAAAACCACCTTAATGGGTAATTTAAAAAATCCTAAACCTTAGAGAATCCTAATATTAAAACTCAATCAAGATATACAACACTAAGCTTTAGCACACATATTAAAATACTACGTCATTGATCCTCATATTAGCTTGGGTCGGTGTATGTTAAGGTGACACATTTTGTTTTATGATTTAATATTTTAGACTGGATGATAAGATAATTTGTATGTAGATTGGATGTTAGGTTGTTATTAGCCTAATATTTTTTATGCAGGAGATTGTGCTTGAGGGGTCATTGTAATAATATTAACTAAATATAATTTCTCTTGCTTGTAGGTGTTGTTTATGTCCCTAAGCATAATCCAATTAGGACATGTGAGCTTGGTTACCCAAGTGCACAGTGCTAAGTCCAAATATGTGAAACATAATTGTTTAGTTTGTATGTTTGTTTTAGCTAACATCTATTTTGTAGATGTAGTTAGATTTTATTTTTCATAAAGATGTAATTTTTATAATAAGATTAGGATTAGTGTTATGGGGTTTAGGATGAGTAGTGCCTAAAAGGCAAAGACACGGAGGCCCTATGAAGCTTGGAGCAAGCTACAAAGAAGGAAGAAGAACAAGAATTGAAGATCCCCATAGTATTTATTTCAAAAATTTAATTATAACTGGGTTGTATAAGGTAGAGCTAACTACCAATTTCTTTTCTTTCGGGTGTATGGTGGTACCTAGCCTTTTATTAAGTTACAAAACCTAAATGTTTGATTGTTATATTTATATTATGTAATATAAATGACATGCTTTTCATAGGTTTCTTAAAGTGTGTATGTTTGATGTGTGGCCTAGATACGGTAAGCTCTTTAGGATAAATTTAAATTTTCTATCATTGTTAAATAACTCGTAACTAAATTCTAATGCAACTCACAACCTTCCTCTAAAGCTTAGGTATATAAACAAGATAATAAAAGATTTAGAAACTCCTTAGCTGAATGGTTGTATGCTATAACAACATACATGTTATATTATTTCATTCTTGAATATAGAGGATCTCCACTCTTGCATGATAGGAGATAAGTTTGACCTTTGAGAGCGATCCCTTGTAGTGGAGAACACCTCTTCTCATAGAGTTAGCCCATAACTCAATTTTGTCATGCATTTAGGCATAATCATTCTAAGACTTAGTCCAAATTAATGTGTCAAAATGATCCAAAACTTATAAATTTTAACATTAGTCTAAGTCATGTTTGCATACCAAACATTATCTAATCTCTTAAGAGTGAGTTTAGGATTCTAGTTTCCTTCCTAATTAAATAATAGCCTAACTATCTTGCATCTACTTAAGACTGACCTACATGATTTTAAAGTATAGGAGGTGTTAGCTGACAGCCACTTCAGGTGATTGTAAGTCCAGAAGAGTGGGGATGTTTTCATTCTCTCTCATATAGGTGAACCATTATATCTCATTCTTCTCGATTAGACTTAGGCCATGCTTCTAGCTTGTGCTAAAGCACTTTAGACCTAGGTTTTGGGGGAACTTGTTTCTCTTCTAGTATGGGTATAAGTCCTCACTTTTTAAGCATCTCCATAATCTTGTGTTATTGGGTTATAAGTCCTAGCACTCTAATAAAATTTTAACTTAAACAAAAATAAATTCTTCTCTTCAAAAATATAAAGCCTCATCATGGAGGGAATAGAGTAGTCACTAGGTTTCCTAATCTTGAATGCTCCCTACTTATCTTTCTATGAAATTCCATAAAAAGTCATCTTATTTGAACTTTTCTCATTTGATTTTTAATAACAACCAATTATTTGATAGTCTAGCCTTGAAATTTTTGGAGATATTTATTGACTACTTTAATCAAGGGTGTTCTTAGGAAACTTTTATTTCTTAGGATTTAATTAACTATGGGGGCTTGCCTCCATAGGGAACTAAGGAACCTAGCTTAAAATAAACCCTGGTCTACTTTATCTATATAAAGTAGGGGAAAGATCTCTGGTATATATGAAGATATATTTATTTTAGGAGTCCTTATTAGGTGATTAAGCCTATTACAGGGTGATGCTATTATCTTTCATGAATACATCATACCCTAATGTTGCACCCGATCACTTTAATAAGTACCCCTAAGATCGGTCATGACTCCAAATTAAAACACCACACAAGCATTTCATTTCAATTATCATATCATTTAACTTTACTCTTTAAAATTGAAATTATTGAGATTTTAAGTTGATATTTTATTAGAATTTAGGACTTAAATTTTGATAATAAAAGACTATAAAGATACTTAAGAATTGAAAACTTATTTCAATAGGATGCTTCAAACCCTAATTCTAAAAATGCTTTTAACATAAGTTAGAAGCTCAACTTAGTCTAATCCTTGGGAATTACGGGTCTTCATCTTACTTGAGAATGATAGCCTATCTAACTATTTTGGACTTACTTCCTCAAGGGTTTCCAACACCCATAAGCAATTTTAAATCCATGATTCTAGTCTTATGTAGTTTGAGATACTTATTATATTTAGAAAAGAAAATTAAGACCCTAAACTTCTTAACTCTAAGATAATGACTGCTATGTTATGCACTTAACTAACATAATAATTTTTTTTTTATACTTTTTACTCATAGTTTCATTTAAAAGTTATAGGATTTCAAAACATGTCTGAAATAAAATGTAGTTGAAAAATGTTAAAATCAATAGAAGGTACACTTTCCCAAGAATGGTGGTCATCCTCACAGTCATTCACTCTTATATGCAATGGGAGAAGCACCCAATTCAAGAAGTAAGAGGGAATATACCAGCATGGTTCATAACTCTAGGGGTTTCTAGTTGCTTTTAATATTTATCCCTAAGGAATTAATTGATGAGGATATGAGTTATTTAATTTAATGAGGTAGAAAAATTAATTTCTATCCTAAGAATCTAACACATTCACGCTTTTATCATAGAACACAAAAAGAAACTTATAAAAGATATACGATTTTATCACACATCCCAAAATAAATTACATTAAAATTAATTAGATAAACACAGATGTGTATTGCTATATACTAGAAAAAAATAAGTAATCTGAATCATTATACACTTGACCTAGAACTATAAATTGATCTATGGGGTATTCATTTGACTTCAAGATCGTTGCCTTATTCAAGGACCTCATTAAGCTCCACAAGGGATCATCATACAAGTACATTCAGTTCTTGCTAATATTCTACTCCATAAATCTTAACTTAATTCTAGGATCAAATTATATTTTAAATTTTAAAAAGAAAATCCTAAGCCATGCAAAATAGATGTTAGGAAAAAGCAAATAGCACACTAATAGTTTATATTGCAAACATGCTAATTTAGCACTAGTGGTTGCCAAGCCCACTTATTTTATTAAGCAATGCTTAGAGACTTAAGCTAAGCACTTATAAACAAAAAAATATATATTTTATTTATTACAGTGGTCCCCTTAAGCACAACCTATAAAATAGTTATTAAAGACACCCTAACATCTAGACTAGCGAGCAAACAATTTAAACCATCCAAGCTAAAATAATACATTACAAAATAATAAAGAGCATCACATCACAATCAACACATAGACCTAATTTAATTCTAGGGTCGGTGACCTAGTATTATAGTTTATGAAAAGAGGGCTAGTGTGGCAAATCTATAATAATCATCTTTAAATTTCAAATTTTATTTGAGTTTAAGATATGCTTAATTTACCAATGGATGGATTTAATTTAAGTGGTTGAAATAATTTGAAATTGTTCGCATACAAAAGAAAAGAAGAAGAAAAAAGAAACAAAGCATTTTTTTAGCCCAGAGCGTCGTGACATTTCAATCACAGTGCATAGGTGATGTCATCGCCTCTTTACAAATTCTAGAAACTTTAACCACTAAATAGTACTCCCTATCAGTAATAATTGCTCAAGGAGAGAGTGGCTTGCCAGCAATTATTCCTTGTCAAATAACTGCTCAAAGTCATAGCGGGAATGGTTAGGAGAGCGAGAGCAGTTAGGGGAGTTAATCCTTATAAAAGAGGGGCTTACTTAGTCACTCTCTAGAGGGACACTCTCACACTCTTCATTGCATACCTCCCAAGCATCCTCCGGCTCTCTTCCACATAGTGTGTTCACTGCTAAACAGGTGTCTTTCTCTCACAGATGTGATAGAGTTGGTTGCCAAACTCTAGGTAAAAGTTCGTCAAAATATTCATTTATGGAATTTATCTTTCTAAAAGAAGGTTTTTAAAGATTTCCACTATCAATCTTGCGATGAAAAATTAAGAGGCCTATCTGCATTGATCTTGGATCCAGAGTAAGAAAGGATGCCCCAAAACTCAAAATTACAAATATCTTGAAATTTAAAGACGTCCACTTTTGAACTTGCTTCTAGGATGAGAAGAAGACCCTCCCTCCATCAATCTTGTATCTAGAAGAAGAGTGCTATTACACTAAAAAAAATTAAATAATCTAGTATTGCTAAGCCATTTATTACCAAAATTTCTAAAAGAATCACTAAATTCACCCAAGAAAACTACCCAAAAGTGGAGTTCTAATTCATAGTGCTTCGGTGATGGGATATAGCATCACGACACTAAGCTCTCGAGAATTTAAACACATGACATCTGCATCATGGTGCTATAATACCACATCTTTAACTAATTGCTGTCCTCTCTAGTTTTTAAGGTTGGAGCATCTAGTTATAGTCCAAATGTCTTTGAGGCACTATATTAATTTTATTACCCTATTTGACACTTAAAACACTAACTTTTCAAAATCTAAAGTCTAACTCCTATATACTCAAAAGGCTTTTCCTATTAGAGTCGCAATGCTAACCTCTTAAGTCTTAAAAATTTTCAACTTATAGAGCCAAGCCGCAAATAACCAAGTGCCATCCACTCGATAAACCAAAAGGTCTATAAATTAGTGCCCACAACATTCCATCGAGTCACACTACCCTCTTAGGTTAGTTGATAAAAGTTTTTTAATATATAGTGTTTCATCTTTACTTATTGGGCATCACAACATTGTTTTCTCGGTTAATAGCCAAAAACCTCTATCTTATAGCACCACAACACTACATATATAATTCCACAGCATGACCTTCTCAAGTTATTAAAATTCAAAAGCCCTTATCCTATGGTGACATTATGCTAGCCTCTAGTGCTATCACAGAGCGTTGAGGCGCTATTCTCCCAATATTAGAAATTTTGAGTTGAAAATAATTATTGATTTCAATCTTAATTTTAATTCTTTGAGTAGGCAAACAATAATAAATTTGATAAATAAAGAATGTGTCCCGCATGGGCCTCGGCACAGTGATAAATACCTAGATTTAATGTTTGAGGATGTTTTACAATTTAATATAAAATAAATTTGAATCACTAGCATGTGCCCCAACATATGTATTAAAAATATAAATTTAATGTCTAAAATTTTATGTGGCTTAATTTTTCGGTTG
Source organism: Cymbidium sinense (assembly GCA_021442155.1). Taxonomy (NCBI): domain Eukaryota; kingdom Viridiplantae; phylum Streptophyta; class Magnoliopsida; order Asparagales; family Orchidaceae; genus Cymbidium; species Cymbidium sinense. The sequence goes on from CM038231.1 coordinate 59,329,230, forward strand.
GATTTAATGATTAGGTCTAGGTCAATAAAAATCTAATAATGTTATTATAATTTTTTTTCACTTTGATAAAATCTCTAAAAAAATTTGATGTTAAATGGTTTCAAATTCAAATTCATAAATGCAAATCATATACCTGACCCTTTGTAAGCAAACAGTCAAAGTTAACAAGGTCTACCCTAATAATGGATATGTTGATTATATATTTCAACGAGAGGGCATATTTTTAAATTAAATAAAGTTTATTATTATAAATAACTTAAAGCAAACAATCCATCCACTCATCCACCATCATTTTATCAGGGTAAAAAATTAAGAAAACTCTAGCTCATAAAAGATCCAAATATCAAAATTAAATACATCACTATGTTCACACTCAAATATTCTTATGCTAGTAAGAGCGTGGCCCATATCCTTTGTTTGTGTGATTTTGCTGCCAAATGGCACAACATGAAATGTGATTATGATTAGAACCCTCTAATAGGGCGGCTTGGCCTTAAAATGGCTGCACTATATTACAACCATGGTAGTAGCCCGTATACACCCCAATGGGCCAATCCTGTGAGTTATAAATCATAAGATATATTTGATAGGCATAAATCCTTATGTTAGTTAAGGTTCACTTAATTTGTCCCCTTAGATGAACACCACCCTAGGTCTACAAGGACACTTTGGATGACATAACTCAAGCTACTAGCAAGGATTCTTTGGTCAGATTGGGAAGATTACCTCCTCTACTAAGTAAACTAGGGACCATGATAGCCCGTGATGATAGAACCATGAGATCTTAATTGAGTACATCATCATTCCCCCTAATATATGCTTTAAGTTAAATGATAACTCCACTCACTACTACTATACAGCATTATTATCAATCATATTGTTTGCCATGATGACTCAATAGCCTTCCAAATGATGTAAGTCTAATCTCTAGATGTTCACTGCAAACAATCAATATCTTGGCATTCCAAAGGGATGTAAGTTCAATCTATGTGTTCATCATGCTAACACCCTACTAGCATTCAAAAGGATGTAATTCTATCCCATGTGTTCATCATGAGCACTAATGGCTTTCCAATGAATGTAAGCCCAATCTATTTATCTATTTTCCATGCAAACATCCCTACACCACAACTCCTACATTAAAACTCTAGTCTACTTGGGATATCTGAGGAGAGCCAACTCATGGCTGCTAATTAGACTCCCTGGATATTATGGCTAATAGCTCTTTGATATTGTTAGACTGGAACAATGTAGTCCCAGAATGAGGGAACCATGGGATCTTGATCGAGACTACCCTCCTATTTTTCTTAGACATCCATCTATTGCATGTCACATGCACCACTAGTAACGATTCATATTAAAATATATATTTATTTTCAATTAATCAGAGTTCTCTTACTACGGTATAGAGGGTAATTGACTATGAATGCTTGCATTTATAGGAAGTAGAACGGATCTAAATAAACCTAACATAATGTTCAAGAAATACATGGTAATATATATATATATATATATATATATATATATATATATATATATATATATATATATATATATATATATATATATATATATATATATATATATATATATACCTCATAAAACATACCCTATCCATCCCAAAAAATTCATTTCTTTTAATTCAATTTATGTTAAGACATTTTAGATTTTAAAGAGTGAAAGGAAGATTAAGTCTTACATAAAGTAAGACTTAATTAATTTATAACCTTGATCTAGAGTGAAATCTTCACCAATGGGTGAAGTTTCACTCTAGGAATATAAACCAAAAGTTTTATGCACTTTAATTAATCTTTTTTATTTTTCACTTACATATGTTAATTGAATTAGATTTAGTTTGGTTAATATATATATATATTTGGTTTAATTAAATTTCAAATTAGATTTATTATGATTGATTTGAGTGGAGTTCAATCATTAATATTCACTTTAAATTGATTTTATGTTTTCTTTGATTGAGGTCATTCCAACTTACTCTTTATTAATGATTGAATGATTGAATAGTTTCATTAATTGTCTTTAACTTATGCATTCCTTAGCTCTTATGATTTATGCTTATGAAATTAGTTTCATTATTATTTCAATTCAATAATGTTTTGATTAAATTTGGTTTGTTCAATAATTCAATTCAAATGATTTTAGGTTAATAAAAAGGATTTTAATAATTTTGGAGTTTATCACTTAATTAAATTTTCTTGTAATGGTTATGATATATCTACGTTGATTTAATGATTAATTTATTTTAATTGATTAAATTATTTTGATTGAATTTGATTGTGTTTGATTGAATTGGTTATGATTTAGTTTAGTTCTAATTGATTTAACTTAGTTAATTAAATATTTAATAAAATATTTATATTTAATTTAATTAATTTAGCTCATTTAGTTTAACCTATCATAATAAATTTAATGTTTGATTGTTTCAACATAAGTTCAATATGGTTCATTTAATTAAAGGTTCAATTGAATAATTAATTTGATTAGTAATTTAATTGATTATATTTCAATGATTTGTTGATTATTTATCATTCACATAACTAGAGCTATTTTGATATATCTTGTTTAAAATAAGTTACTTAATTTAATTTTATTAAATTTAATAATTGATTGATTTAGCAAAAATTAAATTAAATATTTTCTTAAAATTATTTTTATTATTAATCTTGATTTAAATTGCTTGAGGGTTAGCTCAATCTCTTATGATTTTGAGTGTATTTAATCATGACGTTAATTGTCACGATTGACTTAACTAAACTATTAGTCATTAGTCAATGTATTTAACTAGGTTATTTATTTGATAAATATTAAATTAGTTGATTAATTAAACATGACCTTAGTTGAAGTTAGTTGATGTTTGTGAAGAAATCAATTGAGGGTTTATATTTACTTTAATCAATAAATTAATGCAATTTAAGTTTTATTGGATAATTTATCTTATTTTATTTTATTTTATTTTATTGAATTAGATTTAATTTAGTTTGATTAATAAAATTAGACTTTATATAAAGTTTATTATTGTTTGATTTGATTAGATGACTAGTTTGGTTAAGATTAGATCATTAGCCCTCAATTAATGTTTGATTTGTTTAATTATTAATATATAATTTTGATTGATAATTAGATTTTAATTTGATTAAGTTCATTTCAATTTAAGATTCAATTAATACGTAAGTGTTTTGCTTAATTTTTGTTTAAAGATTCATTAAATTTATTAAATTTCATTAATTTAGATTAATTTTGTTAATTGATTTAGTTCAATTGTTATCGATTTTCATGATTTTATATTGTAATTAAGTTCAATTAATTTTATTTATTTTATAAGTTTATATAAGTTAAGGTTATTTCTTATGATCTTTAAATTTATTATTTCAGTATGATTTAATTTAAATTTATTTTATAAGTTAGGTTATTTCTAATGATTTTATTATTTCTTATCTAAATTCAATTCAAGTTGTTAATACTGAACTTTGGGTTGATTTGGATCATTTAACTATGATATTTACGACACTAATTATTTAATTTTATTTATAATTTTTTTTATTTCAAATATCATTTATATATTAAGGGACTTTAATTTACATTTTAAATATGTAGCTCGAATTAGTAATAAAGTTTTCAAATGTTATATAACTAATTAATTAAATAAAGTTTAATCAATTAGAATTACTCTTTAATTAATCTTAATTAAGGGTATGCAACAATTATTTTTTTGACCTTTGCAATCAACAATAAAAATAATAAAAGTTAAATTGATTTATAATTGAATTTATAAATTATATTGAAATAATTCATTATATTTGATTATAATGCATACAATTGATGATTTAATCTTGATTTTGATTTTTTTTTATCTTGAATTAATTTTAGGCTTTATAATAATTTACTTTGCATTTTCTTTTCTTTTTTTTCTTTTTTTGAAATTTCAATTTGGTTAATGACATATTCTGGACTTTTAAAGATTCATTAATATTTTTTTTATATTCAATTTGATTTAATTAAAGGGGAATCACAATTAATATTGGCCTTTTGATCTAGGATTTAAAGGCAAAAAGTGGAGGGTTGCGTTAGGTAGTCGACAGCCAGCGTAAAATTTGTCGAAATAATCATGACATGAATCCTTTAAATCATTGTAATGCTAGTGTCCCTGGAAGCACTGTATGGCTTGAATACAAAGAAAATGTGCTAGAGCACGATCATGCGCAGTGTTAAATAAGCAAGGGTTCCACATTTTGGATGCGGGCAAAGAAGTTAGTCCATGAAACTAAAATTAGGTTAGGATCTTGGAATATAGTACTCTTAGGTAAATTAATGGAATTACTAGATATTATGGTTCATAGAAAGATAAATATTTTATGTGTTCAAGAAACTAAATGGGGGAGAAGGCCAAGGAGATTGATAGTTTAGGTTTTAAACTTTGGTATTCGAGTAAAAGTCGAATAGAAATGGTGTGTGTGATTATAGATAAAAGTTTGAAGGATAATGTTATAAGTATTAATAGATGTGGAGATAGAATTATAGCTTTAAAGATTATATTGATACTAAGATTATCAATGTTATAAGTGTCTATGCTCCTCAAGTAGGTTTGGATGTAAGCACAAAAGAAAAATTTTGGAATGAATTAGAGGGATTAATACAAAAGATACCTCTTGAAGAAAAATATTTATTGGAGGAGATTTAAATAGACATGTTGGTAGAAGTTTTTAAAAGTATTCATGGTGGCTATGGATTTGGAGTGACTAATGAAGAAGATAAGACTATATTAGATTTTGCTTTAGCTTATGATTTTGTAGTTGCTAATACTTTATTTAAGAAAAGAGATGAACATATTATTACTTATAAAAATGGATCTAGTAAAACACAGATTGATTATTTTCTGATAAGAAAAATAGATCATTTAAATTGTAAAGATTGTAAGGTCATACCAAGTAAAATTTTAAGTACCCAACATCGACTATTGGTTTTAGATTTTAAGATGAAAGATTGTAAGAGAAAAAATAAATTAATTTATTGTCCTAGGATTAGATGGGACACTTAAAGAACACAAATAAAAATATTTTTAAGAGCAAGCTACAAGATATTAGAATTTGGGATGTTCATAAAGAAGCTAACGTTATGTGGGAAAAAATATCAAGTGAAATTAAGCAAGTTGCTAAAGATGTGCTTGGAGAATCAAAAGGAAAAGCTTCTTTTAATAAGAATAGTTGGTGATGGAGTCGAGTGCAAGAAAAGATAAGAAATAAGAAGCATTGTTATAAAACTTGGTTTAGAAAAATTAGAATTGGGAAAGATATAAAGTGGCTTGTAGAGATTCTAAGAAAGCAATATATGATGCAAAAAATTTAGCTTTTAGTGATTTATACAATAGATTAGATACCAAAGAAGGTGAAAGATGTATGTATAAGTTAGTCAAGCAAAGAGATAGGAGAAGTAAAGACAGTTCAAGTGCAGGGTATTAAGGATGAAAATAATAAAGTGATTTTCTTAGAAAAAGATATTGAAAATAGGTGGATGAGATATTTTGATAAACTTTTCAATGAAGGATCTATGATTGATTTTAGCAACCTTAATACCTAAACAAAAAAATAGAGAATTTCATTTATCGTCATATTAGTAAATCTGAAGTTAGTGATGCTTTAAAGAAAATGAAATGTGGAAAAGTAGTATGACCGGATAATATTCCAATATATGTGTGGAAATGTTTAGGAGATCAAGGAATTTCTTGGCTTACAAATCTTTTAATGTTATTTTAAAGACTAAAAGATGGGATGAGTGGAGAAAGAGTATTGTTTCTATATTTAAGAATAAAGGTGATGTACAAGAGTGTGCAAATTATAGAGGAATTAAGTTAATGTGCCATACATTAAAATTATGGGAGAGAGTAATTGAGCATAGGTTACGATGTGATACAGAAGTTTCTCACAATCAGTTTGGTTTCATGCCATGTAGATCTACTATGGATGCTATACATTTGTTAAGAGGTTTAATAGAGAAGCATAGAGAAAGTAAGAAGGATCTACATATGATATTTATTGATTTAGAGAAAGCTTATGATAAAGTCTCAAGAGATGTTCTTTGGAGAGTTCTAGAACAGAAAGGAGTTAATATTTATATTCAAGTCATTAAGGATATGTATACTAGCACTTGTGTCCAAACACAAGGGGATTGACAAAATATTTTCCTATTTCGGTTGGATTACATCAAGGATCAACATTAAGCCCTTATCTTTTACTTTAGTTATGGATGTTCTTAAGGCATTTACAAGAAGATGTACCTTGGTGTATGCTTTTCTAATGACATTCTTCTTGTTGATAAGACTAGAGAGGGAGTCCAAGAAACTTGAATTATGGAGGTCAACTTTAGAGTCTAAAGGTTTTCGTTTAAGTAGATCTAAAACTGAATATATGGAGTGTAATTTTAGTTGTAGAAGTTTTAGTGGTAGTGTTGTGACTTAGGTGATCAAGTCATTGATAAGAGTGAGCGATTCAGATATTTATGCTCTATTGTTCAAAATGATGGTGAAATAGATGGAGATGTTATTAGTAGAATTCAAGTTGGATGGTTGAAGTGGAGGAATGCCGCCTATTATGTGATAGAAAAGTTCCACTTAAACTTAAGGGAAAATTTTATAAGATGGTGGTAAGACCGCAATGACTTATGGTGCGAATGTTGGCCAATAAAGAGAAGCATAAGACTAAGTTAAGTGTTACTGAGATGAGGATGCTTAGGTGGATGATGGCTTTACTCAGAGATAGAATGCAAAATGAGTATGTTCGGAAATAGTTGGAGTAGCTCCAGGGTAGATAAGATTAGGGAGAGTCGCTTAGATGGTTTGGCCACATAAAGCGTCCGATGACTGATTAGGAGAGTAGATGCATTAGATTTGCCTTATGTTAAGAAAGGTAGAGGTAGACCTAAAAAGACTTGGTTAAGATGTATAAAAAATGATCTTAGTATACTTGAATTAGATGAGAATTTGACACATAATAGTACACAATGGAGACTAAGGATTCATGTAGCCGACCCCACCTAGTGGGATTAAGGCTTGTTGTTGTTGTTGTTGTTGTTGTTGTTTTGATCTAGGATTTAACAACCAAAATTTAATCACGAGTTGACGAGTGAAATCAAATCGCTAAACTATAACCTCCATGATTCAGATTAATGAGACATAAAATCAACAATACATTTTCTTGAAAAATGATCAAAAAGTAAAGTTCGAGGAGATCTATTGGTCGAATCCTAATAATACTCACATTAATTTCACTAAACACAAGTTTCCTTAAAATTTCTGAATATTTGAGAATTTTTCCTCACTGAAATCAATGTTCTGTGGAAACTATGTGATGAAGAGCTTTGTTGGGTTATGGCAATGGTCTCATGAGGAAGTCTTCAGTTGTCCCGTCACTGTTTACCCTACAGACCAACTTGTTATCATGAGTTGCCATGGTTGAACTTAGGACTCCTTTTTTTTGTGTTAGAAAGGGAAAATGAGCCTCGGCTTGATAATGAGCTCGATGCCATTGGAAGAAAAGTTAAGCAGTGTTAATGCGTGTAGAGCTGAGATGTGCATGGAACGTCGTCGATGATAGAATTTTCAGTGCTGTTGAAGAAAGAAAGGGAGATGGATGACGTCTAAAAGCAGGGATCTCTCTATATCTAAATCAGCTTGAACATAAATTTCCCCAGATTCTTGCTCCATCTACACCAGTGGCTAATACTGATCAACTAGAAAGACAAGCCCATCCCTTGTAGACCAGTGCAACCTGGGTTCCTACAAAGTCAGCTCCTGAGATTCAACTACCTCCACGCTTGCTTGAACTATTCAATTTCGCTCATGTGTAGTTTTAGCCACACCAACAAAATCTCAAACTATATGAAGGAATCTCATTTCCATGAAAGCGAATATAAGCTGCTAAGATTTCCACCATATCTAGCTCAAACAGCACTCCTCCGCTTTGCAATAAAAGATTTAGTATGGCCGAGTCACAATAAAAATGAAATAAATACAACCAAATCTAATCAGCTATCAAACCAAACATCCAACGAAGTGGCGAAACAGGTCCAACAAATCAAGCAAATAAATCCAAAATGAGGATCTCTAAGCAGCTAACCCATTCCTTTACATCGGTGTTCAAAGCACGATAACAGTCCAAAGAGTAATAGCAACATCTTGGCGCGCCAAATAGAGATTAGTACTTTCTGACCAACGACACAGAAGGAGAGAGGGACGTCGGCTAGAAGAAGGAACTGAGGGAGGCGAGCATGTGAGAGGGAAGATGGTTGCGGGATCTCCTGGTGACGGCTGTGGGGCGTCAATGTGGGAGATGACGCCGGATTTCGCGTAGCGGGTGCACTATGGTAGCTGGATTGGCTCACTTGAGACTTGAGAGGCGACCGTGGGTTATTTGGCAGAGAGTTTTTTTTTTTTTTTTTTCTTTTTTTGTTATAAAGGGGAGAGTGGGATGGCCCACGGGTTTTAGTGCTAGAGATGAGGGTCGCCGGCGAGCAGGTAAGAAGTGCGGCTAGGCTGCAGGCTTATTTTCTGCAAAACTGGGAGGAGATGGGGAGGTATTCGGCTGCCCGTGAGAGGTCAAAAAAAAAATAGAAAAAAGAGTGGCGATGGTGCCCTAGTGCAGGAAAAATGGAGAGAGAGAGAGAGAGCCGTTCTTGTCAGTAGAGATGGAGAAAATATTACGTGCAGAGTCCGGACGTAGCTTTACGTCCGGACGTCAATCGCTACATAACACATATCCAATATGAAAATATGGTTTTTTTACTTAACAGCTAATGACGATGCCTATAGTTTAACGCAATTACATCCGTTAAAGCGTGGAGAAAATATTACGTGCGTCGTTCTAGATTCTTAGTCACATAATAGTTTAGGGATTTCTTTTTGTGTAAAAATTTTCCTCAGCTACCTCTCTCCCTGTGTCGACCTTCCTCAGATTTGCTAAATCTTGGGCAAAAAATTGAGAGGTATTATATATGAGGTAGTATTTCTTCTTACATTCTTGAAATTTAATAAATTTAGGGTTTTCTCTGTTGTTCTCACCGTTGAGTAGGACAATATTTGGAACATTTGAGTTCTTTAAAGGAAAGGAGACTATTTTTTTTTGAAGATGTTTTGCATGTAATCTCTCTCTCTCTATTCATTTTTAATTTTCTCATTTTAAGCTATTTCTCGTTTGGATATAATATATTTAGTAGATGGCATTACAAGTTGTTTGGAGGCTGATTGGTTGGCTTTTAGAGTTATTTTGTATGTGTACTCTCTGTACTCTCATGAGAGTACACCCCATTTTCTAATTTTTTTTAGCTATTTAACCTGTTTGAGTTAATATGTCTATGCCTTTAGTAGTAGTTTGAATCGATTAATTAGTTTTAGGGTAGCATTCATGTCTCTATACTCTCATGAGAGTATAACCCATTTTGTCATTTTTTTTCAAATTTTTGGCCCCATTTGGATATAATATGTTCAATGTTTAGCTTTACAAGCTAAGGTGATTGGTTAGTTTTATTATTTGCATGTATACTCTATGTACTCTGAGAGTACATCTTATTTTGACCAATTATTAACCTATTTGGAGTTAATATGTTTTTAGATGCCTTTAGAAGTAGTTTGGATTGGTTAGTTTTGGAGGCAAATCGATTTATACTCTCTGTACTCTCATGAGAGTACAGATTATTTTCTTATTTTTTTTTCTAGATTTTTTAGCCTGTTCAGAGAGAATATGTTTAATAGATTCCATTAGAAGTAATTTGGAAGCTAATTTGTTAATTTTGGAGGCAGATTTGCATTCTCTCGTTTCAGAGAGTGACCATTTTCTCATTTTTTTTCCAGCTATTTAATCCTGTTTGGAGTTAATATGTTTACTAGATGCCTTTAGAAATAGTTTGGAAGCTGATTGGTTAGTTTTTAGGGCTATTTTGCATCTGTACTCTTTGTACTCTTATGAGAGTACACCCAATTTTCTCATTTTTTTCAGTTATTTCTCCTTGTTTGGATATAATATATTTAGTAGATGGCATTACAAGCTATTTGGAGGTTGATTGGTTAGTTTTTGGGATTGTTTTGTATGTGTACTCTTTTTACTCTCTTGAGAGTATAGCTTTTTTTAGTTTTTCTAGCTATTAAACCCTATTTGAGTTAATATGTTTACTAGATGCCGAAGTAGTTTTGAGGTTGGTTTTAGACAGCATATGTACTCTATACTCTCATGAGAGTACGACTATTTTCAATTTTTTTTTTGATTTTGGCTGTTGGAGAATATGTTTCATAAATTCTATTAGTAATTTGGAGAATATTTGGTTGATTTCAGAGGTAGATTTGCATGTGCACTCTCTGTACTCTCATGAGAATACAAACTATTTTCTCATTTATTTTTCAGCTACTTAACCTTGTTTGGAGTTAATATGTCTACTAGATGCCTTAGAAGCAGTTTGGAGGCTGATTGGTTGATTTTTAGGACTATTTTGTATCTGTACTCTCTATACTCTCAAGAGAGTACAACCCATTTTGTCAATTTTTTTATAAAATTTTTGACCCTGTTTGGATATAATATATTCAGTACATGGCTTTATAAGTAGTTTGAAGGCAAATTGGTTGGTTTTAGGACTATTTTATATGTGTACTCTTTGTACTCTCTTAAGAGTAAAGCTTATTTTTTCAAATTTTCAGCTATTAAACCCTATTTGGAGTTAATATGTTTCTAGATGCCTTTAGAACATTTGGAGGTCGATATTGGTTTTGGAGGCAGATTTACATGTGTACGCTTTGTACTCTCATGAGTGTATTTATTATTTTCTTATTTTTTTTTCTAAATTTTTTGGCTTGTTTGGAGAGAATATATTTAGTAGATGCCATTACAAGAAATTTGGAGGCTGATTGGTTGATTTATGAGATAATTTTACATATGTACTCTCTCTACTCTCATGAGAGTACACCATATTTTTTCAGTTTTTAAAACTATAGGTATTGTCATATGTTTATTATATCTTATTAGAATATGTTTGGAGATGTTCCATGAAGAATTTGCTAGTTTTAGTGGTTGTTTTACCTGTGTACTCTCTAGGCCTCCATTGTACTGATAATGTTCTCATTAATTGACTTTTCATTTTCAAGTTTAACATGTTAAAAGGATAACTTCAGATGGTGCCTACCACCATTAGAGCGGTGTTCAATAATATTTTAGCATGCTTTACTGATGAAGTTATAGACATTTTAAGGAGGCTTCATTTGCATCAATTTATTAGGTTGCATGGAATTCAGCAAAACTCAGCTGCCATCACTTCAATCTGGTCTTGTTGGGATATAGAGAAGCAAGCATTCTTTTTTGGTTAATGCATTCCTTTCACCCCAATGAAGTTGCATTAATTGTAAGGATGCTAAATAGAGGGAAAAGGTTATATTGCAAAACATCCAAAGTTTAGCTCGGATTTTAAGAATAAACTTGAGAATTTGACTCATTAGCAGATAATTTGTAGTTGTACATATGATTTTTTCTTTCAAATCTTTTTTATATATCACAACTATAGAGTGGCATGTAATTGATTACCTATACACAACATAGAAATTTCAGTATAATATGGAGTCATTTGGGCCTTTCTAGTTTTACAATTTGATTGTATTACATCAAAGATTTTGACGAAGGCAGAACATGAGTGGAGTGGCTTTGTCACTCTTAATAGTACATTCTACATCTTTAGATTTGTATTATTTGATGCATTGAAGTTAAGTTATATAAATATTTATTGCAAATCTGGGTAGCAGAGCACATAAGCATCATAAGGCCGCCCTTTCCTTCTACAAAGCCACGTATGTTACAATTACCAAAAATAAAGTTTGCAGATGATTCCTTCACTAGTTCAAAAAGATACTAGTTGACACAAAACAATTTCACTTTATTTATCTTAGAATGTTTTTATTCATATTATAAATCATCATATTTTTTTATTGGTGTAACAAAGGTCTATCTTTCATTTGAGGACATATCAGAAGAGGAGACCTGGCTCCTTGAAATATGCCTATATCCAAGAAAACTCCGAGTCTCATAGCCCCATTCCAAGTCCAGAGTGCAAATATTCATATGTCTCTCTCCTTGATATTCTTAGCAATGTATCTAGCCTCTAAGTACCCATTTAGAAAGCTTTCGAGAGGATACTTGCGGTTGGCGGAGAGTATCATATTTTGAAACATCAATAATTGAGAGAATTGATGGAATTGATTTGCGGGTAGGTTCTATTGAGGCGATGGTTGTTTGGAGAGAATGTGTTTAATATATATAATTTGAAGCAATTTGGAGCCTAATGGGTAGCTTTTTAGAGCTGTTTTAGAATTGTACTCTATATACTCTCATGAGAGCACATCCTATTTTCTCATTTTTTTTCAATTTTTTTGGCCTCTTTGGAGAAAATATGTTTACTAGATTCCATTAGAAGCAATTTAAAGGGTGATTGGTTAGTTTTGGAGGCATATTTGCATGTGTACTCTCTGTACTCTCCTGAGAGTATATACTATTTTCTCATTTTCTTCCAGATTTTTGGGGATGTTTGGAAAGAATATGTTTAATATATACCATTTGAAGCAATTTAGAGGCTGATGGGTAGCTTTTTTGAGCAGTTTAGCATGTGTACTCTCTGTACTCTCATGAGAGTATATGTTATTTTCTCATTTTTTCTAGATTTTTAGGCCTGTTTAGAGAGAATATGTTTAATATATACCATTTGAAGCAATTTGGAGGCTGATGGATAGCCTTTTAGAGCTATTTACACTTGTACTCTCATGAGAGTACAACCTATTTTCTCTCTTTTTTTCTAGTTTTTTTAGCTTGTTTGGAGAAAATATGTTTACTAGATTCTATTATAAGCAATTTGGAGGCTGATTGGTTGGTTTTGGAGGCAGATTTGCATGTGTACTCTCTATACTCTCATGAGAGTACAAACCATTTTCTCATTTTCTTCTAGATTTTTTGGCCTGTTGATATAATATGTTTAATAGATTCCATTACAAGCTATTTGGAGCCTGATTGTTAGCTTTTTTGAGCTATTTTGTAAGTGTACAGACTATTCTCTTAATTTTTTCTAGATTTTTTTGCCTGATTGGAGAGAATATGTTTAATAGATTCTATTAGAAGTAATTTGGAAGCTGATTGGTTGATTTTGGAGGCTGATTTGTATGTACTCTATACCTCATGAGAGTACATACTATTTTCTTTTTTTTTTTCCAAATTTTTTGGCCTGTTTGGAGAATATGTTTAATAGATTCTATTACAAGTTGTTTGGAGCCTAATTGTTAGCTTTTTTTTTAACTATTTTGCAGGTGTACTCTCTATACTCTCATGAGAGTACAGACTATTCTCTTATTTTTTCCAGATTTTGTTGCCTTTGTGGAGAGAATATATTTAATAGATTTCATTAGAAGCGATTTGGAGGTTGATTGGTTAGTTATGGAGGTAGATTTACATGTGTACTCTCTATACTCTCATGAGAGTATAAACTATTTTCTCATTTTTTCCAAATTTTTTGGCCTGTTTGGAGAGATTATATTTAATAGATTTCATTACAAGCTGTTTGGGGCCTGATTGTTATCTTTTTTGAGCTATTTTGCAGGTGTACTCTCTGTACTGTCCTAAGAGTACAAACTATTTTCTCATTTTTTTGCAGAATTTTTTGCCTGTTTGGAGAGAATATTTTTTAATAGACTCCATTAGAAGTAATTTGGAGGTTGATTAGTAGCTTTTTTGAGCTGATTTGTGTGTACTCTCTGTACTCTCCTAAGAGTACACATTATATATATTTTTTCCAGCCTTTTTGCCATGTCTAAATATACTATGTTCAGACGTACTATTACAAGGAGTTTCGATGTGCACTATAGTGGATTTAGGGGATCATTCTGAACCAATTTTATGTTCTATTTTATTTGACACTGATTGTAATTTGAAATAAAATAAATTTGATGTACTAAAAATGTATTTGAAGTTTCAATAAATATTACATAAATTATAGTATAAAATAATGATATCAGCTATCAAGGTAAAATAATTATTTTAAAATATTTACATTAAAAATATTTTGAATATTTCTGAAACTATACTTAGTTTGTAAAAAATAATAATAAATGATATAGTACAGATAAACTAATAATTAAATTTTAAATATAAAATAACAAATTTAAGATGAAAATTTTAAACGCAATTGTTTATACCTTTTTTGGCTTTATAAAATACGTGATAAAGAATAGTAGGTCAAAATAGTTGGATCCAAACTTACAATCATTCCAATCATGTCTTATAAAGATCGTGTAAGGGCAATTCCATTTACTCTACTAATTTGGATGGACATAAAAATCATGCTTTATTTTATTTGTTTTCAATTTTTTAAAAGGAAAAGTTTAAGAGCAGATACCATTTATGAAACTCAATGTCACAATCCAATATATTCTAATAATTTATCAAATATTATTTATTATTTTGCTCAGAGAGCTAAAATTTAATTGAAAGTTCTACCAAAATTTAAAATTCTCTTTAACTGAGGCTCTGGTAGATTTTGGGGTGTTTTGCACTGTAATGCACCTCATGAGAGTACACTTTCTTTTGGCATTTTTCAACATTTTACTAATTCTTTCATTCAAATTGGGAGTTCAGCAGATGTATTCTCTATACCTCAGAGAAAAGTAATTTTCCCATTTTTGTTAGACTGTTTGTAAATAAATATTTAGTAGATGCAAATGCAATGTTTGGAGATTATTTTTTTTTTTTATTTTGGCATGTGTACTCCGGAGAGTACACTCCATTTTCCCCTTCATTGTTTGTAGATAAAATAGTTAGATAAAATGCAAAATCTCTTTATCTCGAGCTCAATTTGTATGAAAAACATATTACCTTAAATATATTTATATATTTCTTTTAAATTTCTCTACATTCAAACCATTTCTCCGTTATTTTAATGGGTGGGTCGGGTCATACCGGTTAACGCCACATCGCGTCGCCAAGTTACAACATTGTTAAGTAAAAAAAATATTTTCATATTTGACACATCTTTAACGATTAGTCCGGACGTAAAGCTATGTCGGACCGACGTAATATTTTCTCATAGAGATGGCGTGTGTGTGTTCCAAATCAAGGTGATGGGAAATAGTTCTCATCTATCTAACATGAAGAAAATAAACAAAGCAAGAGATAATTTTAAAATTTATCTTTTTCCAAATAAAAAAATATATTTTTATTTTAAGTAGTGGCATGCTTTCACGTGAAGTAGAGAATAAAAAACCTAAAAAAAATATTTCTTTTATGTTACCAGCATTGAAGCTACACAAAATTATTATTTTTGTTAAAATTCTCTATTTTCTCCAATAGTAGATTTGGAATGTTCAAAAATTTTGAAAAGAAATTAAAATATATAATTATTGACTATATATAATTAAATTAAGATGATTAATAAATAATCAATAAAGTTTTTTTAAAAATTTAATTTAGTTCCATTTGATTTAAATTACAATTTCTTTTAATTTAAAGATAATTTTCTTTTCTTTATAATATTTTATTTCATTCAATTTAATTTTAATTTAATTCATTCTTGTTTTATATTATTATTATTATTTATTTCTCTAGGTGATTCTTCATATAAAATTTCGTAATGTTTTAAATTATGTCCATAAACACATGCATCGATATTAGTTGATTTCTTCATATTTATCTGACTCTACATATGAAACATGTAAATGTTAACAATTTCTAATTTGATTATTTATTAATTTATTAATTTTGTTTGATTTTTTATGTGATTTGATTTATTTGATTTTCAATTCTTCTTCCTTTTTGTTATTTTGATTTTAGTGTGATCTAATTTTAATTTTGATTTAATTTAGTTTTAAATTTGAGTTGTTTAAACAACTTAAACAATGATTAAATTAACTAAAGCTTGACTAAGTTTCATTCAATTTATTATTTTAACTTTAGTTTGGATCATACACCTAGCCAATAGATATAGTGTCTAAAGTGCCCAATTAGAAAATTTATAATCAAGATTAGAGATCATGATACCAAGTCCAGGAAAAAATATCAATCTCATCCAAAAAAATAAGATCAACAACGAGCGTGAACTCTTAATTCAAAATTCCTTCTAATGTGCACTTTATTTTGTTAGCACCAAAATTTTTCTATGACATAGATCACATTATTGAGAATTAGTAGACCTTAACAATCTATTACATTGTATAAGTAGAAAGGGCAAAGTTAAGACCTCAAATTCTCTAAACCATAAATCACGTGCCTTTACTAGTATCTTTCTTCCATAATACATATAGAGCATTAAATTTACT
Organism: Cymbidium sinense; assembly: GCA_021442155.1. Taxonomy (NCBI): domain Eukaryota; kingdom Viridiplantae; phylum Streptophyta; class Magnoliopsida; order Asparagales; family Orchidaceae; genus Cymbidium; species Cymbidium sinense. Next base: position 59,345,563 of record CM038231.1, read on the forward strand.
CTTATTATGTCTCTTATTTTATTTGCTAACCTTAATAGATTAAAGTTGTGAATGAATATAATTTTCACTACATTAAATCTAAAAATTAAAAGTAATGCATAAAAACTTACGTGTTTCCCTCAAACTCAACAAAAGTGTATGAAGTACCGGTGCCAACTTTACCCTACTTGGTAGGTATGGATGGATCAGTTTGATGTAGTGGTGTTAGAGTGATATGGGCTCTCTATGACCTAAAATAAAGTGATGTTAGTAAGCTCTAAAAAATAATAAGCTCGTCTATGTGCAGATCTAACTAGGTGGTGAGACCAACGTGGTGGTCATGGCGTTGATAGCAGTGGTAGTCTGCAAACTAAGACTAGAAATAGTCTTCTTCCTCTTAAAAATAATGGTCATTAATGTATGAGGGACATCCTCACCACCACTTAATGCCATCTATAATAAATTGAAAATAAATTATTAGATCATCAAGTAAACAAATACATTCTAAGTATTAAACTTAACAAAAAGGAAGTATATAATTATAATGTCCAAAAAAAGTAAAAATAATGCATTCTAGTTACTAAAATTAAAACAAATAGTGTATAAACACAACATATGAAAAAGTAAAGAAAACACATCTGAAGTATTAAATAAGAAAGAGATAATACATAGTCCCACCACTTGTAAGAAGAAAATAAAAAAACATTATACCTATAACATACCTATTATTTAGTTTCCTTTGATGAATCAATAGAAATTGAATTTAAAATTTCTTAATCTTCATCATCACTATGCTGATCACCAAATAGAATAACTTCATCATAATCATTACTAATATCTTATAAGTCTACTACCTCAACATCATCTCCTCTTCTTGATGACCAAGATCAATAATATTTTGAAGTTCAACTCTTGCTCTAAGCTTAATCTTTATTACCACTACTTAATCTTATTTTTAGGATATCAGATAATACACTTGAGGCTTGATACATAAGGATGATGGGATCAAATTTAGCATATTTCTACTTAATTTCACTTTAGTGGCCATATGACTTATGTTTTCTTGTTCCTTGAGAACAGGATCAAACCAATAATAGTTGAATAAAAGATATTGTTGACTGAATGAGCCCCATCTCAAATGAGATTGATTTTGATTGCAACAAACACACGTTCAAATTCTACTAATCAAGTTAAATTCAAGTGTGCGGAAAAATTCTTCTAATCCTGGTTCTTCATTTATATCAAAATGCTAAAGCTATTGGGCATGGATTAGTGGAAATTTTTTTCTAGAAATTACTATATTAAGGCAAACAAAAAGCTCACTAAGATAAAATAAATGATTCATTCATTTTTAATTTCATCATTATAAAATTATTTATATTTTTTTGCATCTTAATATTGAAATTATTCATTAAGTTATTCATTTTAGATAATATAAACTAAATGCATGAAATAAGTTCCATTAATTGTGGTCATGCTATTCATAATTTTTTCATATTTTTATTCCATGAAAATTGAATTATCCTACAATTATCCTTTTTCTCTTATTCTCTCTCCTATTATCATTTTTTCTCTCTCCTATAAGTTTCATCTTAACATTGTTTTGGCTGAATTTTTTAATGCATTTTGTGTAATAAAATGTGTGAAGTTCATTCAAAACATTTCCATATGATATTGCTTCATCTTTCATATTTAAAAAAAAATCATTTTTATAAAATTTTTGAATTTGAATTATTTTAAATTATTTTTTAATTCAAACTTCTTTATTCATGACATATACTTGCTAAATCAAACCAAATTTTTTTATGGAATATGTTGAACGTCCCAAGCATGATTAATTATGGTTATTTAAAGCCTAATTACTCTATTATAAGTTATTTCAAATTTAAATTCAAATCAACCCTCTTTTCAAAACAATTGATTCTTTTAATTAAATTCATTTTAGGAAATTATCTTTAGGGGCCCTCTTAAATTCAAAATTATATTAGTTTTATTAATTTAATATTCAGATAATACATAATATGATCAGATTAGATCCTAATTGATTCATTGCATTAATTTGAGGATTTCCTATTTTGGAAACTCCTTTGGCAAATTCTTAAATTGTTTTTTTCATGGATTTAATTTATTCAAACTTCCTTTATTCGTTTATCTTTCATGAACCTCCTTGGCCGACTTCCCTATAGGATTTCTCTCTCTCTCTCTCTAGTCATGATTCACATAGAAAATATTTCATGTTGGCTTGAAACTAATTTGTAAAGGGGCCTATTGAATATCTCCTTGGTTGATCCTTCATTCATTGGATTTAAAATTCAAATTGATGCATAATAAACTTCCCTCTCATTGGATCATCCTTGGTAGACCATAGAATCCTCCCTCCTCTATTTAAGAGCCATGCTTTAACTTGGAAAAGGTTCCAAAAAGTAAATAATCGCTCCTGCTCTCTTGGTCATCTTCTCCACCTTGGTCGATCCTTGCTAAAGTAGATACATGGAGATTTTTCATGATTCAAGTGCAAGCATTCATCATCATTTTTCTCTTTCCCTTGGACATTTAGTTGGCTTGAAGATTGATTGGGAAAAGCAAAAGTTTGGTGTTTTCCTCCCTTGGTTGAAATCCTCATTTCATTTATC